>QLTV01001825.1:91183-120160 GCA_003457575.1 Thermophis baileyi
CTACCTACCTACCTACCTACCTACCTACCTACCTACCTACCATCCCTCCATCCCTCCATTCCAGATGGAAATATTTGTTTTCCTGAAATAGACTCATCTTTGGCAAAGTTGGTGATTTACTTTAAACCAGGTCACTTATCATAAATAAAATTATACAAATTGCCCCCCAAACATGTTTACATGTGAAAATGATGTCGTTGCTAATAGACCTTTGTAAAATCATCCCTCAAATAACAGCCCAGGGAGAATGCCATTGAGCTAGAACTTCTTTGATAAAATGAAAAGAATGGGTAAATCTATTGGATGCTAAATTGGAGGTGACGGGCAAAATGATATTTTTCCTCTTTTTTTTTGTAGTATCCAAATCCCTCTAAATTTCTAGTCATGTGATCCTAAAAATAAACATAGGCATTTTGTCTTCTCCTTGTGCTAAGAAGTATTTATGGCTGTCCATTTTGGAACCACAGCTGAAAGTTATTTTGATCTGAGTCACAATGAAATTGGCCAATGTTTGCATCTAGCGTGGTGTGATTTTCTAAATAAATGTTACTGCTTTAAGACATAGCAAATAAAGAAGAAAAGTTACTGTTTTCTCAACTTTCAGCATAATTGAAGGGTTGCCTTAGCATCTTACAATGTCTTTGTAGACATTTTTGAGGCTGATGCATTGGTCTATATTAATCATCATCTCAACATCAAGTTCATGAGTGATACTGGCAGGGAACGACAGAGGATCTAATCTAGAAATTATCTGGTTCAGTAAGATTGTTTACAGGCTCCTTATATGAACTTTAGCATAGGTTATGACCTCAAGTCCCTGTTCCCATTATGTTCTAGTGCAGGGGTGTCAAGCTTGGTTTCATTGAGGGCCACATCAGGGTTGTGTTTGACCTCAGGGGGCTGGGGTGGGTATGGCCAGGGTGGGTGTGGCCAGCTTGACATCACTCATGTTGGGTGGGGGGAGGGCGCCTGTGGCCCGAGTGCTCTACCAGCAAAAACGGGCTCCCAAGCTGCGTTTTTGACTGCAACGGCTTCCTGCAGCCCTCTGCCAGCAAAAACGGAGCTTGGGGGGCTCCGTTTTTGCTGGCAGAGGGCTGCAGGAGGCTGTCACGGCCAAAAATGGAGCAAGCTCAGTTTTCGCTGGCAGAGGCACCACGAGCCGGACCTTCGCTGTTTCCAGGGTGGCCCCATGGGCCAGATCTAAGCACCCCACGGGTTGGATCCGGCCCGTGGGCCTTGAGTTAGACATCCCTGTTCTACTGCATAATAGGAACAGGGATTGGAGTCCATAACGTATTCTAGAGTTATAGTGCCAGTTATGCAGTGCTTTCAGTGAAGTTCATGAGTTACTATTGGGTTCCTTACAGCAAATGTCTAAGATAATCATCCTTTACATAGGCACCTACAGTAGGGAAAAGTTGAAATATAAGTTGGAGTCTTTGGCCCAACTTGATACACCAGGACTGGAGTTTTACAGCTCTAGAAGGACCTATTGATTACCATCATTGGGGTTGACAGCAGCGGTGCGTTTCACATTTTCTTACCACCGGTTCGCCCCCGTGCGTGCCTTCTGTGCATGTGCCCGGCCTTCCGTGCATGTGCTTCGCATGCTCCCGGCCTCAAAAACGTGCCTAAATAGGACGGCATAGAGCCAGGGTGGGCGGGTGGGTGGGCCCACCCGCGATTTCCGCTATCGGTTTGGGCGAACCGGTCTGAACCGGCTGAATACCACCTCTAGTTGACAGGCACCATGTATCACCATAACCCTTTGCTGTCTCTTGATCTTGGGTGTTGCATGCCTGCAGAAGGACAGGAATGGCCTGGCCATGAATCTGAGCTGAATCCCAAGCCTCCTTATCTGCACTTGCAAATGCATCTTTCTTAACCAAGCCTGGCCATTAACTGGTCACCCAGGGAGATGGCATCTGAGTAGATTCAGCATGTAGAATTGAGCTTGTAAAGGATAAATGAGCTTTGGGAGAGAGAAAGAAAGGGATTGCTTAGGCAATGTTTTTAGCATAGCTGTTACCAATCCCTTTTATTGTGTTCTTTTGGAGCAACTTAATTAAGGGACCGAAGACCTTCAAAAGCACGTAATTTTTAACAACTGTAAAATCTGTTCCTAGATGCCTCTTTTGAATAGATGTTCTGAGGCAGCTGCTCCCAAGGGGCAGAATTTTAGAAGGGTGTATAGGTACTCTTCGACTTACAGTACAACCACAATAAAGTGCAAAATTTCTATTGCTAAGCAAGGGGGAGGGAGTACTAAGTATGTTCACCACCTTGAGTTATTTATAAAAGCAACGGTGGTATAAGTGAGTTTTTGCCTCATTTCATCACCTTTTGCCATAGTTGTTAAGTGAATCACTACAGTTGTTAAAGTGAATCATGTGGTCATTAAGTGAATCTGCCTCCCGTATTGACTTGGCTCATTTGAAACTAACTGGGAAGGTTACAAACAGTGATCACATGATCCCCAGAGCGTGCAACTCTCATCAATACATGTCAGTTGCCAAGTGTCTGTGATGACCCAGGGCACGGCACAGAGATAACACAAATAGCTGGCAGTTCAAACCGGCCCTTTTTGTGCTCCAAATCTCCCCCAAACAAACCTCAAATAGCCTCTGGTCTCAATTAGTCCAGCCCAGCGCTGTCTGCACCAAGGCTGCACGGCAATAAATCCCAAATTTATCTAGCAAAACACGAACAAAGCAAGGAGTTCTGGGGGCAAAAGATACAGATAATCAGTCCAGAACGCCACACAGGAATGCAAGGATTCTTGGCAAGTACGTCGGCACACAACACTCCAGGAACTCAGTGTTTGTTCCCGATAAATGCCTCTCCCCATAGCGGCTCCTTAAGTCTCATTCCCCAGGTGTGCCTGGTGAAGCTGGGCAGGGCACTCTCCTCATGAGTGGCCTCCTCCGTCTGAGCTGATCCTGCCTCCTCTGCACTCTCCAAGCCCTTGCATCAGAAGGGGGTGGTTCATGCTCCTCGGCTGAGCTCTGTTCCTCCCTGCCTGCAGGCCTTGCTAATTCTGAACAGCCTGGACTGGACTGACTCTGCCCTTCCCCAGTTTCCTCCAAGGCCAACGGAGCTGCCCTCTCACTCGCTGTCAGTTCTTGTTCCAGCTCATCTTCCGTCGCAGAGTCAGACTCCGACAAGGGCATGACAGCGTCCAAATTTTGATCACATGACAATGGGGATGCTGCAAGGGTCATAAGTGTGAAACCCGATCATAAGTCACTTTTTTCAATGTCATTGTAACTTTGAAGGTTTTCTAAACATGGTTGTGAGTCAAGGACTACCTGTAAAACAGGGTTCTATTTAAAATTGGGCTTACTCTTGTGGGAAGCCACCACTGTTCCCTCTAAGGTGCGCGGCCGCGCGGCCGCGCACGTCACAGGGAATCGCCGCGCAGCAGTTTCGAACTGCCGCGCAGCGATTTCCCATGTCAGAGGGAACGTTGCTGCACGGCCGCGCACGTGACAGGGAATTGCCGCGCAGCAGTTTCAAACTGCCGCGCGGCGATTTCCCTTGTTAGAGGGAACGTTGGAAGCCACCCCCTCCCAGAAGAATGAAATATTTTAGGAAATATTAAAAAGGCAGAATATTATATTTCCCTAAAGGAGAAATGGAGAAACATGCTCTTGGAGACAGAAAGCAGCCCCCAAGTTTTTCTTAATAGTCCCCAGGAGATATTTCGTGCCCATTGAGAAAGATTGGGCCATCCTATCTACAAAACAAAAGACCTTCAGCTCCAGCGTGAAGGGATTAAGACATGACCCTCCAGGACATAATAGGATTAACCCACTAGCAGCAGAGCTCACTACATTGCACAATCTCCTAAGGACATTGCATCAGAGTCCAAACTTTAACCAAACCTGAGAGCTCAGACAACCTACAGAGGTATGACACCTACAACAAAGCCACTCCCATCTAGCAGCAGAGCTCACCACATTGCACACTCTCCTGGGGACATTGCATCACCCTCCAGGCTTCAACCAAACTTAGCTCAGACAATCTATAAGCCAGCTATGACCCCTGACAACAGCCAATAGAATACATGTTCTTGCACAGGAACAGGAAGCTCAAGTTCAAAGCCCCAAGAGAAGGTATAACCCCCCCCACTCTCAACTCCATGTGTTCAGCTGCACCAGAACCACCCATGTGGTTCTGCTTCATCAATAAACCATCTTTCCAATCAGCCTCCATGTTTCCAGTGTCTTTCTCCTGGCTTGGAACTGAACCAGATGGATATTTTTTCCAACACTCTCTTGATCAGATGATAGACCGTGTAAAAGGGAAAAAAAAATCTCCTAAAATAATTCTTGTGGCTGGGAATAGATTTTTTTTTCTTCCCCGTTCAAGTTTTCTAGCCGTATTTTAGGTCAGTCTCTTCCACAGGAATCTCCAATATGCTCAGATTGTCAAGTGCTCCGCTAAAGAGGCCTGAGGAATGTGGAACTCAGCTAGTAGCTTGATAGGCCCCTGTGTTTGCACAGCCAACCAGAAATATGAGCAAAACTACCTGCAGGATGCAAAAAAAAAAGAAACAGGAGCTATTTCTAAACCCTTTTCCAGAGTGCAAATAGTACAGGAAATTTCTCTTGCCGTCTTGGAAGAGAATAGCTTCCCCTGGACAAGAATGTGCTGTAAGGCTTAGCCAAGGCTAATTTTCCCAGCATTATGCAAACGAGGCAATTTAAAGGAGGGCGCTCAATAATGTTGCCATTCCCTTGCAATGGTTTGGGATGTCAGCCGCCGTAACGTAAGGCGTTTGCGCTCGGCATACCAAGAAGTTGAGGACTCGTGAAAGCTCTGAACTTGCCTCGCTGACAAGCATTTCCAGTTGGGTGCCATGGGAGAAGTGCTCCCACGCTGTTCTGCAACAAGAACAAGAACATTATTATTAATAGAGTGCCAAAAGAGCCCGCAGCTCTTTAAAAAGGTAGCACAGCCAAAAAAAAAACAATTCCCAGCTGAGAGAGTTTACAGCTGAAATTTTGACAGGGGTGTAAGAATAAGAGAGGAGGTAAAGAGAACAAAAGGGGTAGCTAAGAAACAAATGTAAGCCAAGGCAATTCCAGGGCATGACTTTTTTTTTAAAGTTATTTTTGGTTTTCCTTTCTGCTGTCCCTGATGCCATTAAAGATCAGATTAAAAATGCCCTTCCCTTTCCCCAAGGGACAGGCCTTCTCAAATGCAACAGGATTTGTGTCTTCCCATCCTCTCTTAACCTCCGTATTCCCTCCAGATGTGTTACTAGGAGGTGGTGATGTGTAGATCATTTTGGCAGAAATGTTTCACTCAAAATCCGGTAAGATTCCTCAAAGCTTTGCTTCTTTGTAGATTTTCCAGTAATACAAGGGTCAGAAAATTGCTTAATACTTAATGCACCAAAGCAGGGATCTCCAACCTTGGCAACTTTAAGCCTGGTGGACTTCAACTTCCAGAATTCCCCAGCCAGCTGGCTTAAAGTTGCCAAGGTTGGAGAGCCCTGCACCAAAGGAACAAAAAAAATAGTTCTGATTGAACCAGCTTCTCCTTGAGGGAATCAGGATGGTATGTCTACATGTTCCCAAAAATACACAGTTTTTAGCACTGGACCAACTCCTGTCAGGGTACAGGTAGTCCTCAACTTACAACCATTCATTTAATGTCTGTTCAAAGTTACAATAGCCCCGAAAAATGACTTATAACCGGTCCTTGGACTTACAACCGTTGCAGCAACCCCACAGTCATAGGATTAAAGTTTGGGTCTTGGAAACCAGCATGTATTTATGACAGTTGCAGTGTCCTGGTGTCACATGATTGCCATTTGCAAACTTCCCAGCTGGCTTTTGACAGACAAAGTCAGTAGGGAAGCTGGATTCATTTAGTGACTGCAGGATTCACTTAACACCTGCTCTAATTGACTTAACAGTGATGGTAGAAAAGGTTGCAAAATCGGACATGACTCACTTAACAACTGCTTTACTTAGCCATGGAAATTCTGGTCCCAGTTGTCATAAGCCGAGGATACCTGTAGAGATTAACAGTAGTTTGGCCTTTTTTTCTTCTTCTCCAGCAGCCCCTTAGCTTCTTAAAAATATTCCTCCCCAAATTGAAGGATCTGCTGAATGGGCTAAGGCAGAGGGAGCAACAGGGAACAGGTAAAATTTGAGCAGAATTAAATCCTACAGTACAAGCGAGGTTCTGCTGCCCCAAATTCTGTAACTATTTCCCCTTTACCTCTGGTTCTTTCTGTTATACCCCAGATCACAGATCAGGCTCCTCCTGTTTCCACAGAAACTGTTTGGGAGGGCTAGAAACAGAAATGAGATAATCAATCCCTTTTAATTGCATGCACATTGATTTGTATCAATTTTCTGTTTTTTTCCCAATAATGTTCTTCCTCATTAAAAAGATTCTTCTATTGGAAAGATGTGAATTTAGCCGTACATAACACCTGCATCTTTCTCCTCTGTTCTTGAAATTAAAAACAAAACCAGGTCACTGAGATCGATATGCAACTGCAGTTGGATTTCGTGTTATCAATCGATCAATTTTTATTATGGTCACAGACCAGCATTACTACTTAGAATAACGGAGTTAGAAGGGACCTTGGAGATCTTCTAGTCCAACCCCAAGCCATTTGTAAGGAATGGGGTAGGGTAGCAGAAGACCCTACCCCATTCCTTACAAATGGCTGTCCAATCTTTTCTTACAAATCTCCAATCATGGAGCACCCACAGTTTCTGGAGGCAAGCCGTTCCACTGATTAATTGTTCTCCTTCCTGTTATCTCTGCTATTCTTCAAGTATCTATGGAGATTCTCAATCATCCAGGTCATGGTTGTCCCAAAGGTGCTTTTTCAAGAGGCAACTGGACTTTCTGGGGTTTTGTTTTTTTTGGTTGAAGACGTTTCACTGAAGAGCTGAAGAAGCTTCTTGGATGAGAAGCGAAACATCTTCAAAGAAAAACCATAAAGTCCAGTTGAAGTACTATAGTCCTTCAAGTACTATAGAATGCTGAGGATCTCTCATTGATCATACTCCATGGGCAATATAACTCAGAGCCATTTGAGAGGAATATCTGGAGCTATTCATTCTGTTGAACTTATCTTACAAGAGTGTTGTGAGAACAAAAGAAGGATTGAGTGTATCATTCTGATTTTCCTCTCTTCTGATGCAACTAGAGTTGGCCTCAAATTTAGTGAGGCTTCTGAAATACTTGTACTATTTTTGCTGTGCATCACAGGAATAGCTCCTCTTAATGTATTGCTCTTCTAGCTGGTCTGATTTCATTGTATTGAAATCCTGCTCACGCCTCTTAAAACGTTTCTGTTATCTCCCCATATTTTACTATTATCTACTCCAAAAACGGCACAGTATTGGCTTTTTACAGCTTGATGTGCTATTTGCAAATCAGAAATGGCAAAGTTCTTCTAATGACCAGTTTCAATCTTTTTGAAATGGGTTGGTGAAACGGTGAATGATATATTCATTCTTTGGAGCGGAAGGGTAACTGTGAGTCCTTCATCACCTATCAATGATTTTAGCTGGACCTGCAGTGATCAAGTTGGGTGACCATATATATTTCATAAGAATATAGAATACAGTACTGCAGGCTACCTGACTGCCGGCTGCCTGCAATTTGGCAGTTCAAATCTCACCAGGCTCAAGGTTGACTCAGCCTTCCATCCTTCCGAGGTGGGTAAAACGAGGATCCAAATTGTTGGGGGCAATTATGCTGACTCTGTAAACAGCTTAGAGAGGGGCTGTAAAGCACTGTAAAGCGGTATATAAGTCTAAGTGCTATTGATATAAGTAAATGGGAATCAAGGGCTTGTTGACCACATTTTTGTCCATTTTCAGCCTTCTATATACAGCTAGTCCTCAATGTATGACCACAATTGAGCCCAAAATTTCCTTTCCTAAGTGAGACAGTTGTTAGGGTTGTTTTTCCCTGTATTAAGGCCTTTCATGCCACAGTTGTTAAGTGAATCACTGCAGTTGTTAAGTTAGTAACACATGGTTGTTAAGTGAATCTGGCTTCCCCATTCATTTTGCTTGTCAGAAGGTTGCAAAAGGTGATCACATGACCCCGGGACACTGGAACCGTCATAAATACATGCCGGTTGCCAAGTGTCTGAATTTTGATCATGTGATCATGATTGTTGCCTCAATCATGCAATAATTGTAAGTGTGAGAAATGGTCATAGGTCATTGCCTACGTACCTTTGAACGGTCACTAAACAAACTGTTGTACGTTGAGGGCTACCTGTATGAAAACATCTTAAAAGCTGAAGGACAATGCAATTCACGAACTCTAATGATGTATTGGTAGTTTACTGATCCCTGCAGTCTTCAGAGAGTCAAGATTTGGGGAAGTGACAGCATGACATATTGAAAAAATGAAAGGTTCTAACAATAGCACAAAGGCCTCAATTACCTGGCAATAGACAAATAACTTATCCATTCCGTTTCACTCTCTTGTTATTAATTAGCTCTCCTCTAACCAGTGCATACAATCAATTAAGCCTCTGTGCAGATGTTCGCCTTTGTCTTCACATCCCATTAGCTGACAGTAAGTTTTCTTATTCTAATTAAGCAGAGGAGCTGGGCTCTTTGCAGTTAAATGTGCTAAACAGACCTTGTTGAGTTTGCTTTGCCACTGTGTGGTTCATTTATTTATTTAGAAGATTTATATGCCTACCCATATTATAAAATATAACTCTGGATGACTGACATACAATAAAATAACTCAACAAAAATAAAATAATTGCCAACAGCCAAGGTGTCATGATACTCCCATCCGAATATACACATTTCCTTACACTACACATATACATACATTATGTATATTTCTATGTTTATATGTTTAGCATATACCTATAATATACATACACTCCCATATAAATACATTGCTGAGCTCAACTCTCATCTTGATGGCATTATAAACTTTCTTTGCAACTCATGAGAAACCATATTCCATTATTTGGTTCACAGCATGGTTTCCAAAGAATTCTCCTTCCAGTTCTAAAAAATATATAAAAAAAATAGACCATCATGGCTATGTTTACACAATATTCATAAATATATCAAACAAAAACTTAGCAGATGTATTTGGAAAGCCAACTAAGCTTGGTTATGGTTTTGATGATTCCAGATCATTTGGTTATTTCAGTGTGTTATGAAAAAAAAAAAGATTGATTCAGTAAGTAGATTAAGCATGAATGAATATAACTATTTTGCATGGAAGACGGGAATTGGGATTTAAGGATGTGATATATAAAGCATTTTCCTTCCAGTATCATGAAACTATCTGCTATCAGCTTGAGATTGTTGGCATTGCTTTAAGATACTTTAAGTTCATTATGAATTGCTGATATTTCTATGTTGTCTGTGATAGTATTATGGACCAATGTTTCTGTGTAAGAAATGGTGTAATATTGAAAACATTCTGATGGAGTTCCATATGTTGGTTCAGCAGCATTGTCCCTGATAGGACAAAAAATTAAAGTTGACTTGTAGACTGAGCTAGCAAAAGGAAGGGTGAGAAAAATGCAGGAACTATCCATGGTACTGAACTTCTAGCTTCAGGCCACTGATTTTCTGCACAACTTTAGATTCAAAAGAATCAGTAGATGCTAAGTCCCTTTGTATATACACCTTTGCATCTCCATGGACTTTCTATTGTCTTTTGAACATACTACAAACATCTCATTAACTGACAGATGTATTATAAATGTCCGAGGAAGAAATTATGTTAGACATTTTCTCTCGTGCTCATTTCTATGATCAGCTGAATGTGTCATTTTAAATATTCCAATCTTATCACAAAGAGAGCTCTTCTTTGCAGTTGCTCTTAAATGCTCTTCAACTTCATCTTTCCCAGAACATTTTCCCGTGCTAGCTTATTGTCAAAGGATAAGCAAAAGCTTATTTTAGCTGTATATTTCCAAATGTGTTTGTTAAATGTTTTTGCTTTAGACAATTGCTGCTCTTGTAGATAAAAGGGATTATAAAGCTAATAAATGCATGCAGAATATTTTTTCAAGAGTAAAACGTACAATTCTATGAAAAGGTATAAGTTCCTTTTCAGACTGTCTGGATTTGTGTATATTTTTTGCCACCGAATGTTATTAGAGCTTTGTTTATCTCCTGGTGATGTATCAAAAGAGTTTTCAGAAACAAATCACCTTAGCTGTTGGAGCTTATTTCATCTATTTCATAATCCAAAAGGGAGAAAAATGTTCATTAACACTAGAGTATAATGGAGGAAAGACTCTACATAAAATGTTTTAAGGGGCTTTGGACAAGTTCATTAAGGACTTTAACTTACTCACAATATTGGCTGTGTTTACATTGGTTGCAACGTCCTGGGGTCACATGATCATCATTTGCAAACTTCCCAGCCAGTTTCTGACAAGCAAAGCCTATTTTGGGAAGGCAGTGGATTCACTTAACAATGGCATGATTCCCTTAAACCACTGCAGTGATTTCCTTAACAACAATGGGAAAAAAAGGTCATAAAATCAACCGGGACTCACTTAGCAACAGAAATTTTGCTCCCTGTTGTGGTCATAAGTTGAGGACTGCCCTTATGCAGTGAAAGGAAGGTTCTGCTTATATGAATATCATGGCTAATTTAAGAAGCAAAATGGTGCTTCTTAGAATACTAGGCTGGTTATACAGCACTGGGGTATTGGATCAAATAGCTCATTGTTCTTATTCATAGAACATGTAAGTGTGTGTTTCTGCCTATCTGCCTAGCTCCAAGCAAGTTAAAATACTATGGCTATTTAAATAGTAGACTGTAAAGTTTTCACTGTACCTTGACTTTTATATGTGTCATAAAATATCGGTTTCCCCCACATCAGAAAGAATTTGGGCAGCCTTAGTTTGTCTTGCATGGTTAAAAACCTTCAAGTCTGATTAGTTTTCTACTAATAAAGGCTGGATTAAATAAAACTTGTCTCTCTCGCCTTCTCTCCCTTTTTCTTTTATTTCTTTGTTTCTCCATTTCTCTTGTTATAGAACAATGCAAATTATGCTAGTGTTATGTAACTTGCAAAAGGTAACTCACATGCAGGCAAACCAGAAAAACCAATATTTTTGAAAAAATGACAGAATCCAGGAAAGCAACTCATATTTCCAATAAAAACAAGAAATAAAAATGATATTTTAACCCCCCCTAAAAGCTAAGTAACCAAAATACAGCCACTGAACTGATCAAGCTCAAGGATTGTACTTCCTCATATGAATATATCCTACTATTCAGATAATTATTTCAGGGCCCATTTTATGGCTGTTATTTGTTCAAAAAATAAAAGCCATATTTTTTTTGCAGCAATTGCTTCCCTTGTTTATTTGAAATATGCTTTAGTATTTTCCCCCAGACCTGAACCCCTTTTATAATTTATAAAAATTGTAATTTATAATTTTTCTACCAACATTGACAAGTTTATTTCAGTTTTGTGCTTTGGTGGTGTAAACTCTCTGGGTTATTTCTACTATTTCCATTTGCATCTCTTTACTTACGTTATTACCCATCGTGGGAATAAAGTTTTTAAAAGGCTAGATTCAAATGTATAATGAAAAGAATTTAAGCCAAGCTTAGGCTAGATTGTGCTTTTCCTTCCTATTCTGTTGTTTTGTCAAACTCACAGATAATAAAAGTAATTTTACAGAGACTGTAGCATCTAGATCATTTTAGACCTTCAGATCATAGTATAGCGAACAACAACAACACAGAGATAAAAGCAAAACATTGACAGCAGCATCCTAAATATTTGCCAGTATTAGCACATGCACAGTTGAATAAATCAACAAATAACACACAGTCCGCATTCAAAGGCTGAAGGCAGAGAGTGCCAGCTAAATGTAGGCAGCTGTTGTTTAATCTTACAAAACCAATTTGGCAAGAGTGCCTCCCAGCTCCCAGTGATTTGCACTACCATTCAGAACTACATTCATTTCCATAAATCACAATTAATCAAAGGCCACACATACAAAATCAGAAGGACAGTCTCCCATTGTGTGGGAAAACTCATTAAGTGCAGACCACTTGGAGGCTGGCAAAGACGATTTCCTGGGCCGCCATTGCAAGAAAAAAGCCATGATCAGCGTACATCTTGTTTCACAAGGACAACATCAATAAAAAGAGGATGAAGGCTAAGGCTGTTGATAGAGCACTCGCTCTGCCTGGACAAAGTCTGAAGTCCAGCCTTTGGCAACGTTAGGAAGAAGAATCACAGGTAGCAGGTGAGAGCAAAGTTCTTTCCCTGCATGCAAAACAGAAGAGTGACTTCCAGACAAAGTTGGCAATAGAAGAGAATATTTGTAACTCAGGGTTGAACTGCGGGGTCCTTGGTGCTCTCTGAGCTTGGTTGTTTTCTTGCAGACATTTCATTACCTAACTAGGTAACATCATCATGCATCACTATGAACATCCTAGGTCACAGGTCTCCAAACTTGGTAACCTTGTGGACTTCAACTCCCAGAATTCCCCATCTAGCCATTCTGAGCTGGGGAATTCTGGGAGTTGAAGTCCAAAAGTCTTAAAGTGCAAGTGTGGAGACCTTTGTCCTAACTCAAGCCAACTCCAAAAAAAAAAGCCAGAAAATTCCTGGTGGCCTGGCATTCAGACAAATCGGCCATCAACAGACACACAGAGATAGACAGCATCTACATATCTCTCAAAATAAACAAAAACACCAAAGCACCCCTTTGCCAGCAATCAACACCCATATGAGCAGAGATTAACACTAGACCAGCAATCAAAAGTAAATAATAGCCCAATCAAGGAACTACCAATATAGACAAACAAGCTAACAGTAAACAACAGCTTAATCAAAGAACCACCAAGAACACTCCCACCAACAGTGACAGGGCAAGCCACGAGTATATAAAAATAAGAGCAAACCCACTCCCTTCTAGCACTGATGATTTTACCAAGTTTGGTAAAGAAATGTCTGCAAGAAAACAACCAAACTCAGAGACACCAAAGACCCCCAAGTTGGCAATGTTGAGCTAAATGGAGCGGTGAATTCCATTTATATTTATATATTTATTTACATATCAAAATTTGAGACCGCTCATCTCTATACTGTATGACGTTCAACTGATGTCTGATACTCCTTGGATAAGCAGGAAAGGAAGCAACATCTGTGAAGACATGGGAAAAAAACCAACTATCTCCAGAGGGAAATATGAACAAACGTTGTTTCTCAAGAGAAGATATTACTGCATTGTACTTTAGCAATTCCATCTTTTCCTTCAAGGTTACTTTAGATGCTTACCTAAGCAAAATAATAGATAATAACTGGATTTGCTATATAGAATCAGAGTTGGGAATGACCAGTTTGGTCACTGTGGTGTTTTGTTTGCACAACATACAATTAAACTGTGTCACTTAATGTTATTGAATGTGATTATGGTTTTTGAAAAGCTTGCAAATTACTTGGTCTTATTTGGTTAGCCACTCCATAAGATAGAATGCTGGATTAGAGGAGGTTTTAGGTTGATTCATGAGTTCTTGTGGTCTAACTTATTTAACATTCTTGAAAAGAGGTACAGAAAACCTCTGGTCACGACCATAATTGATTCCATAACTTTGGTTGCAACCCGATTTGGTCGTGACCTGAACCTAATTTTGGAAATTTGGCGCTTACAAAAAAAAATGGCGCGGAAGGGGAAATCGGCTGCGGAAAAAAAATTTTTTGGTGACTTTTTGGGTCGGAATCCGATTTGGTCATGGTCAGAAGCGTTCATGACCAGAGGTTCTACTGTATAGAAAGAAGGATCTGAGATAACTTAACAGATAGACAAAGGGCAAATTTAGTGATCCACAAAGGTCAAGAGACAGGAGAAATGGAAGATTATGAAAAAGATTTTATCCTTTTTTGCTATGGAAGACTAAAATGCAGTGGTGAAATCCATTTTTTTTTACTACCGGTTCTGTGGGCGTGGCTTGGTGGGCGTGGTGTGGCTTGGTGGGTGTGGTTTGGTGGGCATGGCAGGGGAAGGATACTGCAAAATCCCCATTCCCTCCCCACTCCAGGGGAAGGATACTGCAAAATCCCCATTCCCACCCCACTCTGGGGCCAGCCAGAGGTGGTATTTGCCGGTTCTCCGAACTACTCAAAATTTCCACTACCGGTTCTCCAGAACCTGTCAGAACCTGCTGGATTTCACCCCTGCTAAAATGATTACCTCCCCATTGAACTATAACCCAACTGTTATGATTGGCTTCCATTAATATTCCTATTATTGACGAATGCCTTGCATTTCTGAATGTATTTCCATCTCTGTGTAGGTACTACAATATTTCCTGCTGAGTTCTAAAATAATAGATTCTCCTGCTTATTGTCTCTAGTTAGAACATGCTCTGGGGCAGCAGCGGGAGCCCATGTTAAATGAGCAGAACTGTCTTTCTCAGTTCCCATCACAGTTGATCTCTGAATTAAGCATTGGCTTAATGAGGAAGAAGCTCTCACAAAAGTAGGAAGACAAATGGAGAGTTATCTAAAACCTCTTTCATTTTTGTCTAGACTCTTTGTCCTTTTCCATCATGAAGATATAGGAGAATTGCATGCAGAAGTGTTTGGTTGTGGGGTGGTGGTGGTATAAAAAGTCATGATAATGCTACAATCATGTGATCAGAGCCTCACCCCTTTTGTATGTGCATCACAGTTGTGACACTTAAAAAAGGGCATGACTTCAACTGGCCATCTCATAGATGCTCCTGGTTGCAGAACATCCTTGTCAGAAGAATGAATCCTAGGCATATCTTGAGTCTTGACTTACTTTTATAGTAAGTTTACTAAAAATAAATGGGTTTCCAATCAAGAATCTCTACAAAGCAGATATGTAAGACCTTCTAGGTAGACCAGATCAGAAAACAAACACCAGCAAAAATACCAGAAGTCTACTTCATTGATATAGTTATCATATCTTAAAAGCCTGGCTGAGTTTCTCTTTCCCTCCCTCTTACTCTCATGAGAGTCAAGGCAAGTCAGTCTTGATCTTTTTTCTCTCTCCTTCCTGTCTTTCTGGGCTAAGTTTATGTTTGTGTTACAAGTTGCTGCAAACTCTCTTCAAGGCTTTGTCTTTCCAAGTTAGTTTTTCATTTTAGCCATTCCTGGATGGCAGCTGTAACATAGCAGCTGAGAGTCAGCTGTGAATCAAGAGTTCCATTCCTCACAGCTCACCTCTATCTCCAGGCAAATGAACAAAATAATGTTGACTTATCCTAGTGGATTGCTACAGGAAAATCTGAGACAGTGAGTGCAGGGTAAATAGTGAGAAACTGCTCTGTAAATCTTGCATTGTAAGCCACAACTAATCTGTGTATGAGTAAGTGTTAAGCCAGCTAAGATGCCAGTTAGGGAGTAAGAACTGAAGTATGACAGTGCAATTCATGAGGGACTACTTGAAAACTGGCTTAAAAGCTCAGGTGTTGCATAATGATACAGATGAACTACTTTTAACTGATTTTTAAAAAAAGATCCATCCATCCATCCATCCATCCATCCATCCATCCATCCATCCATCCATCCATCCATCCATCCATCCATCCATCCATCCATCCATCCATCCATCCATCCATCCATCCATCCATCNCATCTATCATCTATCTATTCTATCTATCTATCTATCTATCTATCTATCTATCTATCTATCTATCTATCTATCTATCTATCTATCTATCTATCTATCTATCTATCTATCATCTCTTTCTCTCTATCATCTTCCCATTTTTATTATTTTTATAAATGATTCAAGGCAACAAACATACCTAATACTACTTCCCCTTCTTATTTTCCCCACAACAACAACAACCCTGTGAGGTGGGTTGGACTGAGAGAGAGTGACTAGTCCAAAATCATCCAGTTGGTTTTCATGACCAAGTCAGGACTAGAACTTTCAGTCTCCTGGTGATTAATTGAAAGTTGCCCAATTGGCTTTCATGCCTAAAATGGGCTAGAACTCAGTCTCTTGGTTTCTAGCCTTAAGCACTAGACCAAAGATGCTTTAGCTTCTCTATTTAAGCCTTGCCTGAGCTGTAATAGTAACAATACTTCAATCTCAGATGTTAAAAGTACTTTTGCATACATAAAATTCCAGCTTTAATCTTCCAGAAATCCAGAGAGAATTGAGTCTGAGAGTTGAAAAATTGAGTCCCAGAAAGAGGTTGCCCAACTGAGTAATATGTAATAATACATATTGGAAATCAATTCTATGCTAAAGTAACTTCATCTAGTTAGACCCATCCTTTACAGAGGTTGGCTAATCATCTGGTTCCACTCCAGTTTTATATGTTCAAGCTGCCTCAGAATTGCACTGTCCTTGCTCTCAATGAAATGGAATTTTTGAACCTACTTAAGGGACTCTTGAGCTGACCTTGGTGCTGAAATGTTATTGAAAGGGTTAGAATAAATTACTTTCAAAGTCCAACCAAACTATAATTGAAAGTATGAGCTACATAATGCTGGACATTATGCTGAGAGCACTTGATTTTTATTAGTTGAAGGAGGCAATATTCTGCTCTAGAATTCTTTTTGAAGTGGTCAGTGATGGTTGCAGGAGAGGAAAAACCTCAGCATTCAATATGGAGGTTTTAGTTTGGACAGCAAATGATAAAGCTTGTAAATCTGTATTGTTATCTATAGAGGCGAGTCTCTGGATAAAAGTGGTCAGGTATCACTGGGAATGTAATAAAAAGCTTTTTATATCTCTCAGTATGACACTCTTAGTTATATTGAATGTATATGTGTCTTCCTGCAATAATAATGAAATTAGATATCCTGAGGTTAACATTTTTTCTACATGCCCTTTGGAAGAAAATAGCATCCCCCCTCCCTCCCTCCCCCCTCTGTCTCTTTCTCTCTCTGTGTGTGTGTGTGTGTTTGTGTGTGTGCACACATGTGTAAAAGTAATACTTTTAGCTACTGCCCTTATACTTTCCCGTATAAAGCACAAGTGGATCTTATTCTGTTGGTAGATCTCAGCCTGATTTGCAATGGGACAAAAATTTCAGGTTCTGGTTGCTTACAAAAATGCAGCAATGAAATTCTCTTTCCAACTTAAATGCTGCTGCTGAAATAAAGATAGTTTGGGATAGCTTCTGGGCTCAGAATTCTTTAAGTCCAAGTATTTGTATTAAATTTGTATTAAATAATATCAACTAACCAGATAGGAATATATGTTTTATGATAGTATGAAGACATAGCTCAGAGAAGCTTCCAACAATTTTTTTAAACTCAGGCTGGAGATGTAGAATGTGTCGATATTTATCCCCAGATCTGAGGAAGATAACAAATGTTATTAAAATGTCTCTTATAAAGTATGGGCAAAGTATCCATTACATCCAAGTGTTGTTGTGGCTGTGTAGTAATTCAATATGAACCCTTTGGCTGGTTTCAACTCCATTTAACTTTATTGTTTACAGGATTCACATCTTCATAGTTCCCTTTTGATGCTTGCTTGGTGGTCTGTAATTAGAAGGAATGAGTGAAAGCTTTCCATCAGCATCCAGACTGATGTTGGGGATAGGAACAGCTGGTGGCTATGACAGATGTATTTCTCCAGGCTGAAGGGGCAACTTAGCACATCAAGGTCAGGTTGGATGATCTGCTGTGGTACTAACCACAAACTGAGGAAAAAGGAGAAGCAGGAGGAGTCCAAGAGGCTAACATTGTTCTTCAGGTCCAAAATAGCACTCTAAAATGTATGTGCTATATCAACATGGAAGGTACAGTTCCAGCCCATGGAAAACTCACACATTAATAACATTCAGAATGTCAGTTTGGTGTAATGTTTAAGGCACCAGGCTAGTAATCGGGTGACTGTGAATTCTAGTCCCATCTTAAGCATGAAGCCAGCTGGGTGACCAGTTGCACTCTCTCAGTCCTGCAAAGGAGGCAATGGCCAAATTTGTGTCAAGAAAACTGCAGGGACTTGTCCAGGCAGTTGCCAGGTCAAAGTTGACTTAAAGGCACCCAGCCTCCCCAAATGATACTCAGCCTGCACCTAATACTGTACTGGAGTTGATGTGTAGGTTCATTTTAGCAGTACATCAGCAAAATATATAAATAGTGTTCATCAAAGCCTTCAACACAAAATTAACATAACCAAACCATAATTTAACTTAACCAAAATATATAAATAAGCTGGGGCTGTATATCAAGGCCAAGGACAGAACCCAACACTTAGAGGACTGCAAATAATGGCTGTATAGAACAGTGGATTAATGGAGCAATGGTAAACAGGTTTGGCATCCACACTGAAACTTCCTTAGAAGAGCCAAAGGGAGATACTGTAATTTCTTTTTAAGAAGTCACCATGGGGAAGAAGGCAACCATTTAACCACTTACTGATTTTTTTTTCCTCTGGGCAAAAACCCAGAGGAAGAAGCGAAGAAAGTATTCAGCATTACAGAATAAGATTCTTAGATTTGTAGAGTTGGAAGGTGTGTGAGAGATCATCTAGCCCAACCTCCTGTTTTTCAGTAGATTTATTTATTATTTATTATTTAAATTTCTATGCCGCCCAACTCCCGAGGGACTCTAGATGGTTAGTTACCCAACTTGTTTGAAGTTCTTCAGGGAAGCCGATCACACCATTTCATAAAACAGAGATATTCTCAAAAATCTTTCTTATGCCTAGGCATGAAAGTGCACTGCTCATACCTAAATCAATATCATTGCAAGCTATACTGGATACTCTTTTGACTTGAGAATTAAACCTGGCTGTATCACCCTTATGCATCGATCCACATATCCATGTGTTGGAAAGTGTTTTGCTACTGCTCACATGTTAAAATGCATCTCTCTCTCTCTCTCTCTCTCTCTCTCTCTCTCTCTCTCTCTCTCTCTCTCTCTCTCTCTCTCTCTCCATGTGTTTTGCATGAACTGTGCATAATCTGAGTGGATGATCAGATAATAGAAACTTTCTTAATTATGAGGCATTCTAGTTCAAGGAAAAAATATTATGCCTACAGTGAACTGCACCAAGATGGACCCAAAGCTTGTGGAAGTCAAGAGACATGTTTGAACAGAAGTCTCACTGGATCCAATCTGGGTCGGTCACCAGGATCAGAAGTTTAGTGTTCCAAGACTCGTGCTGGAGCCCATCGTCAGGTAACATCTCTCTGCGAGAAGTTCCCTGAAGATGGGCTCCAGCATGAGTCTCAGAAGACTAAACCTCTGGTCCTGGTGACTGACCCAGATTGGAACCTGCAACATTATCCTGGAGTGCTATTTGAAGGATATCATCAAAAGCAAAGGATATTTGCCTCCATTTGTAGAGGTCGCACTGCTGATCCCATCGGAACCAAACATACCTCTCTTCTTCCCATTTCCTGCATGTTCCTTATCATTTCCTGATGCATGAGGAATGAGTAGAAGCAGCAATCTCTAGTGGCCTTGCTCCTCCTTTGTGGGCAGAGGTCTGAACCAAGGGTGGGATTCAGCCGGTTCAGACCGGTTCGGGCGAACTGGATGTTAATTTTCATCTGGTTTGCCGAACCGGTTGTTGCAAGGACTGGCTGACCCCACCCACCCCGCCCCTCCCAGGAGTCTCCACACAGCCCGTTTTGGATGCCAGGTAATTGGATGCCATTTTGGATGCAGGGCCCGCGCGGAGGCTCTGGGAGGGCGAAAAACGGGCCTACCGGAAGTACCGGAAGTCTGGAAACGGGCCCATTTCCGGCCTCCAGAGGGCCTCTGGAGCCCAGGGGAGGCCGTTTTCACCCTCCCGGAGGCTCAAGGAAAGCCTCCGGAGCCTGGGGAGGGCGCAAAACAGGCATACCAGAAGTACCGGAAGTCCGGAAACGGGCCCATTTCTGGCCTCTGGAGGGCCTCCGGTGCCTGGGGGAGGTCATTTTCGCCCTCCCAGAAGCTTGAGGAAAACCTCTGGAGCCTGGGGAGGGCAAAAACACCCTCCCACCGTGGTGCAGGAGGCCGAGTAGGCCATGCCCCCATGGCCACACCCACCCAGCAACTGGGCAGCGAACCGGTTGCTAAAATTTTTCAATCCCACCCCTGGTCTCAACTGAAGCTAGTAATAGAAAGCATAAGTACAGGTCGTCCTCAACTTACATCCATTTGTTTACCAACTGTTCAAAGTTACAGCGGCACTGAAAAATGTGACTTACAAACAGTCTTTGTACTTACAATCGTAGCAGCATCCCCACAGCTACGTGATCAAAATTCGGGTCCTCGGCATGTATCTTACGATGGTTGCAGCATCCTGGTGTCATGTGCGACCTTCCCAGCCAGCTTCTGACAAGCAAAGTCAATGGGGAAGGCTGGATTTGCTTAACTACCATGTGATCGGCTTAAAAACTGCAGTTTTTAAGGATTCCCTTAACAACCATGGCAAAAAAGTTGTAAAAATTGGGCCTGATCCACCTTGCTTTAGCAAAGGAAATTCTGGGTCCAACTGTGGTCAGAAGTTGAGGACTACCCGTAGATGGCTAGTAGTTATTGGAGTAAGAAAGGGATTGACCATTCCAAATGAGTCTTGCCTTAAGATGTCTTAAATCATAAAGTGCATGTATTTATCCTACAGGCCTGCCTAACACTGAAAGAACATTGAAGTTAAATGAAAATTCCCAGGTAAATCTGTCTTTGTCCACAGGCAGAGAGCTAACTACCTCCACTATTATAAGCTAGTGGGGAACGGAAAGCCAGCTGACATGTTCTCTTCCTTGCCTAAATTGATCTGGCCCAGAAATGATTAAACAAGGCAATATGTCCATCTCTGATTACAGTGGACAATGTTTAGAAAACAAGACAGTAAATTCAGTGGCGCTGAAAATAGGGAAAAAAGGCCAGTGAATAATTCCAGGAGCAAAGTTACCTTATTACACTAACAAGCTGAGAAATAATGAGTCACGAATACGGTTCAATAACCATCAGCATCTCTCTAATTGATTGGACAAGTAATCCTGTTCATCACCTGCCACTCCAGTTTCTGTTTCCATGAAGTCCCAAATCTTACATACAACAAGTGAATAGTTCCCATTAAATTGATTTTATGAGATGTCAAAGACAGGCTCTTCTCCAATCCCATTTCTCTTACCTTTTAAGGGGTGGTTTGTAAAGATTCTGCAGGTTAAATTTTAAACAACGATGGTCTTTATGTCAACATTCCGACTGACGAACCCCACCAAAGCAAGCACCTTCAAGACCTCCAAGAGTCTGCATGCAAAACTTTACTGAGTACATCATTTTGGCACTGATGAAGGGAAAACCAGCTCTAATTAATTCCCATGCTAACCCACATAGTTACGATATGGATTTCCCCCTCCCCCTGACAGTGCAGGTCACATTGTCCAATTGAAGGTCATTATTTTGTTATGAGAAACATCTCTGGTTTTGGCAGAGACCTGCTGATGTGTCCTTGGCTCTCATGGCTTTTCTGCTTGAAGTCTGAAGCCTGCATTCCATCTCACCCTTCCCTCCCCCCTGGTTCTTTGGCAAGTTAAAATGCAATAATGTGTGTAACACATGAGTGCACTTCAATCTTGACTGGTAGTTGATTTTATTTTGAATCTCAGCTATCACCCCATGGATGCAGGTAGTCCTGAGTTCATAACCATTCATTTAGCAATCATTCAAAGCTACAATGGCACTGAAAAAAGTGACTTATGTCCAGTCCTCATATTTATGACTGTCACAATATCCTCATAGTCGTGCAATCAAAATTCTGGCACTTGGCCACTAGTATGTCTTTATGATAATTGCAGTGTCCTGGGGTGATGTGATCACCATTTGTGACTTTTCGAGCTGGCTTCTGACAAATGGGGGAAGCTGGATTTCCTTAACAAGCTCATGATTCACTTAAATAACCGCAACGCTTTACTTGATAACTGTAGCAAAAAAAGATCACAAAACCAGAAGCGACTCACTTAATAAGCATCTTACTAGCAACAGAAATTATGGTTACAATTGTGGTTGTAAGTCGAGAACTACCTGTATGCCTCTGTGAAACCCCAAAAGATATCACCTTCACAGTTCCTCAGAGGAATAAGTTTCATTCATCCCACCTAGTTACTTTGTTTTAAGATAGAGACAAAAAAAAACCATATGCCTACATTAAGTTTATGTGCTTTTATATGTATATATGAGCTGCGGTGGCACAGTGGTTAGAGTGCAGTACTGCAGACTACTTCTGCTGATCACTGGCTGCCAGCAGTTTGGCAGATCGAATCCCACCAGGCTCAAGGTTGACTCAGCCTTCCATCCTTCCGAGGTGGGTAAAATGAGGACCCAGATTGTTTGGGGCAATAGGCTGACTCTGTAAACCACTTAGAGAGGGCTGTAAAGCACTGTGAAGCGGTATATAGGTCTAAGTGCTATTGCTATTGCTATCATGAGGTGGCGCAATGGTTAGAGTGCAGTACTGCATGCTACTTCAGCTGATTGCTAGCTGCAGTTCGGCGGTTCAAATCTCACCGGCTCAAGGTTGACTCAGCCTTCCATCCTTCCGAGGTCGGTAAAAATGAGGACCCAGATTGTTGGGAGCAATTATGCTGACTCTGTGAACCGCTTAGAGAGGGCTGTAAAGCACTGTGAAGCGGTATATAGGTCTAAGTGCTAAGTGCTAGTGCTATATCTTGTACCCTATAAGTGGATTTGTGAATTGTATGGACCAAAAAACAAACAAAAAAAAAAAACAAACCCTGTTCACACACATTCAATTTCGTAGCTACTAAAATCGTTGGCCATATAAATACAAAGATAGCCAGGGAAATGGTTGAAGCCTGGGAAAGAGTCTCTTGTCAGTAAACAGGAATGCTGATTTACCATCAACTTATCAAGTACTTAGGAACCAAGGGCTTGGTAGCACAAGGGAACAACAGCAATCACCAGCCATCAACACAACAATCAACCAATAGGAAGGCACCACATAAATGTAGAGATTCTCAGCCATCCAGGTCCTGGTTGTCCCAAAGGTGCTTTTTTTCAGGAGGCAACTGGACTTCCTTGTTTTTTCTTTTGAAGACGTTTCGCTTTTCATCCAAGAAGCTTCTTCAGCTCTGACTGGATGGTGGGGAATGGAAGGATTTACTGTATACTCCTTGCAGACAGCTGGTCATCTGCATCCTTTTAGTGGGTCGTTGAAGCACTTTGTCTGTGTCCTCGGGGGTCACCTAAGTAGTGCTTCTGGTTCCTGTAGTCTGCAACTGCCCCCCCTCTGGAAATCCATTCCTACTCCCACACCATTCAAAGGGTGTTCATCCCAAATTGTATAGCTAAAAGTCTGTAGAGATTCTCAGTCATCCAGGTCATGGTTGTCCCAAAGATGCTTTTTCAGGAGGCAACTGGACTTTCTTGTTTTTTCTTTTCTTGAAGACGTTTCGCTTCTTATCCAAGAAGCTTCTTCAGCTCTGACAGGACAGTGGGGAATGGAAGGATTTATATTCCTTGCAG
The DNA here is from genome assembly GCA_003457575.1 of Thermophis baileyi. Classification (NCBI taxonomy): domain Eukaryota; kingdom Metazoa; phylum Chordata; class Lepidosauria; order Squamata; family Dipsadidae; genus Thermophis; species Thermophis baileyi. The sequence continues at coordinate 114,612 of QLTV01001825.1, forward strand.
ACAGCTGGTCATTTGCATCCTTTTTTGAGGGTCGTTGAAGCACTTGGAGGTTTATCTGTGTCCTCAGGGTCACCTGAGTAGTGCTCCTGGTTCCTGTAGTCTGCAATTATTCCTCTGGAAATCCATTCCTACTCCCACACCATTCCAAGGGTGTTCATCCCAAATTGTATAGCTAAAAGTCTGTAGAGATTCTCAGTCATCCAGGTCATGGTTGTCCCAAAGATGCTTTTTCAGGAGGCAACTGGACTTTCTTGTTTTTTCTTTAAACATAAATATGACTCACAGAATAGCCCAAAGGACATATTCCAGTAGAGGGAAGTTTCCTCAAGAGGGGCTCCAGAATGAGTCCGAAAGTTCAGAAGAGTAAATCTCTGGTTCCGGTAACCGACTCAAATTCGATCTTGCAAAAAAAAAAAAAAAAAAAAAAAATCAACCCTGCCCATTTCCTGATGTGAAGTCTCACAGTGAATTTTGATAAATTTAGTGCAAATTTAGAAAAATGTGTAACTCTCTAATGTAACTTTCAGTAAGCGGGCAAACATCTTCATTCATTTCAAGAACAAGATACATAATCTCTTCATGAAATGGCTAGGAATTTTTGTCCACATGTGACAGTGGCTAAGAGTATTATTATATGGAGGAATATGGTTTTATTTTATTGAAATGTAATGAAAATTTGTACAATTACTGAGCAGGAGCTGCTATGCTTCAAATCATAAAGTGAGTGGTGTTTGCAAGTAATCAGCAATTCCCTTAAACACAACAACATATCCACCGGACTTTTTACTCCTATTTAGGGATCATAAAATGGATTATAAACTAACCAATGAAACTTTTTATACCAATTAAAAAATCTCAGATAATATTAAAGGAAGGTGAATGTGTGAATTCAACCAGTTTCATAGAATAAGGCACCACAGGACGGTCCCTGTAGTACATTTCAATCAGTTCTGTTTCCCAAAGAAATACTGTAAATGCATTTATATGTTTATGTATTTGTTTAGCACATTTATAAGCGGCCCAGTTCCAGATGGCTCAGGATGGCTTCCAAAAACACATTAATGAAACCCAACCAATAAAATCAACCCCAGCACTTAAAGTGTAAAATCAGCAACATAAAATTGTAAAACTGCCCCACAGCGTTTAACGCTTCACCATAACCAGAATGGATGTGACATGATACTGTTAGTTAAGACAAAGAGGTCATAAGGGGACATGTCACTTTCCTCTGGCCTCCTCTCAAACTTCTCCAGCACTTCTGAAATCTGGAAGAGGCTTCTGGGTAGGTGTTGCTGGTGTCCAGAAATCTTGTTCAGCTTTTGCGTAATAAAACTGGGCATGGCTAGTCTAGCGAAGAGAAGGACCAGGGGAGACATGATAGCAGTCTTCCAATATTTGAGGGGCTGCCACAGAGAGGAGGGGGTCAGGCTATTTTCCAAAGCACCTGAAGGCCAGACAAGGAATAATGGATGGAAACTGAACAAGGAGAGATTCAACCTGGAAATAAGGAGAAATTTTCTGACAGTGAGAACAATCAACCAATGGAACAGAAGTTGCCTTCCGAAGTCGTGGGAGCTTTATCACTGGAGGCTTTCAAGAAGAGATTGGACTGCCATTTGTCAGAAATGGTGCAGGGTCTCTTGCTTGGGTGGGGGGTTGGGCTAGATCAGGGTTCAGCAACCTTTCGGACCTCAGGGACCACTAAATTCATACTTTTAAATCCCGCGGACCACTAATATGATCTGCCTAATGACTGGCTGGGTGGGTGTGGCTAGGTGGCCATGAGACTTGGTGGCCGTGGCCAACTCGATGTCACTCACATCGAGGGGCACCTCGCCAGCCTCTACTTGCCCCTCCCCTCCCAGCCACTCCTCGCCTCCCCGCCCGGGCTCCTTAAGGCCCCAACAGGAAGCAGTTGTTGGAGCTATGCAGCCACCATGAGAAAGAGTTGGCAAAACAGCTCAGTTCAAATTGGATCTGACCAAGGAGGCGGCTCAGTAGAAGCACCTCACTGAGGACTACGAGCATAGGCTTTCCAAGCAGAGGGAAGACCTGTGGACATACAAGGCCAGGTACAGGCGCCTAGAGGCTCAGCGGGCTGAGCTGGTCAGCCAGTTCCAGGCCATGATGCAGTCCCACTGGAACAAGGGCGTCCGGCTCCTTGCCACCAGCGGGCATTTCCCTCCAGCCTTCGCCCAAAGCCCCTGCCCCAGAAGGTGCCCCCGTCCAACCCACACAAGAAGACCCCGAAGGGGGAGACTCTCTGCAGCAACACAAACGTTCATTGCACGTATCTGTCTCAGGGGCCGTAGTTTGAGGACCCCTAATTTAGTGCAATATAAAAAATGCAAATAATTTTTCTGCGGACCACCAAAATTTTCTCGCGGACCACCAGTTGGTGACCGCTGGGCTAGATGACCTACAAGGTCCCTTCCAACTCTGTTAATCTGTAATCTGTAGTCCACCGCAGGTGAAGGAGAGCAGGTTAAGCCAGGAAGTCAAAACAGAGATGAGCTCCAGGTCTGCTTCTCTTCATTCATAGAAATATGAATATTGACTTGTAAATGGCTTTAACAGGAATACTTTTCCTGTACCTTAATTGAAGGAAATAACATACATACCTGAGATCAGCAGAGCCCTAATGGTAGTATGATGGGGTGGTGGGGAAGAATCATAATTGAAGTTAGTTTTCTTTTCTTTTTAAGGCAGATGGACACATTTTCTGATTGGCTTTTCCTAGCTCTGAAGTTCTGTCAGTGGCATAAGAATAGTTTGGTCTAGTGGTTAAGACACCAGATTAGAAACCAGGAGACTGCGAGTTCTAGTCTCACTTAGGCATCAAAGCTGGCTGGGTGACTTTGGGCCAGTCACTCCGTCTCCACCCAACTCACCTCACAGGGTTGTTGTTGTGGGGAAAATAGGAGGAGGAAGCACTGATGATGTTACCTAGTTGGGTAATGAAACATCTGGAACAAAACAACCAAGCTTAGAGAGCACCAAGGACCCCACAGGAGTATTATGTATGTTTGCCACCTTGGGTTATTTATAAAGGAGAGATAAAAATCTAATAAATAATAATAAAATCATTTTCTCGTTTTTCACAATGGGCATTAGAGACACTCTTTCACTGAAGCAAAAAAAATATATATAAAAAAGGTTTATTTACAGTACCAGAAAATATCTAAAAAAGACGGGGATGCTATCTGCCCTCTGTATAGAAATATGCAAATTGGGATACAGCAGCAAGCGATTTGATTGGATGTCAGGTGTCTGTGCGATAATGAGGGTGGCGATGAAAAGATTTCAGTTAATTTAATTAGATCATGACTTCCCAACCTTAGAACTTTAAGACACGCAGACTTCAATTCCCAGAATTCTTTGCTGGCTGGGGATTTCTGGAAATTGAAGTCCACGCATCTTAAAGTTGCCAAGGTTGGGAAACCCTGAATTAGACCAAAGCAGTGTTCTTTCAACAACAGTTACTGTTGCTGTGTTATTTTTGCTAGGTGTAATCATTAAATGGCCTCTCTTCCCAGCATCGCTTCGTGTTCCTAGTCTTTTAATCACCATTCTTTATGTCTAAATGTTTCTATGGTTCTGCTGACTCTTTATTTTCCCTGGGAAAGTGCATTTGAGGCATGAGTAATGTGTTTGCTTTTGCTTGCTTTGACTAACATCATATTTTCTACTACAGATGCTTTATGATTGCATTCAATTTGGCTTCTCCCTCCTTGCTTTTATAAATGGCTGAGCTTGGAAGAGATTGAGAATCTCACAATTTATCTGTTTATTAGGTTTTCTAAACTGCCATACTCATACAACTCTCGGCAGCATACTAAACAGAGATAAAACCATAAAGATCACAGGGGCTTCCTTGGCAGGTGTGACATTGCACGTGGACCCCAAAAAAGGAAGATCTGCTTGCAGTAAACACAACTCTGGTCATTTTGATTGAAAGCATCAATTCCTATGGCTGATTTTTTGCTCCATCATATAACAATAATGTGGAAAGGAATTTAGAAGTGGCCTTGAGAATAAGGAAGATGTAAACAAGAGAGACTTGCAGAAAAGGTTACATAATCCATAGAAAAAGGGAAACCTAAGGAAGAAGTTCAAAGCAACCCTGCTTTGATTTTGTTTAGTATGTATAGTAGTATTTCTCAATTGTGCCAACTTTATGATATGTGGACTTCAACTCCCAGAATTCTTCCAGCCAACATTGAATTGAATTCTACACATCTTAAAGTTGCCACAATTGTGAAATGCTGATATAAACGATAGACAAGGAGACACTTGGGCAGGCTGTCACGGTTTTGTTATTCCCCCTTACTAAAATAAAGAACATTCCTGGAATCCTTGCCTGTTTCTTCCTTTAATTGTGACATAATTAAAATTGAGTTCAAACATTTTAAAATAACACTCAGAAAGCTAATTGGAGTAATGTAAAACACTCCTATGGCATTGCATAATTAATTTAAAAAGCCCTATGGAAGCGCTGCATTTAACCTGCTCCTGGAAGGCGAGCAGATTTAGAAGATATTTAGCTCTCAGGGGAAAGCTATCCCATGATATGGAACCATTTTGGAGAAACACATCCTTTTAGCATTGATTCTCCTCATTTCATTCGGGACTTAAAGATTTTTTCCTAGGATGTTGGACAGATCAATTCTAGTTGAAGAAGGAGATCCTGAGGTTGCTTTGTTATCAAGTCATCATCTACTTTTAATGACCCCATAATACCTTGCGAGGTGGAGTCTGGGCAACTGAATGGAGCTGAGTATTTACTGGCCGGATGCCCTTCCTGTCACCAATGTGGAGTTTTGTTCAGCAGATATATTCTCATTGTGCCCAGAGAGAGAAATATTTGCCTCTACCTAGGATCCAACTCACAGCCTCCTGATTGTGAGGCGAGAGCTCCACCTCTAGGCCACCGTACCACTCACTTTGTTATCAAGTCATAAGGGACTACATCAGCCCTGCAATGTAGTCCAGACAGGAAATCAAAACCATGAGAATAACATTACAAATGTTCCTCAACTTACACCCACAATGGGGACCAGAATTCCTGTTGCTAAGCAGGGCAGTTAAGTGAGTTGTGCCTGATTTTACGATCTTTTTTGTCACGGTTGTTAAGTGAATAATCATTTGTTAACCAGGCTTCTCCTGTGGATTTTGATGGTTGGAAGCTGACAAATGGTGATCGCATGACCCCAGGATGTTGCAACTGTCAAAATATATGCCAGTTGCCAAGTACATGAATTTTGCACACATGACTGTGGGGATGCTGTGATGGTCATAAGTGTGAGGATCAGTTGTAGCTTTTTTCAGTGTTATTGTAACTTTGAATAGTCACTAAATGAATGGTTGTATCTTAAGGCATACCTGTACCTTTATTTTGAGGATAGGTTACAGTAACAGAATTTTGCAAGTCTGAAAGCCATTATATTATTATATTATATTATATTATATTATATTATATTATATTATATTATATTATATTTATTATATTATATTATATTATATTATTATATTATATTAATTTATTATAG
>QLTV01001825.1:133124-143681 GCA_003457575.1 Thermophis baileyi
CTTCCTATTATGGTTCTTCCTATAGATCTTTGTTATGTAGAATAGACTGCCCATTGACAAAGGTGGGGGGAATGAGTGAGTTTGCTCTGGTCTTAATGGTCCATTGACAAAGGTCGGGGCTATTAAGAGTGAGTCTATTTCCTGCCTAAAAACATGTTTCTCAATTTTCTCAATCAGGGAAATATAATATTCTGCCTTTTTAATATTAGCTAAAATATTTCATTTTCTAGGAGAGGGGTGGGTGTTAACTTCCTACACTTCTATACGGATGCCTGCAATTTAAGACCAATCTCAAGAGGGAAAGTTAGACTGAAAATGTTAGTTAAAAGTATGGTGAAGCCTGCCATACAGCCCTTTCTTTATAGCAATAGCACTAGCAATAGCACTTAGACTTATATACCGCTTTATAGTGCTTTACAGCCCTCTGTAAGCGGTTCACAGAGTCAGCATATTGCCCCCAACAATTTGGGTCCTCATTTTACCCACCTCAGAAGGATGGAAGGCTGAGTCAACCTTGAGCCGGTGAGATTTGAACAGCCGAACTGCAGCTAGCAGTCAGCTGAAGTAGCCTGCAGTGCTGCACTCTAACCACTGCGCCACCTCGGCTCATTTATCTAGTACTAACAGATGTGGGCTGCAAAAATCTGGATGATCATTAGATCTTTCAGGTATCATCCTGTGGCTTTCTATACTTTCTATAACTTCTCAAAGTTCTGAAGACCAGAGGTGGGTTCCTACCGGTTCTAACCGGTTCTTTAGAACCGTTAGTAAACCGGCGATGATGTCACAGAACCGGTTCTTTCGGTGTCTCCTTGGGCGCCGCCATCTTGGATTTTGCTTCTGTGCATGCGCAGAAGTGAATTTTTGCTTCTGCGCATGCGCAGAAGCTATTTTTTGATTGCTGCGGGTGCGCGCACATGGTGCGGCCCTGAGCAAACCGGCAGCAAAAGGATCCAGAACCCACCCCTGCTGAAGACCCATAGGAATTCCCTCTTATCCTACTCATAATACTATTAATGGGGTCAACTCAGGATAGGGGAATTATCAAGTGGGAGGGTACTCAACCAAGCCAAGATGGCAGCTTCAATTACATAGTTGAGGCCACAATCTTGAATTGACCCCACCCAGAAATCCTTAGTTCAAAAGTAACCAGGAATACAAGAGTTGTATAAGTGGAGAATAAGATGTTTAGCTTGTTCTTCCTCCCAAATTTCCTTCTCTCAGTAAATAACTGAAAATAAGCCTTTTCAATCAGGCATGTGTAGAACAATTACTGTTCCAAGACCAGACTGTCTTTAGAGAATCTGTTTTATTGCCTTCATTTTTGCTTTTCCACCAACGGAACTATCTTTTATTTTATTTTATTTTTTTGTTGATTTTAAGCATTGTTGGTTCATTGTGATGGTCTTTATTTAAGAATATATTTATTGTTCTCTAGTAAACCATTCTCAGCTCTTTGGGGAAGAACAATATTGATATAAAACAAGCCAATAAAATAGACTAGTAGTTCTCTATGTACCAAGAGAGGTACAAATCTTATAGTTAGGCCAACAAGATTCCAAATGAATTTTCTTTGAAGAGTGACCCCTAATAAAAATCAGTGGGGTCATACGACATGCTTAATTAGGTTAAGTAAAAACATAGCAAATATATTTGCAGGACAGGCTAAGACAGGGGTGTCAAACACGATTTCATTGAGGGCCGCATCAGGGTTGTGTTTGACCTCGAGGGGCTGGGGTGGGCGTGGCCAGAGTGGGCATGGCCAGCTCGACATCACTCGTGTTGGGGGCACCTGTGGTGGCCTGAGTGCTCTGCCAGTGAAAATGGGCTCCCAAGCGCCGTTTTCGGCTGTGATAGCCTCCTGCAACCCTCTGCCACTGAAAATGGAGCTCAGGACAGCCCTGCGCGGCCCTCCCAAGCTCTGTTTTCACTGGCAGAGGCACCGCGGGCTGGTCCTTCACTGTTTTCAAGGTGGCTCACTGGCCAGATCTAAGCACCCCGCAGGCCGGATTCGGCCCCTGGGCCTTGAATTTGACACCCCTGGGCTAAGAGAAGGGCACTTTAATCTTGAGTAGGATTTGTATGTTTGTCCATGTTGTGCAAACCCAACCATTTTGGTTCATTTGTGGTCCAATGAATTGTGCAATCTGAGAAAATGAATTAATTCAATAACCCAGTCAAGCATAATGCATTTATATATGATATTTTAATGAGATTGACGTAGGCTAGGTTTTCAGTTTCAGATCTTTGCCATTAGCAACATTCTCTGGCTAGTGGTCAGACTAGCTGTGATCACAAACAATGTCCAGTTTAAACCAAGCATACTCATGTTGAGTATATGATAGACAGACAGACAAACAGACACAATTGCATGGAACCACTTATAAATGATTAATAAAACTAACGTTTAAAAGAATCAAATCATTTTTCATTGTGAATTAAATGAAAATGTCTTCTCGGTTGATTCAGTTCTGATTAACATTGGGAGAGGAAGCACGGGTCATTGCTGGCAGTCTAATATTTCATGAGATCAGGAAACGGTGCACTTCCAATGGATAAAGTTTTCTATGCTTGGTATGTGGTTAATGTCTGGAATTGGTGGAATGGGATCAGGGGTGGGTTCCACTTACCTTCCCCACCGGTTCGCATCGCGACGTTTTGTGCACGCGCGTTCCCTCGTGCAATTTTGCTTCCGCACATGCTCAGTAGCTGCAATCAGCCCGAAACACAGCTGAGGAGCTGATCAGCTGTGCTTCGGGCGAAGGAATAAAGGTCAGTATAAACCCAGGGGCAGGCGGGAGGGCCCTTTTTCAAGCGGCAGAACAGGAAAAACCTTCCAAACAGTAAAAAATTCACAAAAAATTCCCCAAAAAAGATGGCGGCGCCCACGGACTGGCACCGACCGAACCGGATCCGTGATGTCACCAGCGGATTGCTAACGGTTCGGGCGATCCAGTCCGAACCGGGAGGAACCCACCCCTGAATGGGATGATGGAATAGATAGATATGGAGGGAAGGGCAGATCGTGGTCAGCGCAAGCTGCTTTTTTTTTTTTTTTTCCTACAGGCAACATGATGCCTAAATTCACAAATAAACAAAACAACTATAGCGTTTATTGCTTTGCCCAAGATAGCATAGGGCAGAAACATGGTTTCCAACATAATACTCTAAATGAAGGCACTGGAGCTGTTTCGAGAAGATATATGCAGATTTGACTGGGTATCTGACACATATTTTAAGCGGCTTATTTCCAATGATGCTTATTAGGATGGAAAAGGTTGATGGGGGGAAAAAAGTAGAGAAATGTTCTTGAGCACACAAGGCAAGAGTTATAAGTGGGTTTATCATTCTTTTATGTGGTTGCCCTTTGCCTGCCTGCCTTCATAAATTCATTATGAATAGTTTGCTAACAGTCTCAAGTGCCCCATCTAGACAACTTCGAATTCTTCCAAATAAATAATTAATAGATTTTTTACAAAGGAAGCTTAACTGTTTTAGGCAGCATCCGACAGAGAGCCTGCTTGGAAGCTGCCATGAACAGTGGATGGTATTCAAGTTGGGAATTTCTGTAGAGTAAGAATATATATCTATATCTATATATCTATATATCTATATATCTATATCTATCTATCTATCTATCTATCTATCTATCTATCTATCTATCTATCTATCTATCTATCTATCTATCTATCTATCTATCTATCTATCTATCTATCTATCTATTTATTTATTTTATTTTCTATCTATCTATCTATCTATCTATCTATCTATTAGATTTACAATGGGGCCAAAATACTTTTTTTTTTAACATTATCTCTGGGATTTTCTTGATAAAGTTGATAATGTATAAATATATTTCAATAGGAATATGGAATTCAACTATTTCATGTAAGGCAACTGCAAAAAAAGCAAATGTACTTGTAGAACCTTATCACTAGATGTATAATATGAAAATCAACAAATGTATAACATCAAAATCAACCCAACTGCTCCTCTCTGTTCTGTGTCAATGAAACCATCTCTACAAAAATTGCATCAAGTTCAGGATATTGCATTTTAGGGAAGATACTCACAAACAGGGGCATGTCTGGGAAAGCAACCAAGTTAATAAGGGACTTGGGAGAAAAACCTTATGCTTAGAGCAGGGGTGTCAAACTCAATTTCATTGAGTGCTGCATCAGTGTTATATTTGACCTGGGGGGGACAGGGGGGCATGGCCAGAGTGGGCGTGACCAGCTCAATGTCACTCGTGATCAAATGCCACTTTTGCTAGTAGTTTGTTTTGCTAGCACTCTGCCAGCGAAAACAGAGCTTGTGAGGGCAGCACACGACCCTCCCGGGCTCTGTTTTCAGCTGTGACGACCTCCTCCAGCCCTCCGCCAGCGAAAACGGAGCCTGTGAGGGCCGCGCGTGCCCCTCCTGACCTCTGTTTTCACTGGCAGAGGCACCACGGGCCGGTCCTTCACTGTTTCCAGGGCAGCCCCACGGGCCAAATCTAAGCACCCTGTGGGCCAGATCCGGCCCACGGGCCTTGAGTTTGACACTCCTGGTTTAGCGGTATATGATATGTTTATCTTGGAGAAGAAAAGGTTGAGATCTTATCCAGGATGACAGTGAAGATGCTTATAGGGAAGAGATGAAGGCTCTGGTGGACTGGTACAATAAAAGTAACCTGGTTCTAAATGTTAATAAAACAAAGGAGATCATTGTAGATTTTAGAAAGAGCCGGCAGGGTCATACTCCACTCAGTATCAAGGATGCAGCTCAGAGGTGGGTTCCTCCCGGTTTGGACCAGTTCGCCCAAACCGGTAGCAACCTGCTGGTGATGTCACAGAGCTGGTTCAGTCGGTGCCGGCATCGTGGACGCCGGCATCTTTTTTTTGGAATTATTTTTTTTGGGGAATTATTATTTTTTGGGGATTTTTTGGGGGGGGGGATTTTTTTTTATTTTTTCTTCTTCTGCGCATGCGCAGAAGCTGAGTTGCCGGCACTGTGCATGCGCCGACATCTTGTTTTTGGCTCTTTTTTTGAATTTTTTTAATTTTTGGCACTGCGCATGCGCACACACGCTTTGCGCACATGCGCACATGCGCCCACCAGACACGCCCACGCGGCGCGGGAGGAAGCGAACTGGCGGCAAGGTAAGTTAGAACTCACCCCTGATGCAGCTGTAGAGGTGGTCAACAGTATTAAGTATCCGGGGGTGCAGATAACTAACAATCTGAACTGGTCTCTCCACATGTCATCCTTAGTGAAGCGTGAAAACCAGCGTTTGCATTTCCAGCGTCGGATGAGGAGAGCACATCTTTCTCCTTCTCTCCCAGCCAATTTTTACAGAGGCACGATAGAGAGCGTTTTAACAAATTGCATCACTGTTTGGTTTGGTGGCAGTAGTGCCTCAGATAAAAAGTCCATACAGAGAGTGGTAAGGACAGCCGAGAAGATTATAGGTAGCCCGCTTCCCATTATTCAGGATACTGCTTATAAGCGCGATGTGCTTAGAGCTCAAAGCATTGTTAGAGACCCCCACTTTACGGTCTGTTTCTGTTGCCCCCCTCTGGGAGGAGGTTTCAAAGTATTTCTAGCAGGACTACCAGATTCTGTAACAGCTTTGTTCCCTAAGCCATTTGTCTGGTAAACTCACAAGATTCATTTTTCTGAACTAGACTGTGTTGTTTCTCTGTGTCATATAATATATGTGGGAATATACATAATTTTGTATTCATTCATTCATTCATTCATTCATTCATTCATTCTGTCATGGTTATGGAGTGTATATTGGAGGTGGAGACCTTTTGAGAGCTGTATGCAATGAAATTTCATTTTAATGTATGCTGATTAGTGTACATTCAAAGTGGCAATAAAGTTATTCTAAGTCTAAGTCTAAAGGAATGGAAGGTCTGTCACTGAGCCAATGTATGTCCTATTCCCACCTTGAAACCAGTTTGTTTGTTTTAAGAATAATCATGTGATGAAATGTAGTGAGGAGGGAGGGGGTTCATTCCAGAGGAGTAAGAGGCAACTCAGTCCAGATGTTATGGTGTGAGAAAAAGAGGTGGAGATGGTGACTCTTTGAGAGCTGTATGCAATGAAATTTCATGTTAATGTATGCCAATTAGTGTACACTCAAAGTGACAATGAAGTTATTCTAAGTCTAAAGTCTTAAGTCTATATGAGAGCTCTCTGCAAGTACTTGAGGGGCTATTGTCTAGACCAGGGGTTTCCAATCTAGGCAGTATTAGGGTTTGTGGACCAACTTTCAGAATTCCCCTGCCAGCAGGGCTGGCTGGGAATAGAATAGAATAGAATAGAATTCTTTATTGGCCAAGTGTGATTGGACACACAAGGAATTTGTCTTTGGTGCATATGCTCTCAGTGTACATAAAAAGACAAGACACATTTGTCAAGAATCATAAGGTACAACACCTAATGATGGTCATAGGGTACAAATAAGTAATCAGGAAACAATCAGTATCAATATAAATCGTAAGGATACAAGCAACAAGTTACAGTCCTGCAGTCATAAGTGGGAAGAGATGGGTGATAGGAACGTTGAGAAGACTGATAGTAATAGTAATGCAGCCTTCGTGAATAGTTTGACAGTGGTGAGGGGATTATTGGCTTAACAGACTGATGGTGTTTGGGAAAAAACTGTACTTGTGTCTAGTTGTCTTGGTGTGCAGAGCTCTATAGTGTCGTTTTGAGGGTAGGAGTTGAAACAATTTATGTCCAGGATGCGAGGGGTCAGTAAATATTTTCACGGCCCTCTTTTTGACTTGTGCAGTATACAGGTCCTCAATGGAAGGCAGGTTGGCAATAATTGTTTTTTCTGCAGTTCTGATTATCCTCTGAAGTCTGTGTCTGTCTTGTTGGGTTGCAGAACCAAACCAGACAGTTATAGAGGTGCAGATGACAGACTCAATAATTCCTCTGTAGAACTGTATCAGCAGCTCCTTGGGCAGTTTGAGCTTCCTGACGCACCACGAGGCTAGTTGTTCAACCTCCCATCTGTATGCGGTTTCATCGTTGTCTCGAATGAGACCAATCACTGTTGTATCATCTGCAAACTTCAGTAGTTTAACAGATGGATCATTTGAGATGCAGTCATTGGTATATAGAGAGAAGAGAAGTGGTGAGAGCACACAGCCCTGGGGGGCTCCTGTGCTAATTGTACAGGTATCTGATGTGATTTTGCCTAGCTTCACCTGCTGCTTCCTGTCCGTTAGGAAATTCTGAGAGTTGAAGACTACACATGTTAAAGTTGCCAAGATTGAGAACCTCTGATCTAAGCCAGTGTTTCTCAACCTTGACAGCTTTAAAATGTGGTTGGCCAGGGGATTTGGGGAGCTGAAGTCTCTACATCTTAAAGTTACTAAGGATGAGAAACATAGATTGAGGCAATGGAAGAATTCTTCAGCATTAGTCTGGAGCAATGGCTTTAATCACAAGGATGCAGAGTTTGGTGAGACATCAGAAAAATGTCCTAATGGTCAGAATTGTTCAAGTGGAACAGTCTGTCTCAGGAGGTAGTGGACTCTCTTTTGCTGGAGGTGTTTAAATAAAGTCTGGATGGTCATCTGATTTGATTTGCTGTGTGCAGTATATATACCGATGTGATTTGTACACTGAGCAATGGGTTGAGTTACATGATCTCCAAGTTACCTTACAATTTGTCAAATTAAGCAATTTTAAGATTACTCACTTAATTTTATTTTCCACTATTCTAAGCCACTTGAATTAACACATTCCTTTTCGGGTAATTTTACAGCAATTTAAGAAAGTAATTGCATTTGTGTTGTTATGCACAGGACCTCTCAGCTATCTCTAACCTGATGCTCTCCTCTGTATTGGATCTCAACTCTCACTACCCCTAGTTATCATGTAAATTATGGAAGCTGATGTCCAAGACATTTCATGAATACAATATTAAGAACAAAATGTTGCAGCTGAAAAAAACCAGAGCCTGACACGAACTACTGGAAATAGAAATACATAGAATGATAGGATTGGAAGATATATTTGAAGTAGTCCACCCCCCATGCATTAAAATATCCTTGGCAGATGACCATTCAGCTTCTTTGAGAGACCTCCAGTAATTCTGTTTACAGACCCTCTCTTCTACTGGCTAATAAATCATAATTATCAGAAAGTTCCTTCTGGCCTCAACCTCCTCGCAATTTTAACCCACAGGTTCTGGTTCTGCCCTCTGGTGCAACAGTGAATAAATTTCTTCCCACATCAAATAACCAGATATTTGAAGACTGCTATTTTTATCTTTCCTCAGTTATCTCAGTTATCTCTTTTATAGCTTCATTGTTTGTTGATGTAATCTTTTTATATTGCTGTCCACTCCCCAGAGCCTGATAATGGATAATAAGATATTAAAAAAGAAATAATCAATATTAATAATTGACATCTGGAGCACCGCTTGAACACCATTGGCAATGACAAAATTGCCACTAGTCAATTGCAAAAGGCAGCTTTACTGGGAACAGCTTACATCCTCCAATGATACATTTAATACCATCAAGCAACAGCACTTGCCTATCCCAAGTCCTTAGGAAGGACTCAATAAGTGGATAAAAATGCCAAATCCAATTTAATATCTGGCTGACTACGTCAGCAACTATAATGTATATAGAGATTCTCAGTCATCCAGGTCATGGTTGTCCCAAAGGTGCTTTTTCAAGAGGCAACTGGACTTTCTGGTTTTTCTTTGAAAACGTTTCACTTCTCTCCAAGAAGCTTCTTCAGCTCTGAAGAAGAGTCGAAGAAGCTTCTTGGATGAGAAACGAAACATCTTAATACACCAATCATCATAATAATAAAAATCGCAAGCATACAATCCAACTGTCAAATGATTGTCATATCATCACCCAAGTTGAGCAAAAAAAGAAAGAAGGAAAAAGAAATACAGGAAAAACAGGTGTTTAATACCTTATGAAAGGCTAGCAGAATTGGGGCTAATTAAATTTTCAGGGGAAATTATTCCAGAGGGTGGTCACTGCCACAGAAAAAGGACAGTTCCTAGGTCCAGCCAAATGGCAGAGAACGGACCTGGAAGATGTACAACCTGGAACAGGGTGTGGTACAGGACAATATAACTGGAGGTAGACCAGTGGTTCTCAACCTTTCTAATGCCGCAACCCCCCGTGACCCCCCCGCTGCCGCTCCGTGACCCCCTCCGCTGCCGCGACCTCCTCCCCCCCCCGCGCGGGATGAGGTGACTGGGGAATGAGCAGGGATGAAATGCTCCTGGTTCGCTCGTACCTGTCGGTCACCGTAGAGCCGGTCACCAAGGTAGCGCGAGGCGCCGCCCACCCACCCGGATGCCACTATTTGGGTTCTTTTACCCTCTGCGCATGCGCAAAGCGTTCTGCGCATGCGCAGAGGGTAAAAGAACCCAAATGGTTCCGGGCGGGTGGGTGAAGTCTCCCGCTTCTGTCGCTACCGGCTATCCGGCGACCCGCAGGCACGGCCGAACCGGGAGCATTTCACCCCTGCAGTGACGGTGGCACCAAGATGGCGGGCTAACGCACGCGGCGACCCCTGTGAAATGGTCGTTCGACCCCCAAAGGGGTCGCGACCCACAGGTTGAGAACCGTTGAGGTAGACAGTCCTGTAAATAACCTGGTCTGAGCCATGTAGTGTTGATATGAGTGAAATGGTCTAAGACTGAAAATGTTGCAGTCTGAAATATAAAGCAATTAGAAGGAATCGGAGGCTGTCACTGCCACCCTGCCATTTATCTGCTTATGAAATAGGGATCCTTTGTTCATTATGTCTGAGAGTGCTTGGCAAATGTCACAGCTTAGAGCGTTTGGTGAGAAAAATGCACGAAAATGTAACACTGAAAGCAGCACAGCAATTTGGCATGGGAAGACAGACTGGATCCTCCTCTGAGGCTGACAAAGACACAACAACAAAACATGAAATGAGATCATGATAACTGGGAAATGAAATTAACTCAACTGCTCAAAACCCAGAAATTGGTGGTGGTGAGAGAACAACAACAACAACAAAAAAGAGGAAACGAAACAATTTTGGTATATAAAGGAGTAAAATTGTCAGGTGCAAAGATCAGGTCCATACATTTAGTTGCAGTTCAAAGAATTATTACTCAAGAATGTAGTCAACTGAAATTCAATACTAAATTGGCACCAGATGAGGGTCCATGGAATTCAAGAGACTTGCACAGTGGTGAAATCCATTTTTTTTACTACCGGTTCTGTGGGCGTGGCTTGGTGGGCATGGTGTGGCTTGGTGGGCATGGCTTGGTGGGTGTGGCAGGGGAAGGATACTGCAAAATCTCCATTCCCACCCCACTCCAGGGGAAGGATACTGCAAAATCTCCATTCCCACCCCACTCCAGGGGAAGGATACTGCAAAATCTCCATTCCCACCCCACTCCAGGGGAAGGATACTGCAAAATCTGCCGGTTCTCTGAACTACTCAAAATTTCCACTACCGATTCTCCATAACTACTCAAAATTTCCGCTACCGGTTCTCCAGCACTGGTCAGAACCTGCTGAAACCCACCTCTGTCTGGTTGGCTGT
>QLTV01001825.1:143744-157601 GCA_003457575.1 Thermophis baileyi
ATCTCCATTCCCACCCCACTCCAGGGGAAGGATACTGCAAAATCTCCATTCCCACCCCACTCCAGGGGAAGGATATTGCAAAATCTCTATTCCCACCCCACTCTGGGGCCAGCCAGAGGTGGTATTTGCCGGTTCTCTGAACTACTCAAAATTTCCACTACCGGTTCTCCGAACTGCTCAAAATTTCCGCTACCGGTTCTCCAGAACCTGTCAGAACCTGCTGGATTTCACCCCTGGACTTGCACCATTTGTGGCAACATAATGATTTTAAGCTGATGATGCACTTAACTCTGCTCCTGCCCAGCTCTGCTTGCTCTTCTTCTACAGAAATGACTGTATTGAATATTTCCTATGACTCCATTTGCTCCCCCTGCTTTCGTCTCACAATATTTGTATGTTATGGTGATAATGAAACCTCTGCCACACCCTCTGTGAATTTGGTTATGTGCCTTCCACATGCTGGTCTACTTGGAATCACATTTCAAGTTTATGATGCAAGTTGGGTTTGAAATCATCAGTGCTGGATGTCCGAGAGCACTGACACCGGTTTTTTTCAAGCTCTACATAGGAAGTAATACATGGAACTTAAATTGAAGGATTTTATTTTATTTAAAAAAAACCCTAATATTAAGGGCAAGCAGAGATGCACAAATGGGAATGTCTGTGATGATGTCGGATATATTCTGGTCCATCAACAAGAACTTATTGTTGGTAAGAGCCACGGTGGCGCAGTGGTTAGAATGCAGTACTGCAGGCTACTTCTGCTGCCTGCCGGCTGCCTGCAAGTTGGCAGTTCAAATCTCACCAGACACAGTGTTCTATCCTTCCGAGGTCAGTAAAATGAGGACCTAGATTGTTGGGGGCAATATGCGGACTCTGTAAACCGCTTAGAGAGGGCTTTAAAGCACCTTGAAGCGGTATATACTGTAAGTCTAAATGCTATTGCTATAACATCAAGTGACTGTATTATTTTTTTTAAAAATAATTATTCTAGAAAGATTTTGTTCTTTTAGGAATCTTCTAGAGTGCCTTCAGCTTCTTATTAGTCCTTGGGTTGGCCTAACTTTTTATTTTCAGCTATTACCCTCCCTTGTCCTTCAGGGAGAAAGGCCAAATATTGGCTTTGTTCCCAAAGCAACCAAACAGTCCAACCAACCACTTTCATTTACTCAACATTGGGAAAAGTATTTTCCACCATGAGCATAGTGCAAAAGAGGCTGAGAGCTGAACTATGCTGTGTTCATGTAAATCAGTCACAGTAGGAGACCCCAAAATCTTACTTTATTGCAAGGATCTGTCACTCTGAAAGGAAGGCACATTTTCAGTTGCTTGCTGAAATGAGGCTCAGATCTGCCATCTTCCCCTTCAGGATGGAGAATGGCTTTGTTAATTCTGAGCCTGCTGCTTAGCCTGTCATTAGTAAGGTGGTAGAGGTGTGGTGGCTCAGTGGCTTAATGATGCTTGCTGGAGATGGTCTTTGCCCCAGTGGTTTGAATCCCAGCATTGCATGGTGGGATGAGCTCCCATCACTCACCTCAGCTTCTGCCCACCTAGCTGTTTGAAAGCATATTATATGCAAGTTGGTAAATAGATACCACTTTGGTGGAGAGACAAGCTGGTGCTTTGTGTAGATAGTTAGAACCCAGTGGACCTTCCCAGTTGCAATGCCTGTTTGTGAGGTGGCTTCAGTGGAGGGAAAGAACCCAGATGATGTTGCAGGAAAGCCGCTGGTCTTTCTTTCTGGTATGGAGCTAGTTCACACCCTGTGATGCACCTTGGAAAGCATGTGTGAGTGAACCAAACTGGGCTAGCAGTCTTATGCAGCCAAACTATTACTGTTTATTAGCATTGTAGTCTCCTGGCTAATGTAACACCATACAATCAATCAATCAATCAAGGAAGGAAGGAAAAACATAAAGAAAGAAAGAGAGAAAGAGAAAAGAAAGAAAGAAAGAAAGAAAGAGAAAGAAAGAAAAAAAGAAAGAGAAAGAAAGAAAGAAAGAGAAAGAAAGAAAGAAAGAAAGAAAGAAAGAAAGGAGTAATTTCTTCCTGTATTAGCCTCCTGTTAAGCACATGCCTTAAAATCCATATTTCTTCTTAGAGGTTATGAGGAACATCAACCCTCTGAAAATCATGTCTAACCTTACTTTGTAATAATTTATAAAATGCTGTTAATTTAAGAGTCGTGTCAGCCTTGAGACAGTGATGCATATTTGATAAAACCCCTCTGAGTATTTAGTAGCTGCGACATCACATGCTACTGTAAATAAATGATGGGTCCTGTTGAGGGAATAAGGAGAAAGAAGGTGTAAATGGACATTCAGTAGGATATTTAAAGTGCTCCTTTCTGGGGAATGGTATCCACAGGCTTAATCTGTTTTGGAAGTGCATATGAATTTGCTATGCATGAAGAAAAGGGACAGGGCTTGCATCATGTTATTGCAACATGACTTACATCACTCTGACCCCCATTGTTCTCCCCTACACTTTCAGCCATTGTTGCTCCTGGCCCATGATGCAACTGGTCTTTGTAGTTGAGTGTAAATGGAAAATTTTGATGGAATGTAGTGGGCTGGATTTCCAGAAGGGAGCAAGTGTGTTCCAGATGAATAAGAAGCAACTAAGTTTAGATAGCTTGTGTGGGAGAAAGAGGGTGAAGACAGCCCCTCCCTGATAGTTCTCAGAGTTTATGCTTGATGTACCATAGGTAATAGATTGCTTTAGTTTGGCAAGATTCTATCTATAGATGTAAAACAATATAGAAACCTGTTTGAAAGAATCGCCATGTGTCTTTCTTGGTTTTTGGAGCCTGATCTTAATCTTTCAAAATTGTACCTACTGTACATCAGAATAGCAGAATAACAGAGTTGGAAGGGACCTTGGAGGTCTTCTAGTCCAACCCCCTGCTCAAGCAGGAACCACTATATCTGTATAAAGGAATAAAATCTGTTTCTATATCCCTATATTTGTTTCTATATTGAATCTTTTTCTATATTGAAACTTTCCTAGCACAATTCACTGTCAAAGATTGCTGAGAGATTTCCTGATTCATTCAAAGAACTTGACAAAAACGACTAATTGCCATTCACCATGAAGATATGTCCCCATTGGCTCATAATTCCATCAGCACAGTTGAGAAAACTGGCTTAATTTATAAGTGATGCTGAAGGATATGTAACCAACAGACAGTGTCAATCTTTATTAGCCATTTTGAGTGCCTTTGGGAATGAAAAGGCAACAGGCACAAATTAAATAAAAATTAATACATAAAACAGGAAGGATACCAATTCTGGTATTCCATGTAGATGGTACACACCAATTAAGCGATATATCTGTGCAAGTCGTTCACATTTTGCAGCATCAGTTAATGAAGATTGACACTAGTTAGCATGGATAGTCCCCTATTTCCATCATCAAAGTGTCCAAATTCTTTATGTTTTCCCATGAAAGTGAGTAAACAGCCTTCCTTATGTGCATTCAACCCTCAGCTGGCTTGAACACACCACAAGAGTGCAAATCACCGTTACATTTAGTGAAACCCTAGCATTTTCAACCTCCATTTTCACTAGCAATAGCAACAGCACATAGACTTCTATACCGCTTCATAGTGCTTTACAGCACTCTCTAAGTGGTTTACAGAGTCAGCATGTTGCCCCCAATAATCTGAGGCCTCATTTTAACCACCTTGGAAGGATGGAAGGCTGAGTCAACACTGAGCCAGTTGGGATCAAACGCCTGGCAGTCAGCAGTGAGCTAGCCTGCAATACTGCATTCTAACCACTGCGCCACCACGGCTCTTTATAATGGAGTAATAACCTCCATTAATCTTTTATAGGCAGCAAATGTATCCCGTATTCTTCTACTCATTTAATTTGATGAAAAAGAAAAAGAAAACCAACTACTTTGAAAGTAAAGGGTATTTTAATGAAATTCTAATGATATTACAGTGCAGTGCTTTGCAATTTATTCAGTAACAGGCGACCGCTTTATGATGTGGTATGATGGAAGATTCTGAGCATAGAGCTACCAAACTTCGTCTGATAATTTTGGCTATAGTTATTTTAACTCGCATATCTAGACCTGTCTAATACTCCAGCTGCAGTCACACCACCAATCTGTCTCATATTCATATTATAAACTATTTCCCATTCATGGCTCAGAGTGAAGAAATGACCTTTTCCCTAATCTTTTGTATAACTTAGCAGCTAAAAGAGCTCGCTGTGATGATGCTTTTAATAATTGAAGGTCACAAGAAAAGAAGGAAGACAACTGGAATGTGAGTCTGATCCTGAGCGTCTTAGTAAAAGCAGATTGAAAAAGCCGAGACACAAAATGAATTGATTTTTGCAGCAATATTGCAATAATAAGAGGATCCATTTGTAAGCCTGCAGGCCACTTGTTCTAGTAAACTGAACTATTAAACTATTAAACTCTATTTCTATTAAACTCCTATGGAACAAATTACTACTATGCTGATATCAATCCCAATGAGTTTCATGGAACTTATCCCTAATTAAATATGTGCGTTTAGAATTAATTTATTCACTGCATTGGGTCTCAGTGGTAAAAATGATGATTTCATGAAGATCACAATGAACTATGGTAGACTGCCAACTTGGTTCAAAAAATTTCAAACAAAATTTGCACATGACACCAAGTTGGCAGGAATAGCCAACACTCCAGAAGATAGGCTTAAGATGCATCAGGATCTTGACAGACTTGACAGACAGGCCCTATCTAACAAAATGAAATTCAATGGCGAAAAAAGTAAGGTTCTGCATTTAGGCAAGAAAAACCAAATGCACAGGTATAGTATAGGTGGTACCTGGCTCAATAGTAGTAATCGTGATAGGGATCTTGGAATCCTAGTGGACAATCACTTAAATATGAGCCAGCAGCCAAAGCAGTCCTAGGCTGCATTAACAGAGGGATAGAATCAAGATATATAATATGAGCTAGTTTAATGAAAAGAAGGACTAGGAGTGACATGATAGCAGTGTTCCAATATCTAAGAGGCTGCCACAAAGAAGAGGTGGGGGGGGGGGTCAACCTATTCTCCAAAGCACCTGAAGGCAGGACAAGAAGCAATGGATGGAAACTAATCAAGGAGAGAAGCAACTAAGGAGAAATTCCCTGACAGAACAATTAAAATCAGTGGAACGACTTGCCTCCAGAAATTGTGGATGCTTCAACACTGGAAGTTTTAAAAAGAGATTAGACAACCATTTGTTTGATGTGGTATAGAGTTTCCTGCCTGAGCAGGGGGTCGGACTAGAAGACCTCCAAGGTCCCTACCAACTCTGTTATTCTGTTCCAGAGGTTTGTAACCGTGCAAGTAATCAATCATTGAAAAATCAGCTTTCTCCTTTCCAAGTCTTCTTAGCTTTTTATAAAGTAAAGTAAATATATATTTTAACCATAACTACATAAAATGCTACAACATGGAACTTGTTACATCTTCATGAAATGATAATTCACTTGTTGAACTGTAGATTTAGAAGGAAACGATGAAAACTTGTCAAATTAAGTTCCTAATGACTTTTCAACATCCCAGTTTTATCAATTTTTCTGTCTATTTCCTGGTGGTGTGCAATCCACGTACCGTGTTTCCCCCAAAATAAGACCCTGTCTTATATTTTTTTGAACCCTGAAATAAGCGCTTGGCCTTATTGCCATGCACTCAACAGCCCGATTGTGCTTATTATCAGGGGATGTCTTATTTTGGGGGAAACGGTATTAATCAAGTCTGATCCTGCTTAGCTTTTTTCAAAATGAGCCAGGGTTAGGCTAATTGAGCCGCGGTGGCGCAGTGGTTAGAGTGCAGTACTGCAGGCTACTTCTGCTGACTGCTGGCTGCCTGCAATTTGGCAGTTCAAATCTCACCAGGCTTAAGGTTGACTCAGCCTTCCATCCTTCCGAGGTGGGTAAAATGAGGACCCAGATTGTTGGAGGCAATATGCTGACTCTGTAAACTGCTTAGAGAGGGCTGTAAAGCACTGTAAAGCGGTATATAAGTGCTAATGCTAGTGCTCTTGTTAATCAAGCTTTGCATTGCATTGGGTTGGATTAATTGAGCTTTGGGTTAACAAGGCTAAATTGCACAAAATCTGGACAGTCACGAGATGGCATTAATGTCTTAATTTTCTAGGTTCTTTCCTTGCATCTAGTAGCATCTGGATGTTAGTTCCTACTGTTATAACAACAAACCATTCTCCTGATTTTCTAGTCTTTTAGGAAAAAGAGATTCTCAGGATAGAATTGGAAAATTGGAGAATGCAAGAATGGTATTTTACACTGAATTGTTGGGTGTAATTGATGGAATTTCTGAGCCATCATCCTGATTACCTAAGGAAGTGTTGCTATCATAAGTTATTACTGGTTTTAGGCAAGCTAGTTTTGAGTTAACATATTGCTGGCCTCCATACTTTCTCGAGCTAAAAAGCTGATAACTTAATTGTAGCTGGCTGATTTTTTTTTTTTTTTTTTTTTATTAATAAAAAAAAAAAAAAAAAACCAACCCAAAAACAAAATCCATGCATAATTCCAATTTCTCCCTCTTTCTGTTTCTCAGCATGGCTTCAAGTTATTTTTTTAATAAAATTAAAATGTTTCACAGATTGAGGGATATTTGAAGTGGTGAAGCTTGACTTTATTTCATTTCTTGCTTTGCCAGTTTTAAATATATTGTGTCCCATTTCTGTCTCTATTTTTTTTAAATGGCATGAATATTCATGCAACTTTTCCCATAACACACATTTGGGTGTACAGTACATATTTTCCAATAGATCGCTTTTTGAGATTATTTTTTCCAGTTGTGAACTGCATCGCAACATTCAGGAAAGTGTAGATTTCAGCAGATAACTGCATTTTGTATTCCATATAAGCCTGTGAAATGGAAGAGGTGAAATTATTACGTGAACTGAACAAATTTCTCCCTACGGAGAGAATAATTAGGAGCAGACTCAGTGGCTTCACAGAATAGAGTATTAAGACCATACAATGTTTTGTATTAAATTCCTAAACACTGACTTACAAAAAAATCCCTTTCCCCATCCCTTCAAGTTCTGAAGCATATTATTGGGTTGAAACCCAAAATGTTGCATTAATCCTGCTGAAAATTGCCCAGTGGTGCAATAGCTAATGTTGATTTTCTTTTGTCAAAGACAGTGGCTTTGTGTAATGTTGTATGCTATTGCTTTTGTGACTGAAATATTGTTTCAGAGCTGGGAAAAAAAGTCTCAAAAGACTTGCTGATATTGGCTAAATTACAAATGGGTCACTATTTTTTTTAACAGAAGTAGTTTCCCTTATTAGTCATTTGAAGTATTTCTATTGCTTCCACTGCTGTGGCTTTGAGGTTATTTAGAATGGAAATATGCAGGTCAACATATAGTATCTGGACAAAATCCAGAGAACAAATATAGAAAGCAGAACCTGGTCCAAAACAATGTGAGGACAGGGTTGAAAAAGGCTGGGGTAGACTCAGGGGTGGGTTCTAACTTACCTCGCTGCCAGTTCGCTTCCTCCCGCGCCGCGTGGGTGCGCGCAGTGCTGAAAAATAAATAAACCCCCCCCAAAAAGCCAAAAACAAGATGGTGACGCATGTGCAGTGCTGGAAACTTGGCGTCTGCGCATGCGCAGGAAATATAAAAAAACCGGAAAAAAATCCCCCCCCAAATTCCAACCCCCCCCCAAAAAAGCCGAAAACAAAATGGCGATGCATGCACAGTGCTGGAAACTCGGCTTCTGCGCATGCGCAGAAGAAAAAAACTCCGGGAAAGAATTCAAAAAAGACCCCCCCCCCCAAAAAAAAAAATCAAAAAAAAAAATTCAAAAAAAAAAAGAGATGGCGGCGCCCACGGACCGGCACTGATAGAACTGGTTCCGTGATGTACCGTGATGTCACCAGCGGGTCGCTACCGGTTCGGGTGAACCGGCCCAAACCGGGAGGAACCCACCTCTGGGTAGACTGAAATAACCTAGAGAGAGAGAAAGGAGTGTTCTAGGTAAAATGTTTAATAAACACTCTTCATAAATTCACATTTTTTGGTTCCTCTAGAGCAGGGGTGGGGAACCATGGCCCTTTTATGACTTGTGGACTACCATTCCCAGAATGGCTGGCTGAGGAATTCTGGGAGTGGAAGTCCACAAGTCATAAAAGGGCCATGATTCCCCACCCCTGCTCTAGACAGAAGGACATTCCACTGGATTTATAAATATATCCCCAATTTCTTTACACAATTAATTCATCTTGCCCACACATAGATTATCTTTTTATTGATTTTTCAGTATTCTGAGTGTTATAATCACGGGCTCAGCTCCTCAGAGTTCTACCATTGATCAAGACCACTTGATTGATCAAGTCTTGAGAAACGTCTGCTTGGATTTGATTCTTGCATCATATGGCAAGTACAATAGATCTCTTTCTCTTGGTGTCTTATATACATCACACTTTAAGTTGGTACATAATTGGTGAAGAAGATCTCTGGAGAGCCTCAACATCCTTGCAGTGATATCCCATCCACTTACAAGAGGTTGTAGGGGCAGGACCTCTCTAGCAATTACCATAATAGTTGTCATTGGAAAGAATTGTAGCAATTATAAGAGAAGTGATAGGTTAATTAGTAGTAGCACTACAACCGTTTTCACTGGCCTAGAAACAATGAAATTAAATGAAGTCTCCAAGCTATGTCTCTTGGCACATTTCTGCAAAATGCTGGGTACTGAAGAACAAAAACAAATTTTCTATGTAAAAATAATAAAACAAGTGGATAGCTACAGTAGGCACTAGATTTTACCTGTCATGCCAGCTGGTGATGCCAGATCTGATTAAGTTTAAAAATGAGCTCAGAACACTTTTGAAGTTTATCAGGCATAATTGAATGTCAAGCCGAGCACAGCAGCTCCTTATTACAACTTGAAGAATGGAAGTCAGAAAGGAACAAGGGAGATTAAATTCTCCTTTGCACAACGGTGCTTAGATCTCTGAACGAAAGTGCAAATGCCACTTAACAATAGAGCCGTATATGAAAAAGCAAAAGAAAAACAGAATACAATTTCTCCACTTTTCCTCCACGGACCAATATTGTGTTTGTTCTATTAATAGCAGATCCTGTTTCCTCTTCTTTGGTTGATTTGATTGGGAGAATGAGACTATAGCAGGGGTGTCAAACTCAAGGCCCGGGGGCTGGATCCGCGGGGCCACCCTGGAAACAGCAAAGGACCGGCCCATGGTGCCTCTGCCAATGAAAACGGAGCTCGGGAGGGCCGCGCACGGCCCTCCCGAGCTCTGTTTTCACTGGCAGAGGGTTGCAGGAGGCCGTTGCAGTCAAAAACAGAGCTCGGAAGCCCGTTTTCTCTGGCAGAGCGCTCGGGCCACCACAGGCGCCCCCAACACAAGTGATGTCGAGCTGGTCACGCCCACCTCAGGTCAAACACAACCCTGATGCAGCTCACAATGAAATCAAGTTTGACACCCTGGACTATAGATTTCAGTGAACAAGAATTGCAACAGAGAGGGAAAGACACCTATCAGATTTGGGAAAATAAACACCCATTAGATTCGAAAATTTAGGAGAAGGCAATTGTTTCTCCAAATTATAATCTCTCATTAAGATATATGAACCTTGTGGATCATGAAGCTAGTTTTGCATTCCACTTGTGCGTTGTATGGATCCGTGTGCACTTTTCTGGCTATTTTCTATTTCCATTTTTAAAGTTTTTGTTTTTAATACATAAAGTTTTACAGCCAGCCAGTTCGTTGTAGTGGTTAAGCTCCCAAGATAGAAACTAAGAGACTATGAGTTCAAGTTCTGCTTTAGGGCATAAAGACAGCATGTGACTGAGTGGTGAGCCATCTTAAAACGAATTAAAAACAAATTTACATGTAAAATTAATATACACATTAGTCAAGGAAGGTATCACAGTCAATGGTCACAGTCAAGATGTCACAAGCACAACCAGGAAAGGAGATTCTTCACTCACTCAGAGCTCCAGGCCTGGGCACAGAGATATGTCTTTAGGGTCTTATGATAGGCCAGCAGGGTTGGGACCAGTAGTGGGTTCTAAAACCCTTTACTACTGGTTCGCGCGCGCGCGACGCTTCTGCACATGCGCAGAAAAGTCCCGGGCGGGTGGGCAGAGCCTCCCACCGCCACCACTACTGGCTCTAAGAACTGGGCCGAACCGGGAGCAACCCACCGCTGGTTGGGACTATCCTGAATTCAAGAGGGAGACTCTCCATAGGGCAGGTGATGGGGCAGAAAAAGCACACTTCTTAGTCCTCACCAACTGACAGTTTCTTGGCTCATAGGACCTGAATCATTTATTTATTATTTAAATTTCTATGCCGCCCAACTCCCGAGGGACTCATGTCCGTCCTGCTGAACCAGACTGGTTAGATAGAAACAAGTGGGAGAAGATCAGGGGTGGGATTAAAAAATTTTAACAACCGGTTCTCTGCCCGGTTGCTGGGTGGACATGGCCATGGGGGGGTGTTTTTGCCCTCCCCAGGCTCCGGAAGCTTTCCTCGAGCCTCCGGGAGGGCAAAAACAGCCTCCCCCAGGCTCTGGAGGCTGGAAACGGGCCCGTTTCCGGACTTCTGGTACTTCCAGTAGGCCCGTTTTTCACCCTCCCCAGGCTCCGGAGGCTTTTCTTGAGCCTCTGGGAGGGCGAAAACGGTCTCCCCCGGGCTCTGGAGGCCCTCTGGAGGCCCAAAACAGGCCCGTTTCCGGACTTCCGGAACTTCTGGGAGGCCCATTTTTCACCCTCCTGGAGCCTCCGCGCGGGCCCTGCACTTACCTGGCATCCAGAACAGGCCACGTGGAGACTCCTGAGAGGGGAGGGGAGGGGTGGGCGGGGTCAGCCAGTCCTTGCAACTACCGGTTCGGCGAACCAGATGTAAAATTAGCATCCGGTTCACCCAAACCGGTCCGAACTGGCTGAATCCCACCCCTGGAGACGATGTCCTTCAGGTAATTCAGTCCCAAGCCATGAAGGGCTTTAATGGTGAAAACCAGCATCTTGAATTGCACACAGAAGCACACTGGCAACCATTGCAGGCCATGGAGTAGTGACATCACATGTGCCAAGTAACCTATTACTAGTGCAGCTGTATTCTATACCAGTTGAAGCTTCCAAATGCTCTTCAAGGCCAGTCCCACATAGAACACATTACAGTAGTCCAGATGGGTGATCCGAAAGCATGACTGATAGTGAGTAGGGCTTACTAGTCCAGAAATAGGTAAGATTGGCTCTGTTTATTGCTGATTTTATTGTAAACTGTTTCAGATGCTGGAGTATAGGAAACAATATTTTAATATATTAATTAATCAGTAAGATAGAGGATGAATGGACAGACAGACAGGTAGATAGATGATAAACGACAGATGATAGGTAGGTAGGTAGGTAGGTGGGTGGGTGGATGAGTGGGTGGGTGGATGGATGGATGGATGGATGGATGGATGGATGGACTGACGGACAGACAGAAGGACAGACAGAAGGACAGACAGACCGACCCAAAATGCAAATCCTCAATAGATCACTAAGTACATTTCTTCCATCCCCTTCCCTAGTCAATTTTGACGGGGGGGGGGGGAGAACCCTCAACATAGATCAAGAAAGATGGCCTATGTTTCTATTTTATTAGGCCTGGGAATGGCTTGGATCTGATGTTGACAGCCTGTAGATACACACCGTAGGCAAAGCATGACTTATGAGTGCTCCAGTGACAGCAGCAAAATATGAATTTCATGGCGTCCTGCTTAGTTGCACAAAGTCCATTGATATTTCTGAAAGCCTTTGGGCTTTTAATAAACAAAGTAGACATGAAGCTCCAGACGATGTTTCAATAAATAGCTCCCCCCCCCATTTTTGTTTATCCGTTTGACTTTGTAGGTGTTATTGTAAGAACTCATGCTGAATAGTTTAGGGATCTCTATTTTGATGACCGAGCAATTTCTGCCTTTAGATCAAGGAATGGCGCTTTGATGTGAGAGGGATGAAATATCAGCAATGATTATTTTATCTCCTCTACATTGCCAGTCATGTGGCTGTGGTTGAAAATCTGGAATATAGAATAGACAAATGCCTGGGTGTTTTTTTCCCCCTCCCCTTCTACAACAGACAGCTTCGAACATGGACATGTGGTCCTGGGGCTTCTACTCAGATGGCTGTGACCTTAAAATAAGTTGGCATTTACTGCAGGGCAATTTCTGGCTCTCCAAGGCAGATTGTTCAGTGGGAAAAAAAAAACCCCAAAAGACAGAAGTTTTATAAGATGATCATAAATAGCTACAGACTGAGGAGGAAGTGCTGGTGGGCATCAGCAGACTTAATGGTCAGTTTGCAAAATTCAGAATATCAGCCTGTCACACAGCCCAGTACCTTTTAAAATGAAGATGGGGGTTTAATAACAGATCCTTGAAAGCCTGTCAGAGTTTCTCTTGCCCCACTTTTATAGAAAACAGGACCAAGGTAGGATTATTTTGAGTCTCTTTCTCACATATTCTGTTTTCCCAGAACTGAGTTGCTGTTTCTCCTCCTTAATGGTCCATCCATTTCTTCCCCACGGGTCATTTGTGCATTCATTCTTTGGCAGGGAATCTGTCTGTCTGTCTGTCTGTCTCTGCATTGGAATAGGATTATGGATTCCCTCTTGGTATTATTATTTGACATGATTGAATTATCATGAATCCCAAGAAAATTTATTAGGCATTAATACCTGAGAAGATCCATATTAACATAAAGGTTTGATTCATTCAACAGGTTAGCTTGGTTACTAAAACTAAAAGCCAACACACTGTCTGCATTGGTACAATATGTTAAGATTAGTTAGTTTTAACTATTTTTGTTTGTTTGTTTTTATTTAGCCTGGGGCATGAGCCCATATTGTTTTGTTAGGTAATGATTTGGTATATTGCAAGAAAATAAGTTAATTAAATAACCAGGTACTCCTGCGAGTTTGCGCATTCAGCACTCATGACTATGTGAGTGGACCAATAAATATTTCCTTCAGCACTTTCAAATATTTGATGTATTTGATGGTAATCTTTTTACTGCACTCGTTAGAAAGGACCTCAGGTTAATTCCCCAATTTTGCAAATCAGAAAGCATTCATGATGGAAGGAAATGAAGATTTCCTTTCATTAATCCCTTACTCTTGCAACCCTATCTCTATGAATATTGGAAAGCATAAATATATTTTTGGACATTTATGTGATATTTAAACATTTTATTGGATCTAGGCAAAATTACTACAACATGGAAATCTATTTGCAAGTAAACCTCCTCATCCTTATCCACGTCCATCCATCCATCCATCCATCCATCCATCCATCCATCCATCCATCCATCCATCCATCCATCATTCTATGTTATAAGTTATATGTTCTATCCACCTACCCATTAATGTTTTATCACTTTGGAAAAAAAATCTAGTGCTTCCATTATGGAACGTAATATACTTGAATTGTCTTTCTGAATCTATGTGCAACCGCACTTGCAAACTATAATAAATGTGCAAGGTTTAGCATTCTGACAGTTGGAAGATGTATCAACTGATAAGGTAATCCAGGAGTGCATAACCTATAGTCCATGGGCCACTTGCAGCCCATAGCAGCCATGGTGGCGCAGTGGTTAGAATGCAGTATTGCAGGCAAACTCTGCCCACAGTCTGGAGTTCGATCAGTGGTGAGATTCAATTTTTTTACTACCGGTTCTGTGGGCGTGGCTTGGTGGGCGTGGCTTGGTCATGTGAGTGGCTGGGCATGGCTGGGTGGTCATGTGTGTGTCACTCAATGTCACCCCCACCCAGTCAAATGACACACACACCCAGCCACACCTACCCAGGTTTTGTGG
>QLTV01001825.1:170981-192382 GCA_003457575.1 Thermophis baileyi
ATTCTTAGTTCTATTCTATTCTATTCTATTCTATTCTATTCTATTATTATTCTGTTCTATTCTATTCTATTCTATTCTATTCTATTCTGTTCTATTCTATTATTATTCTATTCTATTCTATTCTATTCTATTCTCTATTTTCTATTTTCTATATTCTAAAGACAGCTTGAAAGCACATGCAGAGAGTCGGTGGTTAAGGCACCAGACTAGAAAGCAGGAGACTGAGAGTTCTAGTGGCACCTTAGCCATGAATGCCAGCCGGGTGACTTTGGGTCAGTCATTCTCTGTAAACCCAATCCATCTCACAGGGTTGTTATTGTGGGGAAAATAGGAGGAGGAAGGTGTGTTTGGATATGTTCATCACCTTGGGTTGTCTGTAAAAAATAATATAGGTTGTTTCTAAAAATAATGTCCA
This sequence comes from Thermophis baileyi, assembly GCA_003457575.1. Taxonomy (NCBI): domain Eukaryota; kingdom Metazoa; phylum Chordata; class Lepidosauria; order Squamata; family Dipsadidae; genus Thermophis; species Thermophis baileyi. Next base: position 171,397 of record QLTV01001825.1, read on the forward strand.
TCACTGACTTCTTCTGAGATCTTTTTTTCAACTTATCCATCTTGTCTACTAGGAGATTTTAGTGGTCTCCAATCATGTTTGTCATGATAATCAATGATGCTTTTTTGATCAGTCAAAGGCCGTAAGATAACGTTAGTTCTTGAGTTACAATGGGTTGCTTAGTGACCATTGGAAGTTATGACAGATCTGGAAAAAGCTACTTATAATTGAAACTTGAAGTTCCGATGTTTGCTCCATCCCATGGTCATGTCTCTGCATGTTGGGCATTTGGCAACTGGCCCATATTTACAACTGCTTGCAGCATCCCAAGCTTAAATAACCGCAATTTCCAATATTTTTTCTGGAAACTATTTACTTCTGGTTTCTCGGGGGGGGGGGGGAAATACCCCTTAGCAAACAATGGGTTTTCTTAATGACCATAGCATTTGCTTAACGACTATGGCATTGGCTTGACTGCTACAACAAAGGTTGTAAAATTGGGTGCAGTCCAGAGGTGGGTTCCTCCCAGTTCGGACCGGTTCGCCCGAACCGGTAGCAACCCGCTGGTGACGTCACGGAGCCAGTTTGATCGGTGCCGGTCCGTGGACGCCGCCATCTTTTTTTGGAATTTTTTTTTAAATTTAAAGTTGCTGGCACTGCGCATGCGCCGCCATCTTGTTTTCGGCTTTTTTGGGGTGGATTTTTTTTTTGAATTTTTGGCACTGTGCATGCACGCGCACGTGAAGTGCGTGCACGCCCATGCAGCACGGGAGGAAGCGAACCGGCGGTGAGGTAAGTTAGAACCCACCCCGGTGGAGTCCTGTGATGACCTGCTTTACGACCATCATAACTTAACGACTGAAATTGTGGGCTTAATTACAACACATTGTCATTAATGTTGAGGACTACCCAGTAAATCCACCTAGTTTTCCTAGCCGTAATACAGAAGTGGCTTGCTGTTGCCTTCTTTCCAGATATTTTTCCAACTTCTCAATATAGCTTATAACCTTGAAACTTCTTGGTGGCCGCCAAGTTTTAATCAGATCCAACCTTGCATCGTTTTTAAAAGATGAGCTAAAATTAGGGGTAGCCACCATGAACCTGTGACGAATTCGTTCTGTCCTTCCCCACATTCAAAAAACCACAGTAATAATGAAGACAGAGCTTTAATAACGAAGGGAAATTTTTGTACTATAATGTAAATTATAGACACTGGCGGACCATCCAGTCTGCAATGGCTCATCAGAGAGCTGCTCCCGCATCAGAGGCTTCTGTAAAGAGCAGCTAAGCAGGCTGGGAAAATGGTGAATTCAAGAACACAAAGCTATCAAGCCCCATGCAATTTTCATGAGCATATGCACACTTGAATGAAAAGGTTTTTAAAAATTGAAGCCAGATGCAACGCTTTCTAGCACCACATTCATAAATTAATAAAGGCCTGCCCACCCCCGCCCCGCCCTAGCAGTCTGCCTTTTTGGCTTGGTGCCCAATTTACATAAACTATGTTTTTCCAGTCTTTAAAATCATCTTCACTGCTATCAAGCCTTGCTCCTATTGTAGGTTCTCTGACTTTTGTCTTCAGCTAACAACATATGGCTGCCCAGGGTTGGGGGATGAAAAGGATGGTTCACTGTGCTTCTTATAAGAACTGCATAAAGTAAAGTTTTCCAGCCAACAGACTGGTTGGGTTTAAATCAATGTGGATTCTAATGCTATTTCCGGCTGCCTGCAGTTTGGCAGTTTGATTCTCACCAGGCTCAAGGTTGACTCATCCTTCCATCCTTCCGAGGTGGGTAAAATGAGGACCCAGATTGTTGGGGGCAATATGCTGACTCCAGAGGTGGGTTCCTACCGGTTCTAACCGGTTCTTTAGAACCATTAGTAAACCGGTGATGACATCATGGAACACATTAGGTGTGATCCATGGGCGCCGCCATCTTGGATTTTGCTTCTGCACATGCGCAGAAGCTATTTTTTGATTGCTGGGGGGGGGCGCCTGGCACGACCCTGAGCAAACCGGCAGCAAACGGATCCAGAACCCACCCCTGGCTGACTCTGTAAACCGCTTAGAGAGGGCTATAAAGCACTGTGAAGCGGTATATAAGTCTAAGTGCAATTGCTATTGCAAGTCTAAAAATTAATCTGGTGACACTTGCTTTCTGTATAAATAGACTTTGACTTACAACCACAATTCAGCCCAAAATTTCTGTTGCTAAATGAGGCCGTTAAGTGGGTTTTGCTCCATTTTACGACCTTTCTTGCCGCAGTTGTTTAGTGGCTCACTGCAGTTGTTAAGTTAGTAACATGGTTGTGAAGTGAATCTGGCTTCCCCATTGACATCGCTTGTCAGAAGGTCGCAAAAAGGGATCGCATGATCCTGAGACACTGCAACCATCATAAATATGAGTCAGTTGCCAAGCATCTGAATTCTGACCACGTGGCCAACAGAATGCTGCAACGGTTGTAAGTGTGAAAAAAGGTCATAAGTCACTTGTTTTCAGTGCCATGGTAACTTCAAACAGTTGCTAAATGAACTGTTGTAAGTCAAGGACTACTTGTATGTTTCCATTGGAAGGAGACAATCTGAGTAGTAAAACAAAGCTTCTTCAAAAGATCTATATAAACCCTTCCCTTGGTTGACCATACTATTCCTTCCAAGAGAGGCTACTATCCCTGTTATCATTGCAAGCTTTGCCTGACTTGTACTGGTGCCCTTAAGGCTGGATCTCCTGGTTTAGCTAGCATCCTGCAGCGGAAAGCTTGCATGAAAGTTTAGAGTGCAAAGATTGAAGGAAAAAGTCTTGCAAAGAGAATGGAAGAGTTTTGCACATAAACATAGAGATCTAGATATTTGAATATAAGCAAACCAGTTGAGATAAATTTGGTAAGAAAACCAAGGAAAGGACTTAACAATCATGCCATTGAGTGAATATCTGTGGAGATTCTCAGTCATCCAGGTCATGGTTATCCCAAAGGTGGTTTTTCAAAAGGCGACTTTCAAAAGGCAACTGGACTTTCTGTGCTTTTGCTTGAAGACATTTCGCTTCTCATCCAAGAAGCTTCTTCAGTTCTAAAATTCAGGAGGATCTTGACAAGCTGGGATGATAGGCAAAAATCAGCCTGATGACTTTCAACAGGGACAGGGGCATCTGAGTAGGAAAAAAACAAAGACATGGATATTGGATGAAAGAAGGGATTGTAGTAGTTCATTAAAAAGAAACCTCTAGGGCATGGGTGTCAAACTCGCGGCATCATGTTGCCATCATGTGACGTTTCACAACATTTGCCCCCTTTGCGAAGCTGAGGTGGCTGTGGCCTGCGCGTGACACATCCGGCCCGTAGGCCGCCAGTTTGACATCCCTGCTCTAAGGGTTCTTGGTGGATCACAAACTAAGCATGACCAAGTGTGATACAACGGTCAAAGACCCAAATGCAGTCCTGGGTTGCATTAACAGAAATACAGTGTTAAGATCATGAGAAACAATTGCTTATGCATTGTTCAGATTATACCTGGAATATTGCATCCCATTCTGGATGCCACATCCAGAAAAATACTGACAGACAGGTAAATATCCAGAAGAAAGCAGCAAACACGATAATGGCCTGTCATGGATCTGCCCCTGGACCCTTCTCCAGACGTGAGTTCAGAGGAGGAGGGTGAGTTTGAGTTGGCAGAGAAAAGAGCAGAGCCGAGTGTTGGTCAGGATTGGGGCTCAGCAGCCTCAGCTGGGTAGATCGGAGGAGCAACAGGCTGAGTGAGGCAAGCCATAGCTGCAGCAAGTTGGCCAGGAGGCTCCAGGCCAAGACCAGGAGCAGCTTCCACTGGTTAGCAATGAAGAGGAGGTGGAGTCCACACCTCCTCCCGAGCCAAAGACACCTAGAGCAGAGAGAAGACAAGCACAGTGCTGGTCAGCTAAACTACTCATGAGGAGGCAACCTTGCCTCTCGTGAAGGGCTGTGCTGGTGTTGCCTACTTAATCCCGCCCTGAAGACTTGAGCGTTGCTGGAGCAACGTGCCCAGTTCCATGCCTTGTGTGCTCATGCCGTGCACCCTGACCATTCAAATTGTGGAGTGCTTTCCTGGACTCCGTGCATGCCTGTTGGACTCAGTTACTCTTGCCGTACTGAGCTTGGAATCCAGACCTGTGCAACAGGGGTGCTTTCTGAGGATCTGTTTGGGGGGAATTAACACCTGCAGAACTCTTGCCATGCGTGTGTGTGTGTGTGGGGGGGGAGTGGGGCAGCACATGGCCCTGAAAAGAAAGGGGGAAAAAAACCTATGAGGAATGGTGGGAGATGCTGAGTACTCATCATACTATTACTTAATTGACTCCCCCCCACCCCATTCCAAATGTTACAATGCTTGAAATCCTGCAAGATTAGTCATGTTAAAACATAGCCCACTCAAAACCTTCCATTTTAAGTAATTGTGGCTGTTTTCTTCTGAGCTGGAACAACAAGTCCTCCCCATCCCCCCCCCAACCATTTTGTACACACCCTTTCCAATGGAGCTTGACTGTACCAGCGTTTTTCTCGTGCATGGTGTAATTGTTTTGCTGTGGTTGTAATTTAGAACTGTAATTGTACCGTTTTAAACTCTTCAAATTGCTGCAAGGAATGGCCAGCTGTACAAAAGACCCCGCTCAGTCAGGCTTCATTGAATGGGAAACATCAGCACTTCTTTGTCTTTGTGAGCTCTGATAGGGGAGGATGGTGATTGCTTTCCTTGTTTGTTTTCCACTGTCTCTGCACTGATTTTGATGAGGAAAAATTGCATGGCCCCATTATCTCTCTATTCATCCTCAGCTTGCTGCACGGGGGACCCTGTGCAGTTGATGGAATTCTCATAATGACTTGGTGAGGAATTGGAGAATGGTGGGGCCTATAAAGCCTACACAGAAAGAGGCTGCCATTGGTCTACTTCAGATGGGGACAAAGACCAATCAGAATTGATATGGCATTCCCCTCCCCCTATGCTTCCATTGTATAGCCTTGACTGAAGATCAGTACACACCTATCTAGGATGGTTGTCCCCTTCCATCATGCATGCAGGTTCAGGAGGGACACACATGTAGCAGTGAGGGAGGAAGAGGACACCTACATAGTCAGCTAAGTCAGCTGAATTAACTGTCAGCATTCTGAGCAGGTGGGTTCTAACTTACCTTGCCGCTGGTTTGCTTCCTCCTGTGCTGCGTGGGCGTGCCCCTCTCGCGCGCGCATGTGCAGTGCCGAAAATTCCAAAAAAATTCCCCCCAAAAGCCAAAAACAAAATGGCGGCACATGTGCAGTGCCAGCAACTCAGCTTCTGCACATGTGCAGAAGAAAAAATAAATAAATAAAAATTTCCCCCCCCCAAAAAAAATTCCCCAAAAAAATAATTCCAAAAAAAAGATGGCGTCCACGGACTGGCACCGACCGAACCGGCTCTATGACGTCATCAGTGGGTTGCTACAGGTTCGGGCGAACCGGTCCGAACCAGAAGGAACCCACTTCTGGTTCCGAGTAACGCATCCAAAGAAATCAGAACTCCAAAGCAGGATTGTTCCTCAGAGAATGTGTTTATTCAATACATCATATTGGCACAGCCAGTGAAAACCAACCTCTCCGCAGTTACCATGTAATTAAAAGAGCAAAAGTTTCCCTCCCCCGGTATCACAGGTCACATTGTCCAATCGCAGTTGGCGGGCACCCTCAACCACTTCTGCTCCTCCTCCTACTGCCACCTGTTGGGATGACCTTGGTTCCCATGGGAAAGCTCTTTCTTTTGTCTACGAGATGGTCTAGCTATTTCCCCCTCATCCTCCCCTCATAGTGTGTGGCAACTATAAAGCAGTACAAGATGGCTTCAGCTAGGTTTGATTCAGAGTTGATTCAGAGTTGACATTAACTCTGCCAATCAATGGGGTGATAGATGTCACAGCCAGATCACTCTCACATTTCATGTTTGCATGTCTGCACCACTATAGGGAGCTATGGTGGCCCAGTGGTTAGAATTCAGCATTTCAGGCAAACTCTGTCCACAGTCTGGAGTTCGATCCTGATGGGCTCCATCCTACCAAGGTCGATAAAATGAGGGCCCAGATTGTTGGGGGCAATATACTGACCTTGTAAACTGCCCAGAGAGTGCTATAAAGCATTATGGAGCGGTATATACGTCTAAGTGCTGAGCAGAGCGGTGGCCTAGAGGGGAGGATGCTCACCTCTCACTTGGAAAATTGAGATCCCAGGCAGCACAGTACTTGAGCCAAATGGTTCGGTTGAAACCGGCATATATGGGACTGATTGGGGTAGATTATAGGGGTGATACTGAAATATAATTTTATCATATTTTATTTATCCATATATTAAATTATTGTATTTTATTCCAATCTCATTTCAAATTGTATATTCCAATTTCATTTTAAATTGTTTTTATCGGATTTTAGTAATAATTTGTGTTTGGAACTCTGCACTTTGATATGGCCCATGGGCTAATCAATAAAGTAAACTAAACTAAACTTTTTTTTTTTTTTTGGATTACGGAATCTTGGGTTCTCTATTTTGCTGATTTTTGACATGCCTTCCTCACTTCATAAACACTGCTGGTCAGGGAAACCCTGAGGAGGTCAAAATTTGAGGAGGTCAAGAGTCGAGGGGGCAGTTGCAGCCATGTGAAGTGATGCCCACTTGATTGCATAGTGGCAGCGGCCATATTGATTTTTTTCTCTCCCCATGGATGTCTCTGCTGCCCATTCCTCATTCAGCTATTTATCCCTGAGCTAAGAGATCCAGCAGCCCCCACAGGAAATCAGGGGGAAAAAAAATTCAGGGAAGCAGCTTCTGCTGGGCCTCTGGGCCACCAGTCCTTACTTTAGCAGGAATTAGAGTGTATTGTTTATTCCTTGCCTTTCTGTTGAAAGGTGATTTTGATTTATTGCAACCCTTATCTTCTCTCCCTTCATTGTTCTTGTCAAAATGGATTATTATTGTTTGCTCTTCTTGTCCTCTCAAATGGGATGGAGAGGCTAAATATATTCAGCAGAGAGGAAAAAATATGGGAACATCTGAAACTTGTTTTTAGTTGATCCAGGCAATGAAAAGTCCCAGAAATGTGATTCTTGTATGCTAGTTTTGAAACCAAATGTACAGGGTATTTTTTGCATTATTCATTAGTGCAAAATGGGGTTCAGGCAATATATATCAGATGCAGAGCTTGGTCTCATGGTTGCGTGTCAACCCTCAAAAGCTTAAGTGCAGCTCCCAGAGCCTCCCAAACTTCCAGATTGGAAATTTTAATGCCTCAGAAGGGGGAAAAAAACCTGATAAATCTGTGGAGAATTGCATATAATTTCATTTCACCCAAGAGGTTTATATGTATATTTGTAGATGTATTGTTTCGTTTTGTTTGATGTTTGTTCGTCATTTTTAATGTTTATATTCAAATAAAAACTATTTTTTTTAAAAAAAATCATTTCAAATGAATTATATTCAAGGATATGAACAGCTCGCTGGAAACCAAATACAAACCAGAGGATGATACCCTAATTTCTTTAGAGCATTTCACAATACTTCATGTAAGATTCTTAGAATGTTTATAATTTTCTGTTGAACTCTCTAGAAGGAGGGGGAGGGGGGCTTGACAAGAGATGGACAAACATTGAACAACTGAAAGCTATATTTAGCATCTAGTCCTCCCCTCCAAAAAGTTTAAAATTGTACTGACCACATGGAAAGGCAAAATGGCCAAACTTTGATAGCATGCTTTCAGATTATTTGCGAACAGTGATTTAAGGGGAAATTTGGAGTGCTCTGTTTCCCAGAGGCATCTCCCCCCCTCCGCCCTTCCTGGTTCTAATTTTAAAAAATAAAATCATGGATAATTATCCTGCTGAAAAAGAACAATAATGCCTCTGACTTTCAGCCCTATGGCATCTGTGGGCTGCCGTCTGGTTTAGTGGGAAAAGTGACTTACACCAAGTAGCGCTTTTCTGACAGATAATGAAATGTTTTTGAGATAAAGGAGTGTGTTATTAAGCTATACCAAGTTTACCTTTCATAAGCCTGGACATCACAATGTGGTGGAGAAAATTAACAAACAAAATGGAGAGATGCAACCTAGAATTAAGGAGAAATTTCCTGACAATGAGAACAATTAATCGGTGGAACAGTTTGCCTCCAGAAGTTGTGGGTGCTCCGTCACTGGAGGTTTTCAAGAAGAAATTGGATAACCATTTGTCTGAAATAGTTTAGGGTCTTCTCCTTGAGAAGACCTCCAAGGTCCCTTCCAATTCTGTTATTCTGTTATTCTGTTATTCTGTATTTCTATTTCTATTTCTATTTCTCTATTCTACTCTATTATTACATTACATTCCATTTTCCTCCCTGTCCTTTGGACATGACCTGGGTCAAATTCAGTTCATCTCTTTCCCAAAAAGAAAAGAGAAAAGAGACCAAATTCATGGCCCAGAACTGAATTTTGTGGTATCTCATCTCACTTCAGTTTGGTGAGCACTGATTTTGTCATGCAATCCAGCCCACAGCAAATTAACTTCCTAATTGCAATATCACAGGATACTTCGTTAAATGTTTTCCTGAAATCCAAATACTTCATCTACAGTTTTTCCATTATCTACTAAGAAATATCCCTGATCAAAAAGGAGATAGTCTGGCAAAGTTTGTTCCTGAGAAACCCATGCTGACTTCTAGTAATTACTCCTTTGTTTTCAAACTGTTTATAGATTGAATTTGTGATTATCTCCCATAGAATCTTCTCAGGTATCAGCATGCAGCTGACTGGCCTGTAATGTCCTACATCCCTCTTTCCCCCCCACCATTCTTCTCCTCATCTGCTTTTCCATCCATTCTTCAGAATTAAGATAATACATAAAGTTCATTAAGAATAGCACAATTTCCTTCAGGGTCCTAGGATGCAATTCATTGGCTTTGGAGTTTCAAATTATTTTAGCGTAAATAGAGATTAGCAGCACATATTTCTATTAGACTTCATTTATAATATTGTTCTTCACAATTGCTTGGTGGAGCTCACGTTTCCTTTTCTGTGAAGACCAAGCAAAATTTTCCTTTTCACCTCTTAGCATTTTGCCATCTTCACTGGTATATGGATTTTTTTTTCTCTTTCTCTTGTTTTAAATTATACAAATAAGGCAGTGGTGAAATCTATTTTTTTCCCCTACCGGTTCTATGGGCGTGGCTTGGTGGGTGTGGCTTGGTGGGGTCATGTGACTGGGTGGGCGTGGCTATGTAGTCATGTGACTGGGGGATCAAAAGACAGAAACTCACTTTAACAATGTCCTGCTGGAGCAGGGTTGGACTAGATGACCTCCAGGTCCCTTCCAGCCCTGGATTATCCTCTGAAGCTGTGTCTAGTGCTAGGTTTGTAGTCCTTCCTTCCTCTCCTTTCTCTCTCTCTCTCTCTCTCTCTCTCTCTCTCTCTCTCTTTCTGTCTTTCTTTCTTTCTGTCTGCCCTTCTCTTTCTTTCTTTCTTTCTTTCTTTCTTTCTTTCTTTCTTTCTTTCTTTCTTTCAGACCACCCCAACCCCCCCTTTTTGCCCTACACCCCCCCCCCCCCCCGTTTTTGGCCTAACAGGCTTCAGGGGGGGGAAGTTCCGAAGATCAGCTGTGCGACGCGGCGATCGTCGGAACTTTTTTTTTTAACTTTTTTTAGTATTTTTTACTACCGGTTCTGCAAACCAGTAGCATTTTTTACTACCGGTTCAGGTGAACTGGCCCGAACCGGTAGCATTTCACCCCTTTTTGTTATTCTTCCATTTATCAGTCTTCTGAGCTTCACCATAAAAGTGATTGCCTTCAATCTATTGAGAACTTGGATCTAGCTCAAGAGCTTTGATTCTTTAAGGCTTGAAGGCGGCAGTTACATACTAATACCCAGCTTTTACATGGACAAAAATATTTATTTATTTGTCACTTTTCTACAGCACCCATCTCACCCAAATGACTCTTAATTTATATCTTGTGGGGCAGGACTGTCAAATTATTTAGCAAATAAAATTTGGCCTCCATTATTTGGAGATTTGATTTCCAATTATGAAGTTTAACTTTCAAAGTTAAAGATCATTAGATAAGTCTTGCTACAACATTAGCTATTCTATTACATGATTTCAGATGTTTGGAAAGCAACAGAAGAATAAATGTAGGACTTAAATAAATGAATATTTTATTATGGTCACTGACCAGAGTTGCAAACAAAAACACATTAAAAATAAAACTGAAATAAAAACAAAACAAGATAAAATATCATTGGTTTGTCAGTGGATAATAAAAGTTTAATTTTACAGCCAGAATAACAAAATTTAGCTACATTCAAGGAGACTGAATTATAGTGATCTGATAACAACTCTACATAAAAAAGACCATAATTTCCCCGAATGTTTTACCAGATAAGGAACTATGCGGTGGGTCCTTCAGTCCTTATAGAAGATATAATTTAGCAAGACATGAACTGTAGTTTCAACAGCAACGTGTCCCCAGGGACACAGTCTCAGTTTATATGCATTTTTTTGTATCACCCTTCCAAAACAGCTGTGGGGGAGTGTTGAAGTGTGCTAACGTCAGTGCTCTTCAGAATTTGGAAACATTTCTGTAGTATAAGTATCTCAGTTTGTAAAAAGGGGAATGATTGTTCAAAAAAATATTCTTAGGTAGAGAAGGCTGATACTGTTGAGTTTCCAGGTCTTTGATATATTGTTTAAAAGAATAACAGAATAGCAGAGTTGAAAGGGACCTTGGAGGTCTTCTAGTCCAAACTCCTGCTCAAGCAGGAGACCCTATACAATTCCAAACAAACAAGTGGCTGTCCAGTCTCTTCTTAAAAGCCTCTAGTGATGGAGCACCCACAACTTCTGAAGGCAAGCCATTCCATTGGTTAATTATTCTCACTGTTAGAAAATTTCTCCTTAGTTGTAGGTTGCTTCTCTCCTTGATTAGTTTCCATCCATTGTTTCTTGTATTACCGTCTAGTGCTTTGGAAAATAAATTGACTCCCTTCTCTTTGTGGCAACCTCTCAAATAGTAGAATACTGCTATCATATCCCCCCTAGTCCTTCTTTTCTCTAGACTAGCCAAACCCAAATCCTGCAACCGTTCTTCATATCTAGGCCTTTAATCATCTTAGTTACTCTTTTTTGCACTTTTTCCAAAGTCTCAATATCTTTTTTGTAATGTGGTGGATGCAGTATTCAGTTTTGGTCCCCACATTACAAAAAGGATGTTGAGACTTTGGATGGAAACTAAATCAAGGAGAGAAGCAACCCGGAATTAAGGAGAAACTTCCTAACACTGAGGACAATTAACCAGTGGAACGGCTTGCCTTCAGAAGTTGTGGGAGCTTCATCACTGGTGTCTAGTGTTTAATTACTTGGTCCATTGATTGAAGGGTTATGAACGCCAGTTCCAGTTTTTCCTAGCTATAGTGCTTGAGATTGTTGTTAGGCATACTGTCTGACATAGGTTTGTAAGGAATAAGAATGAATAATGCACCGCTCAAGTCCTTGGGAGATATATACATCGAATTTTGTTTTTGTTTTTCCTAAATACATGTTGAGAAGATTGCATTTTAAAAGAACAGGCTTACAAAAGGAAGCAACATAAATATTGTTGGCTCTTCCCCGCCCTCCCCCAATTTCCTAGGGGACCGATTTAATTTGTTGCCTCATTTGGTTTATTTCAGTTTGCTTGTCTGCAGTTTGTCTGTAGATCATTTACCGCGGTCGCTGAATTAGTTAACGGCTGCTTTTCTCCCTTATTTTTGTAAGCTGCCTCATTGTGGATGGTGATTTTTACAGCGTTTTGTTAAAGACGTATTGAAAGCTGTTTGGGCTAAAAGCTGATACATACTCCTAATAAACCATTGGCCCCCTGTCGCCTACTCTCCAATTGTATCGGGTTTAATAGGTACTCTTTTTCCTGCCGTGTGTGGCTCCATAGCTAAATTTAACTTATTGTTCAGTTATGAAAGAAAACCCCTAACATATTCTAAGCCCTGTGGAGAAATTGCAAGATCAAGTAGTCCACATTTGTGGGCTTGAAAATTCATGAGCATCATTAAAAAAAGAAAAGAAGGAAAAGGGACCCGGCTGCACCAAAGACCGAAACCAGCCTTGGAGTAGCAGTATCTTTCTTGACTGCAGCCACCTTCAGTAGCTCTACCGTCAATATATACAATTACAAAATGGAAAAGGGATCAAGTTAGTGGAGAAACTGTGTGTCTTTCATAGCCTGCTGCTCTGGCAGCTGCTGCCTGGACTTGGTTGGCAGGTAACAGGGAAAATAATGGCAATAGAAGGTTGCTGTTTTTCCTTTGGCAACCCAAGTGTCAGGCCTCTTTTACCTTTTTGTATTCAGGCCTGCCACATTTTCTGCTGTGGGAAAATGGGAGGGGGAATTGTATGGAGTAGGTGATATATAGTAGTCTAAAAACAACATTCTTTCCAGAAAGTCAAGGTCGCTGTGCCCGGCAGCTGTGATGAAGTGAAGGGGAGGCATCTTCAGTTTTGGGTGGTGCCTGATTGGATCGTGTGATGGACATGTGGGTGCTGGGCAGAGTCCTGAACTTTCGTTTGGGTGGAGAAAACCCAGAAGCTCTCAGATTCGGGTTTTCACAGATGTGCCAATATGACATCTCTAATAAATTGTAGCTTTGAGGAAATCCAAGCCTCGGAGTTTCTTTTCGTTGGGGGTGTTACTTGGAATCCTGATACCAAGGCTTTATTGTAGAGCTGCTGGTTATATGTGAAGTGAGACAGAGAATAAGCATTGTCTTCTCCATATCATTTTTTTCGTTCACTTGGTATGGTTAGCAGTGGCATGGTTAAAATCCTTCCAGAAGGGCCAAGGATGATATTTATCTTATTGTTTAGGTTCTGCGGGGTCCTTAGTGCCCTCTAGGCTTGGTTGTTTTGGTTCTGTTTCTAGGTTAGAATAGAATAGAATAGAATAGAATAGAATAGAATAGAATAGAATAGAATAGAATAGAATAGAATAGAATAGAATAGAATAGGAATAGAATAGAATAGAATAGAATAGAATAGAATAGAATAGAATAGAATAGAATAGAATAACAGAGTTGGAAGGGATCTTGGAGGTCTTCTAGTCCAACCCCATGCTTAGGCAGGAAACCCTATACCATTTCAGACAAATAGTTATCCAATATCTTCTTAAAAACTTCCAGTGTTGGAGCACCCACAACTTCAGGAGGGAAGTCGTTTCACTGACTAATTGTGTTAACTGTCAGGAAATTTCTCCTTAGTTCTAGGTTGCTTCTCTCCTTGATTAGTTTCCATCCATTGCTTCTTGTCCTGCCTTCAGGTGCTTTGGAGAATAGCTTGACTCCGTCTTGTTTGTGGCAGTCCCTGAGATATTGGAACACTGTGAGATATCGGAACACTGATTTGTGATTGGTTAACAGCCTGTAAGGTGAGGATAACCATTGCAATTGTGGCCTGTTCCCCAGAGTGGTAGGGAAACGCAAACCATATACAGGTTTTATGTTTGTGTCTGGTTTTCATTTCCTTTTTTAAAAAATATCTTTCTAAATTTCAAAAACAAACATTAAAATGCAAACTAATATAAAAAAGAAAAAAGGGAATATCAGGCAAATTAAAAAGAGACCAAAAATACATCAAACAAACATACTGTATAACAAAGGTGAACTCCAACTTTTTTCAGTATAGAGATCATAATAAGGATACAACAACCTCCGGGTCTAAATGAATAATCAATACTTTAAGTACCTTAAAATATTAATAATCTACATTCTAAAAAAACCTGAGGAAAAAATTATAATACATTGTTCCCTTAATTTTAATCTAACACATAATAAATTGCCAAGTATGAATAGCTACTATATATATTTGAAAAAGCCATAATATTTCTCTAGTCAATTCAGATCTAGTCCTTGAATTCCAAAGTCAAAAGATTATTTTTCACCTTGTCTTGTAAGAAATCAATGGAATTTGGAATTTGGTCTCCAAGTCACAAGAAATTTAATCACATTATTGTCTCTAAGCAAAGCAGTCAATTTGACCATCTCAGCTACTGTAGGTCTTTTGATTTCGATGTCCATTTTTCTATTGTGGGTATACTGTATATCCCTCTTTCCATCTTTGGGCATACAGCAATCTTGCAGTAGATTTCATATATAAAAATGAAGTCCCATGTTTTCTTCCTACCTGTTTATCTGCCATTCGCAAAAGAAAAAGTTCAGGTTTCCATTTCACTGGTCTTTTCCTTTGAGTTCAGTCCCAATGAGGAATGTAGCTTTTTTAAAAAGAGCGTCTTTGTTCATATATGACATTTTGCCTAATATGTAGCTGGAGATAATAGGCACCGTTGACTCCCTTGACTTGGGATAGTTGTCTACTGGGGTGATGTCTATTTTTAGACAAGTGTTCTTCCTCTATTTGTTTCTCAGAGATAAGAGAGGATGCTGTTTCTTAAAAATAAACATGGAATTTAAGTAACCGACTGCTTGAGTATGGAGTATTCTTAGAAATAATGAAAGCTTTTCATGGCAGAATTTGACAGTTTTAATGGGGTTGGCTTTTAACATCATAACATCACACTCAGAAGTCCTACTACATTATGCATCACCAGGGCCTATATTCTAGCTCTGGCAATTGTTGTTTGCTGACTTTGGTCTCACCTCTTCTGAACTCATCAGTCTGTAGACAGAGGTGGGTTCCTGCCGGTTCGGACCGGTTCTATAGAACTGGTAGCGGGAATTTTCCCCCGCTCGCCGAACTGGCAGCGATGGCCGGCTGGACACGCCCCCGAACCGGCTCTCTCAGCAGTGCCATAGGCACCGCCATCTTGTTTTTTTGCTTCTGCGCATGCGCAGAAGCTGGCTTTTTAGCACTGCGCATGCGCAAGCGCGGGGTGCATGAGGAAGCAAACTGGCAGTGAGGTAAGCCAGAACCCACCCCTATCTGTAGATGTGTAATATCTTCGGGTTCTTGGCCCTGGAAATCCACTCTCCTCCCTGTCATAGCTATAGGACAAATCTAAAGGTAGAGAGTTGGGAAGAGGTTTGAAGAGGGAAAAACATATGAAACATATGGGGATCAATGGCTATCAGCCTTGATGGCAGTGTGATCATCTCTGAAGGCCATCTGTTAGGGGATTAATCCTCCATGTGCTTTGGTTGGCCACCATGAGAACAGATTGCTGGACCAGATGGGCCTGATTCAGAAGGTCTCTTCTTATGGTGGTGTTGGCTCCCAGCTTGGCTGGCTTCAAGAAGAGTTTGGACCATTCATGGAAGTCATGAGAATCAGTGGCTATCGGCTTTGATGACAGTGTGAGTGCTTCTGAAGGCCATCTGCTGGGAATCTACTGAGTTTCCTCATGCAATTGGTTGGCTTAAAGGAGAAAAGGCTGCTAGGCTAGTTGGACCAGGGATCCAGTCCATCAGGGCATAGCTTATATTCTTCTGTTATTAAACTTAGTTGAGAAGATATTTTTCCATTGTTCTCTTTTGGAGTAGCCTTTCCCCAGACTTTTGGATGGTAGCCTCCCTGCCAATAAATATGTACAAAGTTAAGATGGACCTGTTCTACAGAGCTTTTAATGTGTAAGGATTGTTGGTTTGGTTTAGTCATGTAAGACTGATCTGACGGCTTTTTAATTTTTTTTATTGATACTGGATTCTATGAACTTCCAGGAGTCTTCTTGGACAGGGATTGTGTGTGTGTGTGTGTGTGTGTGTGTGTGTAATTTCTCTCTCTCTGTGTGTATATAATTACTTGGACATACATTTTTACAAGACCGAAATTCTTACTTTGAAATCCAGTGCTTCTTGACAATTTGATTGATGGAAAAATTGACTCCAAATTGACAGAAAAACAACAGGAAGATCTGGATCCATCAATCCAAACTAATAACTGGCTTTCTCAGGTCAGATAATCTTTGCAGCAACAGGCGTATGTTTCTGCAGCAGAAAAGTTAGTGTCTTTTGTGGTCTAAGAGCTGCATTCAAATTGGGAATTACGGTAGATTCATCTGAAATAATCCTGGAGTTGTTCAGAAAGCTCACCTTGTCATCAAGGTGCCTGTGTCTCCTTTTTTGTCACCGAGCACGAAAATAACTATTGCCCATAAATCTGGCAGGCAAGGATTCCTGCTGGCATGAATGAGAGAGACAGCACAAAACAGATGGGCTTAGTGAGATGAGTTTGTTTCTGAAAAAGTGGACTCCAAAATAATTTTGGCTCTGTGCCTCTTTCTAGTTGACTGTTTGGTATGGCACAGATCTCCCAACATTACTCTCTAATTTGTGGCCAAGTCATCAGTAGAGAGCACACAACAATGTGAATAATCATATAATCTCATATCTTAAGCAGTGTTTCTCCAGCTTGGCATGCTGGCTGGGGAATTCTGGGAGTTGAAGTCTTAAAATTGCCAAGGTTGAGAAACACTATCGCTGTAATACAGAGGCACATCGGTCTGCTCTTAAGTGAAAACTTCGTTGTCTTTGCCTCTAGAGCTTCTATCCACTGCCATTTATCAAGGGTAGACATATACCATGTCTTGTCAGCAGAAACCCAGAATTTTCTGTCTCTTTGCTGTTCTCTACTGGTGGTTTGGAGTTTTGCAGACTGGAAATGGTACAGAAGAACAAGCGAAGACAGACAAAAAGAGTTACTCAGGAGTAATTATTAGGGAGCCATTTTAGTGAAATATTTAAGGTGCTGGCCTAGAAACCAGGAGATTGTGAGTTCTAGGCTGTTAAGTGCCAGGTAAATCAGAAGATCCAGACAGTTCAAATGGGTATAAAGATTTATTGCAAACTTAAGCTCTCTACAAGAATCTGACTTACTAACAGTCCAAGCAAATTGGCGGTACATAAGAGTTACAAGAATTCAAAGTAGGTTGGACTTAGATATCTTGGGTATGAAGGGACTCATGACTGATGACGCATTTGACTCCTCTCATGGGCTCATCCTGATCATCTCCTACATAGGCATGAAATCTGGCTGAATAACTTTGGGTCAGTCATTCTCTCATCGCAATAGAGTGGAAAAAATAGGAGGCAGGAGTATTAGGTATGTTCACTGCCTTGAGTTATATTCATTCTAGCATTGGATTCTCAGTTAATTACATTCCTAAGAGCTCAGTGATTCATCACCACCACCCCTTGCTCCCTTGCACATTAGATTTGGCTTTCAGAATCTGGGTATTCCAGGGGATAGAACTGTATTCTTTTGACCCTCTCTAAATTCTCAGGTGAGACATTCTCCAGAAACATGTAGAACACCAGAAGGAAACATAAATACACCTCAAATCACATTTGTTGTTGTTGTTGTTAGTTGCGAAGTCATGTCCAACCCATCGCGACCCCATGGACAACGTTCCTCCAGGCCTGCCTGTCCTCTACCATCCCCCATCCATTTAAGCTCATGCCGATTGCTTCAGTGACTCCATCCAGCCATCTCGTTCTCTGTCATCCCCTTCTTTTTTTGCCCTCAATCGTTCCCAGCATTAGGCTTTTCTCCAGTGAGTCCTTCCTTCTCATTAGGTGGCCAAAGTATTTGAGTTTCATCTTCAGGATCTGGCCTTCTAAAGAGCAGTCAGGATTGATCTCCTCTAGGATTGACCGGTTTGATCGCCTTGCAGTCCAAGGGACTCGCAGGAGTCTTCTCCAGCACCGTAGTTCAAAGGCCTCAATTCTTTGGTGCTCAGCCTTCACATTACTTTATTATTATTTTGTTCATTTCTTTTGAGTAAGATGGCTATTTCCCTCCTCTCCCAGACTGCTAAACCTCTAAACAATTGCTCCTCACAAGGAGACCACACGATAGCAACCTCCAGATAACTGTTATCTTGTGATATCCTTGTGAGGAGGCACTGTTGGAGCACTTGTGGGTGATCCCAAGTCCTCTCTTTGTCCAGGGAGGAATTATTAAAGAGCTGGTCTATTCACCGGTTCTGCATTCCATTTCAGTTGTTGGTTCCACTTTTCATGGAGTTGTCTTTGGTCTGCCATTTCTTTCCTGAAAGTCTGCTTGATCAGATATTAGAGATTATGGCCAGGGGATCCTTTACACAGCAACACTGGAATAGCAGCTGTGGCCCTTTTCAGAATGACATGCCTGGACAATAGAGACTTCTGCCTTAGCTACTAATGACCCTGGATTACTGTAACACATTCTAATTGGTGCTGCCTTTGATGACTACTTGGAAGCTGCAATTAGTTTTAAATGGTGATACTTGCTTGTTCGCCAGAGAGCTGTTACAGCACATTAACAATTAAGTTGGGTCATGGCACTTGCTGCCAGGGGATTTCCAAGAATAATTTGAAGTGCTTAATAGAACTCAAAATAACCTTCAAAGCCATTCGGGGCTCAGGTCATCAATATTTAAAGGACCATCTTTTCTACTCTAGTCCCTTCTGTGCATTTAATCCAGGGGTCCCCAAACCCTTCAGCTTATCTAATCCTTCATGAAGTTTGACATTGTTCACTGACATCCCCCCAAATATTTATTAAAGAAAATAATAAATACTTTAGCTAAGAGTAGAGTAGAGTAGAGTAGAGTAGAGTAGAGTAGAGTAGAGTAGAGTAGAAGTGTCGTCTGGCGGGCCCACGGGGGAGGGCCTTCTCTGTGGCTGCCCCAGCTCTCTGGAACCAGTTACCTCCTGAGATCCGGACCACCGCCACCCTATTGGCCTTCCGAAAAGCAGTAAAGACCTGGCTTTTCCGGCAGGCCTGAGGCCGTGATCTCGCGGTTGTAATCTTCGAGATCCGGCCATGATGTGATATGCATGAGTTTTAAATTGTTTTAATATTTAATGTTTTACTGTTTATAACTGTTTATGATGTTTTATAATGTTTTCTTTTCTATGATGTTTTTAATGTTTATTTGCTGTTGTTAAGCCGCCCAGAGTCCTTTGGGAGTTGGGCGGCATACAAATATAATAAATATAAATATATAAATACTTTATTTGGTCAAGTGTGATTAGACACACAAGGAATTTGTCTGATGCAGTACTACAATAACAACAACAACAACAAACTCCTTGGATATACTCCTTGGATATACTCATAGACCTTTATGGGTTCATATTGATCAACTTGAGAAAGCCTAATTTAAATCAAGAAGGGAGTCGTACTAAGGTTTAGGAATCTGGAGACAAGTCTTAATAACACCTTGGATTCTATTTCTTTATTAAATTGAGATTCATGTGATATGATTTTTCTTTATTTGTGTCAGAAGCACCTACAAATTATACACATATAACATTCAACACTGAGCAAATAAAGTAGGTATAAAACAGGTCATAGAAATATAGCACATGTAAAAATATGTAGAATAAATAGGCTTAAAACTAAATGACATTCACCTAATATCGGGCCATGTCGACAGCATTTTCTCATGCCAGCCATGAGGTCTTCCTCCGTACAGGTTGAAGGACATCATACGCACCGTAGCATGTATGAGATGGATTGTTCTTCTCTACATTCACACAGAGTATCTGGGATATGATATGATGATATATGATATGATATGTATATAAAAGTTTTCTGGTGAGATAAGGAATGGCTCCACTTTCATGGCTTTGTTAAAGGCTGTGAAGATAGTAACATTTGTGGGGGTGTTACTATTTACTCATGTTATTTTTATCCACGTTAATTTACATCTGGTTTTAGGTATTTAAAGCTGTTTAATTTTAATGGACCATGCTGAGCATGATTTATCT
Organism: Thermophis baileyi; assembly: GCA_003457575.1. Taxonomy (NCBI): domain Eukaryota; kingdom Metazoa; phylum Chordata; class Lepidosauria; order Squamata; family Dipsadidae; genus Thermophis; species Thermophis baileyi. The sequence goes on from QLTV01001825.1 coordinate 191,086, forward strand.
GTTACAAGCCACCCAGAGTTTCTACACTGGGGCAACATACAAATTCTATCATTAACTTTGCTTTCAGGGAAAGACCTAGCTTCTTTGAAACATCACATGCCAGGATAAAGCATGAGACACACATAAGCATGAGGATGGATATAATATTTATACAAGTATTTAACATACTTAACAATGTGTAATCAACAGGAAGCTTGTCCTCGTCAACATTTTGATAGTGAACATCCTGAAGTCATACAATAAAAGGAATTAATGCCATGAGAGGCACTAGAATTTTCCCTGGGACTACAGAAGTGAGTGATTGAAACTATTTTCCCAAGCAACTACTCCTAAATCTGCCAGAGAAACCTAGCAAACAAGAGGGTGAATCGAGTAGGCAAGGCAACAGATTGAATTTAAAATAAATAAATAATGAGAAGTAAATGATGACTTATCTTGATTGAACTCTTGCAGTGCAAGGGAGAGAGAAACAGGGATGTTTGTGCTTCCAATTCCTCCTTACTGCAAGGAGAGGCAATCATTTCTTAGCTGGGCACTACACATTTGTTTGTTTGTTTGTTTTCTGGCCTTCCAAGGAGATGTGTTCCAGGATGCAGAGACATTAGGCTACCTCCTTGTATAAAAATAATAACAACAACATAAACAACATAAACGGGGGGGAAAGTGGCAAGAAGGCGACAAGCAACAGGGAGAAAGCAGAACTACTTAACTCGTTTTTTGCATCTGTCTTTGCACAAAGGGAAAAAACAGTCCAACCTATCAAAAACAGCACCACAAAAAACAGACACAAGTTAAAATAGAGAAGAAAATGGTAAGTGAACACCTGTCTACCCTAGACGAGTTCAAATCACCAGGACCGGATGGACTACACCCCAAGGTTCTGAAGGAAGTGGCAGACGAGATCTCAGAATCACTGAACTATATCTTTCAAAGATCCTGGAGCACCGGGGAACTGCCAGAGGTCTGGAAAAGAGCTGATGTAATTCCCATCTTCAAAAAAGGAAAAAACATAGATCCAGGAAACTACAGACCTATCAGCCTGACCTCAATACCAGGGAAGGTTCTGGAAAAGATAATCAAGCAACGAATCAGCGAACACCTAGAAGCAAACAAAGTAATAACCAAAAGCCAACATGGGTTTGTCAAAAACAGATCATGCAATCTTATTGCATTCTTTGACAAAGTGACAAAATTCACCAGAGGAATACTGTCGATATAATTTACTTGGACTTCAGTAAGGCATTTGATAAAGTAGACCATAACCTACTACTAGATAAAGTAGAAAGATGTGGGTTAC
>QLTV01001825.1:204048-235653 GCA_003457575.1 Thermophis baileyi
ATATAGATATTAGAATCCATCTTTTCTTCATATATAATTTGTTTTAAAGTTCAACACAGAACCACCAAGGAATTGGTTAGTTGGGTGCCTCTATATAATAATTCTTAGTAGGAAATCTCATCCTTTCTATTATTATTTTTCTTGTCATCCCACTCGATTTCAAGAGTGACTACAGTGTTTGCTTTTTTCTTTGTTTCTTCTGTGTGACAAGGGATTGCCAAATGCGAACAAGTGGCATACTCAGCTTGTATGTTGAAGTTCCAGCACTTCAGTACAAAATAAGATTAATGTATACTGTAGGTACAGAATAAGATCAATGGTCCTGGTTGCTTTTCAATCTGTTAGATGGCCTCCTCTAGTTCAAAATGACTCTAGAAAGGAGTCTAAAATAAACATCCCCCAATTATTTTGGGAATTCAGAATGTAGCCTTCAGCATGCTCAGCTTCATTGATAAAATTCATCAACCTTAATTTTGTAAATATTCACATCTTATATTATAAAGGTTGGTAACTGTTCTACTGTCTCTGTACCTATTATGGTAGCCCAATAGACTGACGTGGTGGGGATGCGGTGGCTCAGTGGCTAAGACACTGAGCTTGTCGATCAGAAAGGTTGGCAGTTCGGCAGTTTGAATTCCTAGCACCGCGTAACGGAGTGAGCGCCCATTACTTGCCCCAGCTTCTGCCAACCTAGCAGTTCAAAAGCATGTAAAAATGCAAGTAGAAAAATAGGGACCACCTTTGGTGGGAAGGTAACAGCGTTCCGTGCGCCTTCGGCATTTAGTCATGCCAGCCACATGACCATGGAATCGTCATCAGACAGCACTGGCTCTTCGGCTTAGAAACGGAGATGAGCACCGCCCCCTAGAGTCGGGATTGACTAGCACGTATGTACAAGGGGAACCTTTACCTAATAGACTGACCTTTGGCAGATTAAACATTTTGAAGGCTGCATCTTAATATAGCTTTATTTGCTACATTTCTTCACAATTCTGCAACATTCAGCAAAAGTATGTTGTTGGGAACTGCCTTATATTAGGATAAATTAAGTTGTGCAACATTATCAACTCCAACTATCAGCAGCTCTTCGAGTTTCTGAAAGATCCCTAACCCACAATTTGCTTTTAAACCAAGAAACCTAAGCTGGTCAGACAATATTTCGGAGCCAGTGATCTGGCAGGAATATTGTGAACATCTCATGAACACTTTCCCAACATGGACATCATCAGAGGAGGTTCACCTGTTCACAAATGGCTGCCATCATGAATGTAAAGGGATGCAGAATATTCATTTTACAAGAATGCAGATTCCTATGCTCATTTTTGGGTGATTCCTTTTTATCCCAGCATGCTTTTCTTTCTCTCTTTTCTCTTTCTCTTTCTCTTTCTCTTTCTCTTTCTCTTTCTCTTTCTCTTTCTCTTTCTCTTTCTGGGCATCTAAACAAGATTGGGCAACATTTGTTTGTGTTTTATTTTGGAAAAATGTCCAAAGCCTACATGGGATCATTTCTAAGAAAGCTGGTGCTAAAAGCAGGTGCTTTGCTCCGCAGCCTACCAACTTCCCATTTTTAATAATTAACTACAGGTAATAGAGACATTCTACCAGGTGGCATATAAATACAGTAAAATTTTGTATAAGTAAATTGATTCAGACAATACACTGCTTAATAAAGAAGAAGAAAAAAGTATAATTTTTTTAAAAAATAAATAAATACAGTAAAACAAGTGAATAATACAATAAGGGAAAGCCAGGTTGGTGTAGTGATCAAAGCAAGTTAGAAACAAAGAGGCTTGAAGGCAACTGAATGATATTGGGCCAGTCAGATTCTCTCATAATATGAAGAAGGCAGCCATGGGAAGCACTTCCCAAAAAATTACTAAGAAAATCACTCAGACTTGAGGTGCTTTTTCAAGAGGCAACTGGACTTTCTGGTTTTTTCTTTCAAGACGTTTCGCTTCTCATCCAAGAAGCTTCTTCAGTTCTGACTGGATGGTGGGGAATGGAAGGATTTATACTCCTCCGTGTGGAACACAAACTCCAAAAGCTGAAATCACTTCTTCTACCAACAGAAGCATTGGAACAGGTCACAGAATTTATAAAGAAGGCACAACTAACACAACACAACAAGAGCACGTCTTCAAAGAAAAACCAGAAAGTCCAGTTGCCTCTTGAAAAAGCACCTTTGGGATAACTATGACCTGGATAACTGAGAATCTCCATAGACATCACCCAGGCTTGTTCATGTAGTTGCCAGGAGTCAAAACTGACTCAGAAACCAAATAAATCTGGTGACAGAGATATGTTTGCAGGCACACTGGTACCTGAGGGTTGTTGCATTCCCTCTCTGTCAGTGGTGGGTTGCTACCAGCTTTACAACCAGTTTGCTGAGTGCACGCTTCACTGCGCGCGTGTGCGCAGTTCAGAGGAAATAGAACTTCCGTGTTGCAAACTAGGCAAGGAGCACGGAAAACAGCTGCGGAGCGGCAATTCAATCTGCCGCCCCTGATCAGCTGGGCTTCGGAAGCAGAGATAAAGGTCAGTATAACCCAGGGGTGGGCAGGCCCACTCTCTCGGCTTGGAGTCAGAGCTACCGGTTCTAAAGAACCGGTCCGAACCGGCAGCAACCCATCACTGCTCTCTGTATACATTTAACTCTATTAGCCCAGGAGTTTTTTCATTCTAGATTTCAGAAACACTCCCTCCATCAGAGAAATTGGTACAGGTAATCCTCGACTTACCACCATAACTGAGCCCAGAATTTATTGTTGTAAGTTATGGCAGCCATTAAGTGGGTTGCCATGTAGTCAAGCCCCATTTTATGACCTTATGTGGTGATCATTAAGCAAACGCTGCCATCGTTAAAAGAGCCATGGTGGCGCAGTGGTTAGAATGCAGTACTGCAGCTAATTCTTCTGATTGCCGGCTGCCAGCAGTTTGGCAGTTCGATCCTGACCGGCTCAAGGTTGACTCAGCCTTCCATCCTTCCAAGGTCGGTAAAATGAGGACCCAGATTGTTGGAGGCAACAGGCTGACTCTGTAAACCACTTAGAGAGGGCTGGAAAGCATTGTGAAGTGGTATATAAGTGCTATTACTATTGTTAAGCAAATGCCACAGTCAAATGAATTCATTATACCCAATGGGGTTCCCCCCCCCCGAAACTGGGAGTAAATCCAGAATGTGGCAAAAAGTGTCAAAAATTGTGATCACGTGATTGTGAGATGCTGCAAACAACTGTAAATGCAAGCTGATTGACAAGCACCCAAAATGCGATCAAGTGATTGTGGGGGGGTATGTGTGGATGTGGCCATTGGGACTTTGAAATTGAGTGATAAGTACATATTTGGGGGGAGGGGTCTGTCATAACTTCAAACAGTTGCTAAGCGACTGGTCATTAAGTGAGGATTACCTGTAGTGTGGTTGCCAAGAGTGCCAAGAGTGCTATTTGAGGGCAAGGCAGGAGTTTTCAGTAGGAGATATAGACAAAATACTCAGGATAAATGGCTTTGATGGGCCGTATTCAGGGTTTACGGTGAATCAAAGAAAATAAAATTTTGGAGGGAGCCCACACAGGGGTGGGTTCCTCCCGGTTCGGACTGGTTCTCCCAAACCGGTAGCAGCCCGCTGGTGACATCACGATGATTTCACCGAACCGGATCAGTCGGTGCCGGTCCATGGGGGCCAGCAACTTTTTTTTGAATTTTTTTATTTATTTTTTTATTTTTTATTTTGAATTTTTTTTATTTTATTTTTCCTTCTGAGCATGCTCAGAAGCCGACTTCTGGCACTGTGCATGCGGTCGCCATATTTTTTTCGGCTTTGGTTTTCCCCCCAGATTTTTTGTTATTGCGCATGCGCGCGCGCATGAAACACGCACGCGCCCATGAGGCACACCCACGCGGCGCGGGAGGGAGCGAACCGGCAGCGAGGTAAGTTGGAACCCACCCCTGAGCCCACAATATCTAGCAATATTTCCAGTGGAAGACTCAAACAGGAAAAAAAAAGTTATGAATTTAAAAAAAAAAAACCTAACTTATTATCTCATAGTTCAGGAAAAAATATATACTCTAATACATTTGACAGCATTTAAAACAGAGAGCCTGAAACTTCAGAAAAGTCTTGGACATGTCCCCACATCAACTCCAACCATTTGCACCAAAATATTTTTAGGCTGACAAAAGACAATGGGTGGCAATATCTAGTTCAGCTTGGATGATTTCAAATAAAACTAAACATGTCAGATTTGATTAGATCTCTCTACTCTATCCATCTCCATCTCCTTTCTCCATCTCCATCCTCCTCCTCCTCTTCCTCCTCCATATCTTTTCTCCTTCTCTATAACTTTTCATCTCTATTTCCATATCTGCGCATCTCTGAATCACTCCATCTATCTGTCTCCGTCTATTTCTATCTCTATCATCTCTATCTCTATCTCTAATCTTTCTCTCTCTTTCTCTCTGTCTCTCTCCGTCTCTGTCTCTCTGTCTCTTTCTCTGTCTCTCTTTCTCTGTTTCTCTCTCTGTCTGTCTGTCTGTCTGTCTGTCTTCTATCTAATCTTCTCTCAGATATCTGTTGGTCATCTATCTATTCTCTTTGTGTCTCCATCATCATCTTCATCATATCATCATCATCATCATCTCTCTCTCTCTCTCTCTCTCTCTCTCTCTCTCTCTCTCTCTCTCTCTCTCTCTCGTGTGACCCTGTCATAATGGTTTTTAGTTTATGCTTTTATATTTGTAATGATATTAATGAGGAAGAATCACATGTAGTCTAACTCGCTCTCGTCCAAAATATTCTTGCTTCTTGTGATCCCTTTTCCAGAGAGTTGCCAATAGCTCTGTCTAACTATGAACAGCTTCACCTGGGCCAGCAAAGTAAAAGATCAGTGTTCCTACAGAGAACTTAGGGCCCATCAGTACTTTATTATGTGCCTCTGTGGCAAACTATGAACCAAACTGAGATTTCCTGCTTGCAGTTTAGTCTTTACAAAACTTCTCTCAGCAAGACCTGTTGGTTCCCTCCAGCTTTATCCCTCTTTCATCATCCTTCCTATTTTAGTGGAAGGAAGCTCTAACCCGCTACCCCAAAATGCTGACCAATGAGCTCTTGGAAATCTATTTGGTTCTCCTAAACTTCTGTAAGGTCTCCACTTGTATGTTTTTCTGGTATTGACCGCACCACTGAGCAATAGTTGTGCTTCAACACATGGAGACAACTGTGGGACACTCTGCATTTTAGAAATCCCACAGTGCTATGATATGATCTCATGCTTACTATATACTCACTATATATTATTTGAAATTGGAGTCATCCTATTATCTAAAGCTAAAAAACTATGACACGAGGTGGGAAAACCAGTGCCCTCAGAGTGGGGGTTTAACCAACTGGAATAGTTTTTAGTGGTGGGTGGGGAATAAGTGGTATATTAATTATTTTAGCTGAGCTATAAAACCAAGCATTTCCCATGATGACCCAGAAAGGGCCAGCTTTGGGCTAAGGTAAGTAGCTACTTGCCTGGGGTACCAATGCTGCCTCTCCTGAATCATTCTAAAACTGCCAATCTTTACATTGGTGGGATGTGATACTATCACTCAAGGTAGTCTAGGAATGCCATAGACACCTGACCTGGCACTGAACACAGATAGACAACTTGAGCATCTGTTAATTCCCTAAAATCTTTGGTATGGCCCTTAGAGATTTCAAAATTGGTCTAGTGGTTAAGGTTTGGTCTAGTTTGATTTAGTTTGGTCTAATGGTTAAGGCACCAGGCTAGAAATCAAGAAATTATGAGTTCAAGTTCCACCTTAGCCATGAAAGGCAGCTGGGTGACTTTGGGCCAGTTATTCTCTCTCAGCCCAATTCACAGGGTTGCTGTTGTAGGGAAAATAGGAAGAGGAGGAAGATGTGTTGGATATGTTTGCTGTCTTGAGTTATTTGTAAAAATAATAAAGGCAGGATATAAATAAATAAAATCTGTTAGCAAGTTGTAATTAATAATGTGAGAAAAGAAGAAAACGGTTAAAGCCATGACTGAGGAATAATTGCAGTGACTATATTTCATTTTAATTATATTTAAATGTAAATGAAATCAAATTGTCCTACCCTACTCCACATTTTGGCCTAGTACACCAGGGACTCCTAATCTATTCCTGGCATAGACCAATCCTTGGCCCAGAAAAAATATATATGCAACCTTGCTTTAGGTCTTCTCCTTGAGTATGATAATGGGACTTGAAAGCATTAGAGATGTGATTTGATGCCCATGGAGGATTAGGAGAAAAGTATGGGTTCAATTTGATTATAGAAAGCAAAATATTTGACCTGATTAATATAACCAGTTTGGTGTATATTTGATGTTTAAAGTCAACTGGGAAAAACTGGATTTGTATCCTAAATCAGACTTTCCTGACCTGACTTGCTTCAATGTAATTTCCACCACCTTCAGCCAATGTTGACATGCTGGTTGTAGGTGGTACTATCCAATTTTTTCTGAAAGATGCGGGTTTAAGAACGACTGCTAGTTCTAAATGATTGAAATAGTCCCCTGAACTGCTTGATGAAGAATGGAATACAAAAATTAGGAATCATTGATACAGTTTGCATAAAACAGAGAAAAAAATGACTTTTACTGGTGGTCTTCCATTCACTATGCCATATTTCAAGCTGGACATCCTTCATTCATTCATGCAGTCTTCTTAGACGATTCATTTCCATTGACTGTCAACTCTGATGTTCCATGTTGATCATACTCACCCCCCTTTTTGCAGTGTTAGAGAAGAAGACATCCACAAGGCAAAGCCGGGACGAGCTAATTAAGAAAGGCCTCCTGGAAATTATGGAACAAGGCAAGTGAAAGCGATCTTTGTGGTATTGTATCCCCTCCTTCCTCTTAGAACCTGGAGAGAACTTTGCTGTTAAATAATGATGCTAGATGGCTTAGCGCACATAGAGGAGGTCCAGAAAAGGGCAGCAGGAATGCGGAGCTGATTCAGTATAGTGTGTTGCCTGAGGCAAAGGAAGAGAAATGGCACTCGCTAAAATTCCATTATACAGTTGTTGGTCACGCTGCAGTTGAATTTTATTTCATTTCCTGCACTAAACAGAAGGCTAACCTCAATGGCTTTCTTGCCCCAATTCTATGATTCATAGAATTCTATGAAGCCGCCCAGAGTTGCTTCAATAGCATATAAATTTAATAAATAAATACAATCAATATTTCAGCATTCTATGATTCTGTTGTCTTTGAGAGTAGGGTCTTAATTGTGAGACTCATGCATACTTTTCATCTCATTTACACTGTCCAGGATCTGCTACATGAGACCGTTGCCCTATTCTGCCTAAGGGTTCGGAGAAATTGCCGTAGCCCCATAAATTAAGGGGAAAGGTGGCGTGAACTAGGAAGAGATGGATGTGAATAATATTTTGCATGCTTTGGAGAGAGGAAAGAGAAACGCTTCTCTCTCGTCGTTTTCATACATGATTACGCAGGGGGAAATTGAGGATGATTCAAAAGAAGTGCAGTGCATAGTGAAAGTAGAGCAGGGGTCTCCAACCTTGGCAACTTTAAGACTTGTGGACTTCAACTCCCAGAGTTTCTCAGCCAGCTTTGCTGGCTGAGGAACTCTGGGAGTTGAAGTCCACAAGTCTTAAAGTTGCCAAGGTTGGAGACCCCTGAACTAGAGAATTTGGGTTCAGAAAATACAGTGGTAGCTGCCAACTCCATTAGCTTTAAAAATGGAATAGACAAATTTTATGGAGGATAGGATAAAGCTCTATAATGGCTATATATCACTTCCTTATCACGAACAGTATTAGAATTAGTGGCTTCTGCTTGCCATCTTAAATGATTGCCCTTTTTTTATGTTCATAATGAAGGTGCAAAGATGTCCAGTTTATGCTCCCCCCCCACTTCCACCACCACCCTTGCTCCTCTTTTTTTTTTTCCTCCTGTAACAGAGCCTTCTTCAAACTGGGACTCTCTAGATTTGATAGAATCACAATGCTTGCCATCTTTTGCTAGGAGAGTTTTGGGAAGCCAATATTGAATTGATTGAAACAAGCGATGGATTCCAGATCACCTGAAGCTGACAGTGGGAATTAAAGGACATGATTTCACTGTGTTGGGATAATACTTGGAGCCTCATTTTTCTACACTCCAATCTTTGTCCACCCTGCCCATGTTGCGTTGCGTTGCGTTGCGTTGCATTGTCAACTCGCACCCCAAGGATTCACTTCCATTGCAGTTCTGCCTGTCTTCAACCTTCCACGTTCTGGATATTTTAATTCTCTCCTGGAAATCTTTTTTTCCTTACAAATATGGCTAGCAACCCTTGATTCATTTTTTTCTACAGAAAGGCCCCTTAATTTTGTAAACCCCAAACACCTTTATAACCTGGGAGATCTATTCCAGATTCACCTCCTGGTCATATATGATAATAAATCTCCATTTTGAAAGAATACCAAATACACGTGCATTGTATAAACCTGACAAATGAGGTCAAAATCAGTTGGACATTCTTTATTAGTGCTTTGAATGCAGGTGTAATATACAAGTAGTTTGAAAAAGGATGTTTCTTTCCTACTTTCTTGAAGTCACTGGTTGTGCTGTACTGTAACCGGACAATTCTAAGATTCTGTCATCTCATAATGAAGGATCAGAATATTAGCAAATGTTTCTTTGAAGGAGGCTTAGTTGGGCCTGGTAGATATCTTTTGTTCCAAATTAGTCTGCCTCTGGCTCCATAATAAAAATTAACAAGAGTGGGATGAGATGGGGGAGAAAACTCTAGTCCCGTGATGGCGAACCTATGGCACGCGTGCCACAGGTGGCACGTGGAGCCATATCTGAGGGCACGCGAGGCGTGGCCCTATATCAGCTCCAGCGCGCATGCGCGTGCTGGCCAGCTGATTTTCAACCTTGGGGAAGGCCGTTTTCACCCTCCCCAGGCTTCAGAAGGCTTCCCTGAAGCCTCTGGAGTGCGAAAAACGGCCCAACGGGCCTACCGGAAGTTCGGAGATGGACTTCCGGTTTGCCCATTGGGCCGTTTTTTGCACTCCGGAGGCTTCAGGGAAGCCTCCTGAAGCCTCCGGAGGGTTAAAAACAGCCCAACGGGGGGGGGGGCATGCGCAGGTATGCGTGCATGCACAGTGCGGTGCACGGGGGGTTGTGTGCCGGCGTGTGCGGGCGCTAGCATGCACGCGCGCTCCCATTTTTGGCACGCAAGAAGAAAAAGGTTCGCCATCACTGCTCTAGTCCCTTCACCATCTTCATGCCCTTGGCAATTCCCTATATTTGTGTCTTCCCCATCACCACCAATTTTCCTGTTGTCATTATGGGCATAGGTAATGTGGATGAATTGTTGTTTCCATCTGACTTCTGAACAAGGCTGGTGGCTCCCCAGCACGTCTTCCAACTTATGCTATTTTGTGTCTTTTAGCTCTGTGGTTGTCATTGCATTTGTGTGATGTTAAAGCTAAAAAAGGAAAAGGATAAGTGGCCATAAAGGAAGGGGATAAACGACTCTAGGAATGAGGCCAGAGACCATTAACATCAATTCATTTTTATGGCTGACATTGCAGTGAAAAAATATTGTCCCATGTTGGCTACACAATAATTTGACCTGGAAGGGTGATGACTCTTCTAGACATCAGACAAAAGTTTTTCCAGTCCTTCTTTGAAGATGCTCAGGTTGGCAAGATAGCAATAGCACTTAGAATTATATACTGCTTCACAGTGCTTTACAGCCCTCTCTAAGCGGTTTACAGAGTCAGCATATTGCCCCCAACAATCTGGGTCCTCATTTTACCCACCTCAGAAGGATGGAAGGCTGAGTCAACCTTGAGCCTGGTGGGATTTGAACTGCCAAATTGCAGGCAGCCGGCAGGCAGCAGAAGTAGCCTGCAGTACAGCACTCTAACCACTGCGCCACCGCGGCTTATAATGTCTTTCCTTGAGTTACATCCCCTCCTACTCCTGTATGGTTCCTAGGAAGTTTGATCTGTGTGTAAACTTGAGATGCAGGTAGTCCTTAACTTGTGTCCACAATTGAGCCCAACATCTCTGTTGTTAAATGAGACATTTGTTAAGTGAATTTTGTCCCAGTTTATGACATTTCTTCCAACAGTTGTTAAGTGAATCAGTGTAGTTATTATGTTAGTAACATGGCTGTTAAACGAATCTGGCTTCCCCATTGACTTTGCTTGTCATAAGGCCACAAATGGTGATCACGTGACCTCAAGATACTGCAACAGTCATAAATATGATCCAGTTGCCAAGCATCTGGATTTTGATCATGTGACCACAGGGATGCTGCAATGCGGGGGTGGGTTCTGGCTTACCTCACTGCTGGTTTGCTTCCTCATGCGCCGCGTGGGCGCGCACCACATGGGTGCACACGCGCTTCACGCGGGCACGTGTGCATGCGCAGCGCTAAAACCCCAGCTTCTGCGCATGCACAGAAGCAAAAAACAAGATGGCGGTGCCTACGGCGCTGCCGAGAGAGCCGGTTCAGGGGCGTGTCTAGCCGGTCATCACTGCCGGTTCAGCGAGCGGGGAGAAATTCCCACTACTGGTTCTATAGAGCCTGTCCGAACCGGCAGGAACCCACCTCTGCTGCAATGATCATCATAAGTGTAAAAAATGGTCACGCCACTTTTTTCAGTACCGTTGTAACTTCGGTCATTAAATGAACTGTTGTAAGTCGAGGACTACCTGTGTCTGTTTTTAAGGTATCAAATACCCTGTTTTGGGCTACCAAACTAAACTAGTTGAGATGTTATGCATCGGTTCATTCAGGATCAAGTTAAGATTTGGTTTTAGGACAGAACAGCTTTTGTGGATGGCTGCTTTAAATATCTGGGATATTGCTTGGACAATATATTAGGTTCCCAGGAAAAATATTTGTCTTTAATGGTAATGACAGAATCTCTAAGAACTGGGATTTCCCCAAAGCAACAAGCAGTCTAATACCAAACAACAAATACAGTGTGACCTAAGGTCTGATAGATCGTGTTGTTGTTATCACTGCCAGAGACTACTGTGATTGTCGTACTGAAATCTATTGTCATACAGGCAGGAGAAGGCAAATAATGGTTTGCCAAGAGCAGACTTGTATAGCCATGTTAGTCCTTTTCAAGAGAATAGTAGTGACTGTGAGAGGGACCTTGGAGTCCTAGGGGACAATCGGTTAAATATGAGCCAGCAGTGTGCAGCAGCTGCCAAAAAAGCCAACACAGTTCTAGGCTGCATAAACAGAGGGATAGAATCAAGATCATGTGAAGTGTTAATACCACTTTACAATGCCTTGGTAAGGCCACACTTGGAATACTGCATTTAGTTTTGGTCACCATGATGTAAAAAAGATGTGGAGACTAAAGAAAGAGTGCAGAGAAGAGCAAAGAACAAAGATGATTAGGGGACTGGAGGCTAAAACATATGAAGAACGGTTGCAGGAACTGGGTATGTGTAGTTTAATAAAAAGAAGGAGTAGGGGAGATATAATAGCAGTGTTCCAATATTTAAGGGGCTGCCACAAAGAAGAGGGAGTCAAGCTATTCTCCAAAGCACCTGAGGGTAGGATAAGAAGCAATGGGGGGAAACTAACCAAGGAGAGAAGCAACTTAGAACTAAAGAGAAATTTCCTGACAGTTAGAACAATTAATCAGTGGAACAGTTTGCCTCCAGAAGTTGTGAATGCTCCAACACTGGAAGTTTTTAAGAAAATGTTGGATAACCATTTGTCTGAAGTGGTGTAGGTTTTCCTGCCTAAGCAGGGGGTTGGACTAGAAGACCTCCAAGGTCCCTTCCAACTCTGTTATTCTGTTATTCTATTAATAGATGCCTGGGGTCTCAGGGGTTTATTTTACAGTTTTAGTGATGTTAGCCCCTTTTTAAAATTCACCTGCAGTGTCTCTTTTAATAACTATTCATAAGCCTGTTCCGATTAAAGCAAGATAGGCAGCAATTACATCCTAACCTTTCCCAATTAAATTCTGCTTTAATGCAATAATTTGTGTCTTTCAGATCTGCAATATTATGCCAAGCAGAGTACATTAAATCTTGAAGCCTCTTGAGTTTCTTTCGTATCACATTGACTTATGCAATTATCTAAAGAAGTGGGGGGCCCTCCATCCCCCTTCTCCCTAACTTCCAGTTGGATCCCAGCTCTAATGAGGGTATTGTTGTAATAAGTGGATCATAGGAGCTATTGACCCATCACTTTAAATATCAATGCTTTGCCCTTGCACTGACCATATAGTAAGTGGAGAAGGAACATCACTGATACATAATTTTGATATTTGTAATGCATGTATCTTAATGGTTGGGTGTACTTTGAGGAATGTAGCTCAAAAGAAGAATCAGTGAATTCTACATTTAAATCTGCCTTTTAAACAATGCTTAAAGAACATAGTGTGCTCTTTGTATTTTGTAACATCCTAGCTATTTAATGAATCCTAAAAAAGACAATGATACTCAAATACAGGATGGAACAGATTCTGATCTCCATATCCTTCAACAGATTAGATTGTCTCAAGAGATGGAGCTTTTGGAAAAGAAGTATGGTTTAGCAGAGACAAAGAAGAGAAAGATATCAAATCCACATGGGAATTGGTCATGTGAAAAGGATCTTGAAAGGGAAGTTGACAACAATGATATGGTCAGACCCTACCTAGATCCTACTGGCTGCTACCGAGTTCTGGGATAGCATCCTTTAAATCAGAATAACAGAGTTGGAAGGGACCTTGAAGGTCTTCTAGTCCAATCTTCTGCTCAAGCAGGAGACCCTATACCCATGATGGCGAACCTATGGCACGCGTGCCACAGGTGGCACGCGGAGCCATATCTGCCGGCACGTGAGCCGTTGCCCTAGCTCAGCACCAGCGCACATGTGCATGCTGGCCAGCTGATTTTTGGCTCGCGGGGAGGCTCTGGGAGGGTGTTTTTGGCCTCCAGAGGGCCTCCGGGGGGGTTTTCACCCTCCCCAGGCTCCAGGTATTGTTCCCATTATCAGAAAATTTCTCCATAGTTCAGGTTGGTTTTCTCCTTGATTATTTTCCATCGTTTCTTGTCTTTCTTCTGGTGTTTTGGAAAATAGGTTGACTCCCTCTTCTTTGTGGCAGCCACTGGTCCCACTGGAAGTCAGGAAATGGACAATTTCTGGCCTCCAGAGGGCCTCCGAGGGGTGGGGGAGGCCGTTTTCGCCCTCCCCAGGCTCCAAGAAAGCTGTTGAAACATTGCTATCATGTCACCCCTAATCCTTCTTTTCACTAGACTAGACAAACCCAATTCCTGCAACCGTTCTTCATATGTTTTATCAATTCAGACAGGCTGGAATAGATGTGAAAAGGGGAACAAGGATGATCTGGAAGGATCCTGGTAACTCTTGCAAGGAATGTTTGAGGGAACTGGGTATCTTTAGTCGTAAAAAAGGACAGCTGACTGGAACATATGATAATATTCTTGAAATACTTGAAGGATGCTGGGCAGAAAAACACCAAGAATTCCAGAGTGCAGAGCGAATAATGGACTAATGGACTTTAGTTACCGAAAGGAATTTTTGCTTACACAATGTGTAATTCAACTTTGGAACTTGCTACCACAAGATGTGCTGGCTACCAACTTGGCTGCCTTCAAAAAAGGGTTGGACTGATCTATGAAAATCATGGGGCTCAATGACTATTAGCCTTCATGGTAGTGTGACTGCCTCTGAAGACTTAGTCTTCTGCTGCAAGACTAATAGACTTTCTTGGGCAGTTGGTTGGCCATTGAGAGAACAGACTGTTGGTCTAGATAGGTCACAGGTCTGATGCAGCTAGGCACTGCTCATGTTCTTGCCGTCCTAAAGCTGGAATAAGGAAGAGAGCTACTGGCCTGATTTATTTGGGGGAGAGCAGTTATGAAGTGGCCAAAACAAATCTGCACTTAAAGGCATTCCACTGAGATGTGAATAATTGTGGGGAGGCTTAAAAAGGAATGGAAGGAAAAGTAGCCACAAATAATTAAACTTAATTTAATAAACTTAAACTTTCCAAAATTCTGGATTTTTCCCTTAAACTTTCCAAAATTCTGGATTTTTCCCCTTAAACTTTCCAAAATCCTGGAATTGGGTGTGTGTCAAAAAAGTCAAGATGGTTGATCAGGACAGTGCAATTAACACTTCACTTATTTTTTGGGCTTCTGACAGGTTGATTGCATTGTTGCGGCTCCCATTTTGATATTTCTGACTCAACTCTGCAGACACCCCTGATCCTTTTCTCTCCCCCCGCCACAATCTCCCTCTCTAATATTTATTTATTGTTACCTTGATATCCTGTTTGTTTCTTTCAGGAGTGGAAGATGGCATACCTAACATTCCTTCCTCTCATTCTTACCCCAAACAACCCCCCTGTGAGGTTGATCAGGCTGAGAGATACTGATTGTCCCCAAAAGAAGCACTTCCATTTATACCTGAGGAAATGATGTAGCTTCTTTGAAGGGCCAATGGATTACCTTTAGCCTGCCTCTAAAAGCAGCTGCATCGTTTTTTCCAACTTGCAGAGAAAGCTGAAAATATCAGAACACTCCGTCTGAATCCTTTTCAAAACATGCATAGCCCTTCACTTTTTACTTTTTTTTTTTAATTACCACATTTTTTGGACTGGGGGATTGGACTTAAATGGCATCAGATTATCTAGCCATCCAATTCAATAACTGGCATTCCTAAGTCTTTTAACTAAAATTATTCCTAGTTCCACCTAGGCATGGCTAGAACCAAGGGGCAACTCTTTGCATGCAAAATACACCAGGAACTTTCCCCCATCAAGACCTCAGCCGTTTCTCTCTTAAGCCCATGCAGCATTTTACAGATGCAGCTTCCCTCCGAACCTCTGCAAAGTGGGTGGAATTTTTTTCCCTTTTAGGGGTGGGTTTCAGCTCTTCAAGTGGAGGTTTCATCAAAATGCCTGGATTGAATAGAGCGGAGAGGGGAAAAAAACGAAGACAGAGCCACTGCACAATGTGAGAGGCGGGTAATATGCCCATGATTATTCATGGGTTGGCTTTCCAACTCCTTCCCTCCCCCTTCCCACGGTATCCTAGCAACCGTGGTGCTGCAAAACCTATTTTAAGAACACTAACTTTTCACTGAACGTGCCTATGAGGTAGAGTGGGCGAACTCAGCCTATAAAAATTGTGTACTGGGGAACTGTGTGGCAAGGAAGCCAGATCTTCTTCTTCTTCGATGGTCCTTATATTGCCAACAGCGATTCTGAGGTGAATTTGGAGACCCTTAATGCCAGGGCATAAACATCGATTCCTGAACAGCAATTTCTTTAAATTGATTTAAAGGAATTGCTGTTCAGAAATCGATGTTTATGTTCAGTTCTCCGGAAATTCTAGCTGAAATAATAACAAGGGTGAAGGAATCTTGCATCAAAGATTGCCAAAAAAACCCCATCGTGTCGTAATGCACATATAGACATTAGGAATTGAGCTGGATTTGCCGGAAAAATTGTTGTTGTTGTTTTTTTAAAAAAATCTGGTCAGCCAGCGTAAAAAACTTTTGAGCAGGAATGTCAGGGATGGAGAAATCTAACTAGAGACCTATATTTCCTAATTGAATTTGCTAAAGTTTGGGTCACAGAGGTCAGCTTGTTATATTTGAGGAAAGAAAGGAGAAGGAAATAGGTGCCAAGTCCATTCAGAAAAACATACGATTAATCCAAAATAAGAAAAGGATCAACAACCCTCAAGAGTTTGCTTCCTGTAGCCCAGTACATATTTATCTCATAGAACATAGAACAACAGAGTTGGAAGGGACCTGCAAGCTCATCTAGTCCAACCCCCTGCATGAGCAGGAGACCCTATGCCATTATGGACAAATGACTGTCCAGTCTCTTCTTAAAAGCCTCCAGTGATGGAGCATCTACAACTTCTGAAGTCAAGCCATTCCACTGGTTAATTGTTCTCACCATTAGGAAATTTCTCCTTAGTTCTAGGTTGCTTCTCTCCTTGATTAGTTTCCACCCATTGGCTCTTGTCTTGCCTTCTGGTGCTTTGGAAAATAGTTTGCCCCCCTCCCCCCTCTTTGTGGCAGCCCCTCAAATATTGGAACACTCCTAAGATATTCATTATAATAGCAATAGCAATAGCACTTAGACTTATATACCGCTTTACAGTGCTTTATAGACCTCTCTAAATGGTTTACAGAGTCAGCACATTGCCCCCAACAATCTGGGTCCTCATTTTACCCACCTCGGAAGGATGGAAGGCTCAGTCAACCTTGAGCCGGTGAGATTTGAACTGCCAAATTGCAGCTAGCAGTCAGCTGAAGTAGCCTGCAGTACTGCACTCTAACCACTGTGCCACCTCGGCTATAATCAATGTATAATATTGATTCCCAGAAAGGCACCTGCATAAGAATATAATATTTGGGAAATTTGTGAGCAGCATGCAAAATTCTAATTAATTCTGACAAACGTTCCATGGGAGATATTCCTCTTCTTTAACATTTGAAATATTATTTAACATTTAAAATGCACAAAAGAATAGTGTTAAGAAAATTTGGGAAGCTCATTCTGGATGAACACAGGGATAATTCCACTTGTCAGCATATTACATTCTTTGTGGATTATTAGGTCTTCCAGGTTTTTTTTAAGTACCATACGTAACTGTAGAAATGAATGTATCATCTACATGCTACTTTTAACAGTGCCAGAAGTAAGTCTTTTTATTCTTAGTTTATATACACGAATACAGATGTTTCTACTGTCTGTACAGAAAGGTTAATCTTATTAGCGTCACATATCTTAGCTTCACTGCTTTGTGGAAATGCCAAATTTCACTTTAATTGTTGCCCAAGAAGGAAGGAACAATAGCTGTTATAGGGAGCTGTCCCAGGTGCTGACAGGTCATCTGTTATTAACAAACAACTAACTCATCCATAGAATAGAATAGAATAGAATAGAATAGAATAGAATAGAATAGAATAGAATAGAATAGAATAGAATAGAATAGAATAGAATAGAATAGAATAGAATAGAATAGAATTTTTTATTGGCTAAGTGTGATTGGACACACAAGGAATTTGTCTTGGTGCATATGCTCCATATCATTGCATATGCTTTACTAATGCAAATAACATTGACTTAAACTTGTAAAAACAGACACAAAGTATTTTCCATGGGTTCAGGATATATTTTACAGGGGAATGGTTATCTTTAATCCAGTAATCAGAACCTAAAACCCTACAAATACTAAAACTTGCAAATAATAAAAGAAACAATTGAGTTAACATAACTAGTTTAACCACTCCTGTTCTTTATTTAATTCTTTTGACAACTCTAGATATTTTTTAAAGCTGTGGTTTCCTAGACAATCACTTTTCCCTTTCATCTGTGAAAGTGGCCAGAGACCCTCAGATCTTTATGAATTGCCTCTTTAAAATTTACCAGGAAGGTAGATGGCAAAGCAGTTCTTACATTTAAGATAAGGACGTATCTGATAGGTGCAAGTAATTATTTACAAATAATCACCATGCTTATCAAATCTCAGTGTATCAGACAACCCCATCTCATCTAGAACACACAAAGAGAAATCACAACCTCTCCCTCCAGCACATGTGATAATTAGGTGTCACGGTCTGGAAATCATTTTTTTTTAAATAGCACAACTGCAGCCTCTAAAAATGCAGAGTTCCTTATGTCTCTCCCAAGCCCCCAAATAACAATAAAATGGCAAGCATGTGTTTATAGAAGGAAGTTAAAGCGGTACATTCTGATCGAGATGGATTCTACTGGGGAATAGGAAAGGGGGCAGATAAAGACAGAAATTTGTCTTGAGTGTCTTGACAGAGATTTGTCTTCAAGAAAAATTGCTTGAAAATTTGGTCCCCTTGAAGCAGCACATAATTTTGGTTAGGAGTACTTTGGGTTTATCAGATGGGCTCTTGGAGTTGAAATCTTGCTTCTGTTTTTTTTGTGCCTCTCAATGTAGACAGCAAAACTCTGGGTTTTGCTCTTTGTCACATTAGTAGCATGTAATAAAGTGTTGGAGAGCTGTTTGATGTTTTTTTTTTCCCTCTCCCCCTCTTTTACTAGCCTCTTCCACTGAATTTTGCATGCCGCGACTCCCAAAAACAGAACTGAATTCAGAGCAAATACTAGTAGAATAAAATCCTTCTTTGTGAAGTATGGGCATTTTTGCTAGAGATGATGAGAGTGATTGTCCCACACATTTGGAAGGCCTCCCCTCACCCAGCACAATAAATAGAGCCCGATTGTATGTTGGTCTATTTCAGAAGGAGCTATACTATCTCTCAAGGGATAGCTCCCAAGGAAATGAGGGTCCTTGGTTCTCTCTGAGCTTGGCTGATTTTTTTTTGTTTTGCAGATGTTTCATTACCCAAACTAGGTAACATCAAGCTAACAATACAAAACAAGATAACGGTAAACAATCCAACCAAAGAACCTCCAAGACCACTCCCACCAACACTGACAAAGAAAGCCACTAGAACAGGGGTGTCAAACTCGCGGTCGGTGGGCTGGATGCATCACGCGCTGGCCACGCCGACCCCCGGTTTAGCAAAGGGGGGGAAAGTCACAATACATCACATGAAGACAACGTGATGCTGCGAGTTTGACACCCATGCACTATAATACAAATTGAGAACTTAGACTTAGACTTATATAACGCTTCACAAGTGCTTTACAGCCCTCTCTAAGCGGTTTTACAGAGTCAGCATATTGCCCCCAACAATCTGGGTCCTCATTTTACCGACCTTGGAAGGGTGGAAGGCAGAGGTGGGTTTCAGCAGGTTCTGACCAGTTCTGGAGAACCGGTAGCGGAAATTTTGAGTAGTTCAGAGAACCGGTAAATACCACCTCTGACTGGCCCCGCCACCATCTATTATCTGCCTCCCAAGTCTCAGCTGATCGGGAGGAAATGGGGATTTTGCAGTAACCTTCCCCTGGAATGGGGAGGGAATGGAGATTTTGCACTATCTTTCCCCTGGAGTGGGCGGAGAATGGAGATTTTACAGTATCCTTCCCCTGCCATGCCCACCGAGCCACACCCACCAAGCCATACCACGCCCACCAAGCCACGCCCACAGAACCGGTAGTAAAAAAAATTGAATCCCATCACTGGTGGATGGCTGAGTCAACCTTGAGCCTGGTGAGATTCGAACTGCCAAATTGCAGGCAGCCGGCAGTCAGCAGAAGTAGCCCGCAGTACTGCACTCTAACCACTGCACCACCGTGGCTCAAACCACATTCCTTACTAGCACTGATGAATTCACCTAGTTTGGGTAATGAAACATCTGCAAGAAAACAAGCAAGCTCAGAGAGCACCGAGGACCCCTCATTGCAACCCTGAGCTAGAAATCTTCTCCTTTATGGGTCCCAAGGAAGTCCCTGAGTGTTTTCCCTTAAACTCTTCTCTTAAGGGAGGCCCCCTTCTGATTCAACATTATAGTATGGAACATGAGCTTAAGCCATCATGAATGGTTGAACTAATGCCAGAATGTCATGGTATCCTAGATTCTGAAGGGAAAACATGCACTGCTGATGGTGCCACCAGAACAATGCTGAGTGACCCTTCATCCCCCCCATGCCAGGCATTCACCTCAGAAGAGACGCAACAGGAACATAGATCAGCCACCACCAAGGCCGCCTCAATTGGCGAGGAGCTGCACTCAGAAGAACTGAGAGAAGATCCAGGTATTGGCCTTTCCTTTCCACTGAGCTTCAGCTGAGTCACCTTAAGGCCACGAGAGGGTTGCAATAGGGAATGATCCAAGCTCTTTGCAGAGACTGCAAAGGTATTTAATTCTTGGTTAGTAATCAATAATAAAACAACTTCAGCTGATTTAAGAGCACCATTAAACCATCAACACAAGTGACAATTGGGGGTGGGGGGAAGGGAATTTAAAGAAACTTTTCTTGATTGATGTTAGGATCTAGTAGTGACTTGAAAGGGGAACTGCATTTGGCTCTGCAATTTGTAATAAAGAAGGTTAGATCCGATTTGGATTAAATATAATAAAGAAATTTGCATCCTTTGTCTTATGAGCCACGGTGGCGCAGTGATTAGAGTGCCGTACTGCAGGCTACTTCTGCTGCCTGCCGGCTGCCTGCAATTTGGCAGTTCGAATCTCACCAGGCTCAAGGTTGACTCAGCCTTCCATCCTTCCGAGGTGGGTAAAATGAGGACCCAAATTGTTGGGGGCAATAAGCTGACTCTGTAAACCGCTTAGAGAGGGCTGTAAAGCATTGTGAAGCAGTATATAAGTCTAAATGCTATTGCTATTGCTAGTGCTACAAGCACATCACTAGAATCTGCATTCATTTCATGCAGAGGTGGGTTCCTGCCGGTTCGGACCGGTTCTTTAGAACCGGTAGCGGGCATTTCCCCCTGCTTGCCAAACCAGCAGCGATGGCTGGCTGGACATGCCCCTGAACCAGCTCTCTCAGCGGCACCATCTTGTTTTTTGCTTCTGCGCATGCGCAGAAGCTGGATTTTCAGCACTGCGCATGCACACGTGCCGCAGGAGGAAGCGAACCGGCAGCGAGGTAAGTCAGAACCCACCCCTGATTCCATGTGCTTGTAAGACTAAGGATGGTGTATAGCTTCGAACCATTATCGAGCTGGTAATATTTTAAATTCCATGTTATTGCTGATAGTTTTAATGTGCTGAAGTTGTTTTATTATTAAGACAGTTGGAGTTATTTCAACATGCTCTCTTTAGAATAAGGCTTCATGCAAGCATGCAGTATGTAAATGGAGGCACCATGCTTTCCTGGAGGTTTTATTTATAAAATAATTTTCCTTGCATGACACTAGATATAATTTTATTGCCAATTCTAACCAAGGTGTAGAATTTTAGAGGTAGGGATACTCATTAGAGGTTTCTTGGAGTTATTTCTGCTTGGCACAAGTGATCACATGGATAATATAGACAGGATCTTCCCATCACTGTCTCAAGGACTATACAGACCAACTGATGGGATCCAAGCTTGTTTATATAAAGGTGGTGATTGGTTGAATCAACAGTTTTAAATTGGAATGTCTGCCATAGTAAGTACATTTGCCAAATCAAGGGAAGATTGTTAAAATTATAGACATAGGGAAGAATCATCTGTTGATATCTCAGTGTGGAAATTAAAGTTGCCATCTCCTTGCAGTTGCTAGTGGATTATGCACAAATCTTCAGCCCTGTATTTTCTACTAGGATTTGTGACCTTCTAGGTCAGAGGTGGGGAACGATGGCCCCTTATGGCCCCTTTATAGCTAGCTGAGGAATTCTGGGAGTTGAAGTGCACAAGTCATAAAAGGGCCATTGTTCCCCACTCCTGTTCTAGGTGGTGCTAAATCAGGGCTGTCAAACTCGTGGCCCGCGGGCCGGATGTGTCACACACTGGCCATGGCCACTCCTGGTTTAGCAAAGGGGGAAAAAGTCACAATATGTCACGTGACGACAACATGTCGTCGCAAGTTTGACATCCCTGTGCTAAACTATCAAGCTCTGTCTGTGTAATTCATTGATTAGTCAGATGCTATCTTGTTTATTTATACAGTATTGTGTTTTAATCTTGTTATTTGTTGGATATTGTGAGCCACCAACAGACAATCTGGAGTTGGGTGGTGCCAAAATCTAATAAAACAAATAATTAAGCAATGAATGGCCAGAATTTTAGGTGGCTTAGGATTGGTCAGACTTGCAATTCAGCTGCATGTGGATTTTTTTCCCCATCCTTTTCTGGCAGATCAAGGAGTATAAAAATATCCCCAGTAACTGTTTCAGGTGTAGCTGCCCATCTATATGACTGATGAATAATTCTTTCAATAGCTGCATAAAACTTTCTTTTAAAATATCCACCAACATGAAAAATATATACTGTATGCTGAGTTATTTCTTTTCAACTATTTGCCACCTAAAAGCAGTAAGCCTATTGAGCTTTTTTTTTAAAGTGTTAAGAAATATAACCATAAATATAAATATTAAAAAGGACAGTCTTGCAGCCACTGAATGGCATGGAAGAATAAACCAGGGTTGGCAATAAGCTTTTATCATTGGAAGTGTCATATTTATTTAAGTACTTGTATGTAAAGTTTTGCCATTAAAGTCCCTACTCCTAAGCAGCCCAAGATAAAAGAAAGAAAAGAAAAATTGATTTAAAGTCAAATAAAAAACAGTGTTTTTTTAAAAAAATTAAAGCAAAGTCAACAGAGGAGACCAGAGTGGCAAATCCAAGTAAAAGGTACATGAAACAAGGTCATAACTCTCAGAAAAGTAAATATGCTGAAATTTGGAGATGTGGCTTCAGAAGGAAGGATTTTATAGCAATGACCCAGAGAAGTAGCAAAGGAGAATGAAAGGAAAAGAGATTGGATTATGGTATCAAATCACTGATCTGAAAGATCCTTTGTGCGTGAACTTCTACTGTATATTTTTAAGATATTTTTTTTAAAGAAAAGGTGAACTTATCAACTTTCTAAAAAAAAGGGCTGCTGGGTAAATTCTCAAAACTAACCAGAGGGTCTTCAAAATCCACATTTTTCTCCTGATTAGTAGGCAGAGCAAACCAATGGATACTACTGTGAAATCACTCTGTTTGCCTTGAAGACATTATATACAAAGAAGACTGTGATATTGGGTGCCAAAAAGGATAGTTTAATGCTTGATTGATCGGGTTTACATTGAATTGTGAAAGATTTCCACTTCCTTGACATTTCTCTTTCCTTGTCAACTCTGTGTCAATACATTGAGTCATCTACTTCAAGTTTTTTCTTTAAAAAAATATTATTTTTATCTATTTCTGCACTCCCTTGTCATTTATTTTTAGCAACATTCCATAAAATTGTTTCATAAGACAACTAAATATTTCTGGGGCAATGTCTATGGAGCTTCTCAGTCATCCAGGTCATGGTTGTCCCAAAGGTGCTTTTTCAAGAGGCAGCTGGACTTTCTGATTTTTTTTTGAAGACATTTCGCTTCTCATCCAAGAAGCTTCTTCAGCTCTGACTGGGTGGTGGGGAATGGAAGGATTTATTTCCAGGGTGCGAGGGCTGGTAGCTTGATAGCACAAAAGGAAAGCCCTTTCCTCCTTCCCTAGCAACCTTGTCTTCGGTGGGATGGAAGAAGAAGAAGAAGAGAATAATTTCTTGTACAATATAAATTGTAAGCCTGGACTTCAAGAATGAAATTAATTTCAATGAAATTAATCACTACAAGTTTGAAAGCATCTTAAGAATTTGTGTATGTTTCATTGAAGAGATGGAAATAGCAATAAATGTAAGATAGGATGATGGGGAACGGTGGAACTTGATGTTGTTAATCATCATTAGAATCCTCTCTTGTTTGAAACTTCCTAGAACAGACGGAAAAGCTAAACACTGAGTATGAAATACTGTATTTTGTATAAGTGTTGTCTTCTATAAAGTTAGTCAAAAGTTAGTGTGTTGTAATGCAGCGGCCCCCACCTTTTTGGGTACCAGAGACAGGTTGCATGGAGAGAGGTTTTTCCGCAGACCGGAGGGGGTATGGTTTCATGTGCTGCCTGCATCCTGGTGATGGAGCTTCGCTTGTTTTCATGGCCCGGTTTCTGGCATGCCACGGACTGGGGGTTGGGGACCCCTGTTCCAATGGATGAAAATTTAGAACACAGACTAAGAATAGCAGAATAACAGAGTTGGAAGGGACCTTGGAGGTCTTCTAGTCCAACCACCTGCTCAGGCAGGAAACCCTATACAGACAAATGGCTGTAAGAGAACTCCCGTTGTTAGAAGTTGGCTTAATTAATTCACAAGGCAGCGGGAAACATGAGGCCCCTGTGCTATTTGATTTATTTGGAAAAAGCTAGAGTAATAACGTGGTCAATAAATTGATTAAAATAATCAATATATGGTCATTGTTCAAAGAGTGGTATCAATGCCACTTTCAGAATATAATAAAAAACAGGATTCTGTTCCAAAATGCTCAGATAGTCTGTTTTATGAAAGATAAGAAAGGAAGATTGATAGGCACACAGGAAATAGGGAGGGATATGCACAAATTCTGTGATGTGTGTTCAGGTTTAGTTTCTTGAGGATTAAGGGCTACCTAGGGCAGGGATGGGGAATCATGGCCCTTTTATGACTTGTGGACTCCAACTCCCAGATTTCTTGAGCTGGCCGTGGTTCCCAACCCCTGAACTAGGGGAACCACAGGTTGGGTTGGTTTCATTGAAAAGATAAACTTGGAGAAATACGGTACTGAATGTTCCATTTTATGTTCAGTCTAGAGAGATCAATGAATTGGTTCATGACATTCTATGTCTATGTTTAGTTTAATGAAAAGAAGAACTAGGGGAGACATGATAGCAGTGTTCCAATATCTCAGGGGTTGCCATAAACAAGAGGGAGTGAAGCTATTCTCCAAAGCACCTGAGGGTAGGACAAGAAGCAATGGGTGGAAACTAATCAAGGAGAGAAGCAATTTAGGACTAAGGAGAAATTTCCTGACAGTTAGAACAATTAATCAGTAGAATGACTTGCCTCCAGAAGTTGTGAATGCTCCAACACTGGAAGTTTTTAAGAAGAGATTGGATAACCATTTGTCTGAAGTGGTGTAGGGTTTCCTGTCCAAGCAGGGGGTTGGACTAGAAGACCTCCAAGGTCCCTTCCAACTCTGTTATTATATTATATTATATTCCTATTTCACCTTTTTTTGCCAACAGCTGAGGCTAAAATGGCTTTTCAGAGGTCAAAATAATTTTCAACCTCCTTTGTTTCATGTTTTTTTCCATTTTTTTTCCCGGTACTCAAAAAAAAAAAAATAGCTGTATCAGCCTTGTTGTTTTTTTAAAAAAAAATCAGTTCCCATTTTGCTCAGTTCCATTTCCAGCCAATTAGGGAATCACATCACCAAAATGAGCACGTTATGGCAGTGTTGGAGATCATCTGGAATGAAACATAGCAGATGGACAAAGCTCTTTCTTGCCCTTATTCTGAATGGTCTTTCAAGGATATCTCCATAGCCATCAAACACTCAGAGCCAGTGGAGTATGTTATGGAGGCTACAGGGTTGGACCGCGACCAGTGAACCCCTGGTTCACGTCTTCCTTGAAACATGAATTTGCTTAGTCCAACATACCTCAAAGAGTATTGCTGTGAAGAAAATATGAAGAAGTGCCTTGAAACCTGCTTTAAGTCAGAGGAAAGGCAATACAGACCACAATGGAGCCCAAAAATTATGTGGCTATTGTGAGAAATTGGTGAAAAATTATGTGGCTATTGTGAGAAATTGGTGAAGTGAGTTTCACCCCATTTTACGACTTTTCTTGCCACATTTGTTAAGTGAATCACTGCAGTTGTTAAATTAGTAACACGGTTGTTAAGCGAATCTGGCTTCCCCTTGGACTTTGCTTCTCAGAAGGTGGCAAAAGGGGATCACATGACCTTGGGGACACTGCAACCGTCATAAATGTGAGTCAGTTGTCAAGCATCCAAATGTAAATCATGTGACCATGGAGATGCTGCAACGGTTTTAAGTGGGGAAAATGATCATAAGCAATGTTCCCTTTAAGCTGCGCGGCCGCGCGGCCGCGCACCTGACAGGAAATCGCCGCGCAGCAGTTTCCAACTGCTGTGCAGCGATTTTCAATGTCAGAGGGAACATTGATCATAAGTCACTTTTTTCAGGGTCGTTCTAACGTTGAACGGTCACTAAATGAGCTGTTGTAAGTTGAGGACTACCTGTATCGAAATCTAACAAATACATCAATAAATTAAGAGGGAGGACAAGAAAATATTACCCTTACATTTTTCATGTAAATTCTTCTTTCAGTTTTGCAGGAGGAGGAGAAAGTAGGGATACTCCACTGGAGATCTCAGACAACATTTTGACCCACCAAGAAGAGTAGACTGCATTTAAAAGAAAACTCAGTTCAGCTGCAAGAAGAAAAGCTATGGGGGAAGTTCAGTTATGGGGTTAGGGTTGTCACAACTGATGAAGCTTCTTGGATGAAGCTTCATCCGTTGTCTTCTTCATCCAAGAAGAAGCTTCATCCGTTGTCTTCTTCATCCAAGAAGAAGCTTCATCCGTTGTCTTCTTCATCCCAGAAGAAGCTTCATCAGTTGTCTTCTTCTTCTTCTTCCTTCTTCTTCCTCAAAAAAAAAAAAAAAAACCCCTGTTCAGCTATGGGGGTTGACATGATATGGAAATAGACTGGAGATCAGTGAAAGAATTTAAGGACCTGAACTGTAAAAAGGGAAACATGAATTTGACAACACAGTTCTGTGTGAGATGTGATTAAAAAGCTCCTGACAATGCTAGCAATCATCTCAACAGAGGAACAATAAGTGATTTTATGAAGTAGTGTCAAAGGACTGACAATTGGTCAGTATGTCTGTAACAGCTGTGCATTTTGACACACGAAGCCATATATTTTCCCTTCACAAATAATGCATGCGATTTCACTGTACATTGCTCCAATATAGATACATTAAGATATGCTCAGAGTAGATACACCATGATTAAACATAAAATATTCATATATGGAGTGAATCAGGGTGTATTGCAACAAAAGCTAGTTTTCATAAAACTATGCATCGTATGCTTTCCTAGAAGATGGAAAAAATATTAGTATCAATGCACATATCTTACTGGAAAGGATTTTGAAAAACGGTGAGTAGCAAGTAGCTTTTGTAATATCCCTACAATATTCTCACAAAAAGAAATGTAGAGAGAAACCTTAAAACATCTGTTCCCTTCATTAGCTGCCCTCTAGTGGCTAAGCAGACAAGCATCTGAATTGCTTCAATACAGTCGTGCATCCTTTGTTTTAATGTTATCATATTGTGTTCAGAACAGCCCAACTCATTTCCTGAACTATCATGGATTATTCACTCACTCAGTAGATTTTTGAAGGCTATCTGATTTCAAAAAGACTCTGGGTGGCTTACAAGATATAAAATTTAAATCTCTCTCTCCCTCTCTCTCAATGGGATTTTTCCAAGGCAGAAAATCAATGAAAAACAAAACCTAGAACGCAAGAAATTTCATTAAGAAATACAGAATTAAAATTAAAACTCCAGAAAGTGTATTTGAAAATCAAGCAATTGAAAATCAACATCTTCTCCTTCTTTCTCATTTACATACATTCATACATATACACAGGCAATTCTGAAGGTAAATATAAATATTTCTGAACTTCCATCTTTAATATTTCTGCTCAGAATGATATTTGTAAAGTGAAGGTAATCTATTAGGCAAAATGTTTATTAAAGGCCTACCTGGAGAATCTCTATCTAAATAGTCACTGAGTGTCAAACCAACTTGATAATAATGGAATGGAATGGGATGGAATAGGAATAGGAATAGGAATAGGAATAGGAATAGGAATAGGAATAGGAGAGTGGAGTGGAGTGGAGTGGAGTGGAGTGGAGTGGAGTGGAGTGGAGTGGAGTGGAGTGGAGTAGAGTAGAGTAGAGTAGAGTAGAGTAGAGTAGAGTAGAGTAGAGTAGAGTAGAGTAGAGTAGAGTAGAGTAGAATAGAATAGAATAGAATAGAATAGAATAGAATAGAATAGAATAGAATAGAATAGAATAGAATAGAATAGAATAGAATAGAATAGAATAGAATAGAATAGAATAGTTCTTTATTGGCCAAGTGTGATTGGACACACAAGATATTTGTCTCTGGTGCATATGCTCTCAATGTGCATACAAGCAACAAAGTGATAAATCATAAGATACAATAATAAACCAATCAATTAAATCAGTAATACATAAATCATTCAATCATTTGATTTGTTGGGGCTTATACTCTGCTGCCATTACTAGAATTCTGTGGCTAGACCCACAGAATATCCCAATGGGATATTTTTATGGCTGGTTGGAATAAATTTAAAAGGAATTCTGGGCCAGGGTTGAAGTGGTATTACCAAAGTGACTGTGTTTCTTTTATTTTAAATGCTAGTTTCTTTTAAAAACAAGGCAGTTAGAATCCTGTGTGGCCAGTAGTGAATATAACCACTGTAATTCTTTAATGTTTAAGGTGGCTTATATTTTTTTAGGTTGCTCATCCCAATATTATAGCTTCTAAGGATTGTGCTGTTCCATTTCATTGATATAAAATATAAAGAGAACCATTATTTACATGTTTACCTGCTAGAGCAGATATAAAATGATAGCACCCCAATTTCTAATTTGAATTGTGACTAAGAGCCGAGGTGGCGCAGTGGTTAGAGTGCAGCACTGCAGGCTACTTCAGCTGACTGCTAGCTGCAGTTCGGCGGTTCAAATCTCACCAGGCTCAAGGTTGACTCAGCCTTCCATCCTTCCGAGGTGGGTAAAATGAGGACCCAGATTGTTGGGGGCAATATGCTGACTCTGTGAACCGCTTAGAGAGGGCTGTAAAGCACTGTAAAGCGGTATATAAGTCTAAGTGCTATTGCTATTGCTATTGCTATTGCTAAATACAAACACTGTAGGCAGTGATAAGAGAAATGGGAACTGTAGTTGTGTATTTCTGTTTTAGGGTTGCTGTTGGATCCCTGCTCTTTTGTTTTTGTACTAATTCTACTAGGGTCAGTAGGTTTTTTAATCCCAAATTTGTGTGCATTCGTCATACAGTTGTCCTTTCTGACATTTCTGTTAATGGACCAGGACAAAGCAAACCCAAAACACCATTAGCACTTTCCATGTGTCTTGTAGATCCATTTTCATTGATTAAATGAATAAGTTAAGATGCCAGGGCCCCATGCCACTGTTAATACTCCTTTTTCCCAGTCCACTGACTACAGTCGCTAAAAACTGGCAAGAAAGGTTCAGTTATTTTGAGCTGAGAAATACAAGGAAGCTGTGCCAGATGTCCTCAGAGAGAGCCTTGATAAAATTTTCTCAACAACAACTCCTAAAATATAACTCTACTCATTGCTAGTCTTGATCTACTTTGTACCAACATTTTGGTCACTGTTTCCTCAGGGTCCTACAAATGTTAAATGTAATTGCTAAACAATCAACGTTCTTCCACCCCAAAACAGTCATTGAAATCATTTCAAGATCTTATGCTTGGAGAAGAAAGACATGGAACACAAAAATAAGTACCTCATACTCCACAGATATTAATGGTTCTCCTCCATTCCATTCTCCCCAGAAACTCTTGAGAATTCCCCCAGAATTATCCCATCTATCCAATCATTGCAAGTATTGTAAATTCTGCCTGGCCACACATTTGCTTTACTAGCTAGACTTGAACTTCCTTCCTTCCTGGGTGAAGTACGCTGGTCTTCAAAAGATTGCAGTGAAACATGGCTTTGTTTTTTCCTCTGTGAAACCCAAACCTATCCATGTTTGCTCAGATACAAATTCATTTCATTTCAGGTTGGCTTAATCAAAAAAATATACCATTCAGTTCAGATATAATTGTTCAATCCTTTATAATTTTATTTAAAGTAATGAAATTCTGTCATCTCCAAGAACAACCTTCAGCTTTGAATAGAGCAGTTACTGACACTTTCTCTTCTTTTGTATTGTTCTCATAATTAGGACTACACTATTTTTTTAAAAAAATGTGTCATTTTTTTTTCTTATGATAATAGATCCACTCTTTTCAATATATATTAAGAGAATGTTCAAACTCTCATGTTTGAATAAGGACAGTTAATCAGCATCTCTTGAGCATTTAAGAGCATGGCTCCTTTGTAGTTTTATATTGTCATTTTGGTTATTGCATTTTAGAAGTATGGTTCAGCTAAAATGGTAGATAGGATTTCTGCATTTAATTAATGCCATCCTTAACTTTCTCTCAGGAACTCAACCTTTGAGGCATATACGGTGTTATCTTCTTACACTCAGGAGCAATTCTGGCTGTAGTAAAATGAATACAGAGCCTGCTGTCCCCTAACATCTGATATCACTGGGATCCATATTTTTCCAAACAGTAGAGCTGGCCCCAAAGCCCACCACACATTCTTCAAAGCATTTGAATACATTTTCCAGAAAACAGGAGGGAGGAAGAGAATTGAAATCTTTTGTGTTGTAAATAAGCCCTCTCAGCTCTACCCTTTTCCTTAAGAGAGAGTTGTGCGGTGAAGCTATGGGTCATTTTTATCTACAATCCAGGCTGCCTGGTTCCTGGAATGGTCTGTTGGCCACAGGTGGACACAGTGTTGAGACTGTAGAAAGAGTGCAGAGAAGAGCAACAAAGATGATTAGGGGACTGGAGGCTAAAACGTATGAAGAACGGTTGCAGAAACTGGGTATGTCTAGTTTAATGAAAAGAAGGACTAGGGGAGACATGATAGCAGTGTTCCAATATCCCAGGGGTTTCCACTAAAGAAGCGGGAGTCAAACTATTCTCCAAAGCACCTGAGGGTAGGACAAGAAGCAATGGGTGGAAACTAATCAAGGAGAGAAGTAACTTAAAACTAAGGAGAAATTTCCTGACAGTTAGAACAATTAAACAGTAGAACAGCTTGCCTCCAGAAGTTGTGGGTGCTCCAACACTGGACGTTTTTAAGAAGATGTTGGATAACCATTTGTCTGAAGTAGTGTAGGGTTTCCTACATAAGCAGGGGGTTGGACTAGAAGACCTCCAAGGTCCCTTCCAACTCTGTTATTTCTATTTCAATGAGTTCTTTGCAGGGGTGAAATGTGAAATTTTTCCCTACCGGTTCTGCGGGCGTGGCTTATTTTGTGGGCATGGCTTGGAGGTCAGGTGGGTGTGGCTTCAGGTGGCGTGGCCATTGTGGTCATGTGACTGGGTGGGTGCAGCCAATTTAGCAGTCCATTTTGCCAGGGAGCAGGGGGTTGGACTAGATGACCTCTGAGGTCCCTTCTAGCCTTTGCTGTGCTGTTTCAAAGCATCCTCTGAAGCTGTGTCTAGTGCCAGCCAGATTTGTGGTCCTCCCTCCCTCCCTTCTTTCTTTTTCTTTCTTTTGTGGGAAGCAACCCCCCCCCCAAAAAAAATATTACTCATAATAAAAGGCCTGTGGGAAGCAACCCCCCCCAAGTAAAATATTACTCATAATAAAAGGCTCACAGAAAAACAAGGAAAATCAAGCTGCTAACAAAGAACCTGCCTGAAGCTCATTCCACATTCCTGCCTGATAGAGATAATGAGATAATGACCATATAGAAAGTGGAAGCCTGACGTTTGGCTCCATTCACACAAGCAAGCAAACAGATCCCTAGAAAACCAATTCAAGATGGAATATTTGAAATTTCCCCATGGAAATTTGATTTGGCAGCTAA
Source organism: Thermophis baileyi (assembly GCA_003457575.1). Taxonomy (NCBI): domain Eukaryota; kingdom Metazoa; phylum Chordata; class Lepidosauria; order Squamata; family Dipsadidae; genus Thermophis; species Thermophis baileyi. The sequence continues at coordinate 235,260 of QLTV01001825.1, forward strand.
CAAAACACAGTAGCTGCCAGATTTGGCAGCTAACAAAACACAGTAGTAGAATCAGAATAAGCAGCCCCACACTCAAGACCCGACACAGGACAAAAGTCATTTAGCCACAATGGGAATCACCCAAACCCTTTTAGAAACACAAAGCCCATATTGCACAAATCCCAAAACTTCAAAAAGATAGAACCATATAAGAATCCTTCCTTTTATCCACTGCTGAATGTCACTTCGCTTCTACAATTAAAAACCTCCTTCCGAGCAGCTTCCGAAGGCTTTTCAATTTAAAGCAGGAGTCTCCAAAGTTTGCAACATTAAGACTTGTGGACGTCAACTCCCAGAATTCCTCAGCCAGCCATGCGGCTAAGTTTGGAGCCTCCTGATTTAAAGCGACAGCAAT
>QLTV01001825.1:236072-256874 GCA_003457575.1 Thermophis baileyi
TCTCCCTTCCCTTCCCTTCCCTTCCCTTCCCCCCTCCCCCCCTCTCTCTTTCTTTCTTTCAGGGGAACCGGCAGGGAAAAAAGGTTTTAAAAAGTTTTTTAAAAAAACAGGAAGTGATTATGTCGGGGCAGGTGGGCGGAGCCTCACGCTGCCATCGCTACCGGTTCTCCGAACCAGCCGCCGCAACCGCTACCTACTCGCCCGAACCGGGCCGAACCGGGAGGATTTCACCCCTGGTTCTTTGTTGCGTGCTATACCACCATGCCTATATTTCCTTCTCTCTCTCTCTCTCGCCCTTCCCTTTGTGCTGCTGTCATGGTGTATTTCATGTCCCATTGCCTCTGATCCTGTCTCCTCTCAGCCAAGAAGACATCAGCATCCACAGATGAACGGGAAAATGCCAGCCTGCCAACCTCTGAAGAGACCCCACAAGCCTTACTACTTTTGGGATCCATCGAGTCCCCCCAGAAGCAGATGGAAAGGAACACAGCCCAGGTCCCTAATCCTCCTTCCTCACTTCCAGTTCCACCACCTAAGATTGTACCCAAAGTCTCGAAGATTGTACCAGGTGAGTCTCATTCAGTGAAAGGGAGCTGTCTTTTATTAGAAGGAAGACTGATCAGCCATGGAATCATGAAGATGGGAGAAGACCACACAGATGACCCATGAGAAGCATCGTCCCATAGTTTAAACAAACTGCTAGTTTCCATGTAGTGTGTGAGGGGTACCTTATAATGAACATAGCTCACATGTCTGTAGTGGTGCTGGTTCTGGTGATATCTTTTAACATAGCAATTCTACCTGCAGTTCAATAATTTTCTAGACTTAGAGCATGTTTAAGAACTGACATGTTTGAGAACTGGCATTTGGTTGATAACATACAGTGACATTTGACAGCTGAAGTCATTTCAGATTTGATACTTCTCAAGGACCAAACAGATGAGATATGAAAGCGCTCTTATGACCAAATCCAAATTCACTTCTAAATCCCAATTCAGATTTCATATTCAAAAATGCACAGTTCAACAAAAGCTGCAGGAGATGGAAGAGCTGACATCTGAGTGTGATGCCTATCTTTGTATGTTGGTTCAGCTGAACAAAGAACTGGAATCCCAGGCAGAAATCAATATGCTGTCAAAAAAAAAAAAAAATACTAGAGGAGCTTTTAGCTTGGCTTAATGTGACCTGTTCTTCTGGAGGACAGAGGCTGAAAAATCCCTATAACAACGTTCATGTAGGCCAGAAGCAATTTAGGTAGTCTAAGATATGCTTATATATTGTCCTGTTTCTCGGGAAAGTTGGAGGACTTGCTTTTGATAGAGAAAAAGAAATGGATTGGGAAGTTGGAAGATCTCTGGGCAGCTTATATATTTTCATATCAGGATGAAATCATTATAAGTATCACTGGATTCTCTGACACTGTAATAATTCTTAGGCCGTGTATGTTCTTAGGCCGTCTTGGGTCAACCAACCAAACTTTTCTCTGATGGTATTATTTTGTTTCTTCTCTTACGCTTATTCTAATTCTAATCTTGGACCTCTGAGCATCAAAACAAATGGAAACTTCAGGACTTCTCCTTGTAAATTCAAACTATGAATTTAAGTGCTGAAACATATAACTATATACAGTACATGTATAGCCTTGCCAAAGAGGACAATCTCTACATGTAGATAGATACAGATTTAGAAGTAGATGCTAAATAGAAATACAGTATTGTTCAGTTTAAAACTGCAATGGGGAAGAATATACCTAGGCAACTAGATTTACTACTTTTAATTCTACTTTCCAAATGCTATTTGCTTTCCCTACTTAGAGTTATCTTTAAACTACTAGACCCAAAGGGCATCTTCAAACACCTATTGCCACTACAACGGAGTCCATCCACCATGCTGCTGATTGTCTTCTTCTCTTTCTTTCCACCTTTCCCAACCTTAGAGCCTTTCTCCAGCATTAGAACCTTTTCCAGAAAGCTGGGTCTTTGCATAATGTGTCTGAAGTAAGATAATTTGAACCTGGCCATTTGTGTCTCAAATGAGAATTCTGGGTTGATTTTCTGATCATCCATCGTTTTGTTTTGTTTGAGTCTTCTCCAACACCAAAGTTCAAAGAACTCAGTACTCTTCCTATCCAGCTTTTCAAAGCCCCATTCATAAATCTCAATAAAAGGTAAGAGTTATCTGAGAAGACATCATAGGGTTGCCCTCTGAACTTCTCCATTTAAACTTCATGTCTCGCTGGTATCCAGAAGTAGCTGGCAGAAATCTACAATTTTTCATCTCCTTGCACCTCAAACAGCAGCATCCTGCTTTTTTTTTTCCTTCCCAGGCTTGTTTTAAGGGGTATTGAATTAAATATCCTGTGAAATAGACTACTTAATAAGCCCTGAGCCTGAAGCTCTAGCATACATGAAATGCTTTTGGTTTCACTCATATGGTAATACCAGGGGTGGGTTCTAACGTACCTCGCTGCCGGTTCGCTTCCTCCCGCGCGCGCATGCGCAGTGCCGAAAAATCCGAAAAAATTCTAAAAAAAAACCAACACCCCCAAAACAAGATGGTGATGCATGCGCAGTGCCGGAAATTCAGCTTCTGCGCATGCGCAGAAGGAAAAAACCCCGGAAAAAAATTCCAAAAAAATAATAATCCAAAAAAAGATGGCGCCCACCGACAGAACCGGTTCCGTGACGTCACCATGATGTCACCAGCAGGTCACTACCGGTTCAGGCGAACCGGTGCGAACCAGGAGGAACCCACCTCTGGGTAATATGTAGCCCTCTACGTTCAATCAGAATCCATATTTATGAAGACATCCATCACAGTGCATATTTTAGAAATGATATCAGGGTTATGCCAATATACCTCCAAAGTAAATAACAGCAAGAATTCACATAGTGTGGCTGCACAGATCTCTGTTGGAGATTTAACTTCAATGAAGGCTTGAGCAAAGCAACCCCCTCAAATTTGCTTCATGATACAATACAGGGTCCTCATTTCTAGGAGCAAATGAAGAATTTCCCTCCCGTAGTGTTGCAGATGCTGGGAGAAGCACCTGCAAACTGAGAGGATGGTTTGGCTGCCTGCATTACAAAGATTTGATGAAAAGTTATTCCTGTGGTCAGTTGGTCAGCTGTAGTTCCTTGGGGACAGAAGTATCTAGAGGAGAGTAAAAAAAAAAAGGCAAGAAGGCAGCTGCAATCATATGACTGAAGTCCCTCCCCGCTTTTTTGCATGCATCACATGTGAAATGTACAAAGAAAGGAGTGGGTCTTTGCATAATTTCTGTCAGGCCCAAAGAACCAAGAATGACATGGGGAGTGACTTCTGAGTAGTTCCTTTATTGTTATTCACCTACAAATAGAAATCTTGCCAGGCTAAAGCAATTCTCTGCAATAATTATAGATATACTCTGTGAATTGCTAGAGTGGTGCGGTGGCCTAGAGGTGGAGCGCTCGCTTCACAATCAAGAGGCTGTGAGTTTGATCCTAGGTAGAGGCAGATATTTCTCTCTCTGGGCACAATGAGAATATATCTGCAGAACAAAACTCTGCATTGGCGACAGGAAGGGCATCCGGCCAGTAAACACTCTGCTAGCTCCACTCAGTTGCCCAGACTCCACCCTGCAGGGGATTATGGGGTTGTTAAAAGGAGATGATGATACTCTGTGAATTGCTAGGGAGGGTCTGACCTTGCTTCTTCCTGCCCACCAGAGATTCCAAGCTCTGGTGTCTCTTTGCCTTCAGGGAAATAACCCCTCCCTCCTGCAACTCTGGACTTGCAGCCGCCCTTTTGCCTTTTTTTTTTTAAAGCTGCCCTCCCAATAGAGAAGGAGGGCAAGGGAATTTCTGAGATTTGCCCTTTGGAAGGAGTCAGTTAAAGAGCAGCGGCACAGATGTGTTTTCCCTGTGTGGAATGAATGGAAACCTGCCATTTGCATCCCATCACGAATGACCTTTTCTGATTTTCTTTCCAGCTGCAGGAAGTGAAGCCGATGAGACAGCCTTGAAATCTCCCCCATCCACTATCTTGAAAAATTACGTAATTGTTGGCTCCTCGCAACACTCAGGACAAGCTGCTCCCTTCCAGTCCTCAGGACCGAAAGTCTCCGATCCCCACCTCAGAGGGCAGCATACGACACCAACTGGATCCCCTCACCTGGCTGCTGTCCACCTACCTTTACCTCCTAGTCGAGTCATCGAGGAACTTCACAGAGCCTTGGCCACGAAACATCGGCAGGATAGGTAAACACTTGCAATACTCTTATGAAGCAAGCCTCCTAAGCCGGGGTCTCCAAACTTGGGAACTTTAAGACTTGTGGACTTCAACTCCCAGAATTCCCCAGCCAGCCGGCTGGGGAATTCTGGGAGTTGAAGTCCACAAGTCTTAAAGTTCCCAAGTTTGGAGACCGCTGCTCCTAAGAATCAACCATGGCAATAGATATCCTGTAGCTCAAATTCATCTTTCACATTGGCCCAAATCATTTTTCCTACACTTACAGCTATAATATCTGATACAAATCTAAGAATGACATGATTCATTCTTAGAATGCCTAATCAAGGACAGAAGCAACCTAGAACTAAGGAGAAATTTCCAGACAGTGAGAACAATTAATCAGTGGAACGACTTGCCCTCAGAAGTTGTGGGTGCTCCATCACTGGGGGCTTTTAAGAAGAGACTGGACCCTTCCCAATTCTGTTATTCTGTTACAATGAATCAATGGAACATCTGGCCTCCCAGAATCATGTGTTCTTCATCGCTGGAAGTTTTCAGGAAAAGATTGGACAGTCATTTGTGCAGGATGATATGGTTGTCTGCCTCAAGCAGGGGGTTGGACTAGAAGACCTCCAAGGTCCCTTCCAGCCCTATGTTCTATGATTCAGAGGCTTACCAAGTGACAAGCTGATTTCTATAGTAGAAGAGTTGTCAGGCCCAAAACCTAGAGAGGAGACAGCAAAATTCAGTTGAGTCTGATCCTTTATTTGCTTACACCTAATGGACAGAATCTTGCCAAACTAAAGCGATAACCTTTTAACCTACTAGACATATCCTGAGAGATTTTAGGGTGTGGCTACCCTGAACTTATAAAGGAGATTATTTATAGCTCAGGGTTGAATTGTGGGGGTCTTGGTGCTCACTAGCATTGGTTGTTTTCTTGCAGACATTTCACTACCCAACTAGGTAACATCATCATGTTACCTAGTCAGGTAATGAAATGTCTTCAAGAAAACAACCAAGCTCAGAGAGCACCAAGGACCCCCCACAGTACCTGAACCTCTTCCCCCTCCCGTATCCAACTCAGGGATACACACTCTCTTCATCCAGGCTCCTTCCTGGGAAAACGCTTTGTTGCCAAAACTCTCCCTCACTGTTCCTCCAGGTGCGCATTCCATCACATGAATAGACTAACCCACCTCACCATATTGTACATGTGTTAATACCGAGGTTTTGAAGGAGGCCTGACTACTAGAATCTTGCTGTTCTTTCTCCAACAAGGAAGCCAAGCAAACATAGTGTAAAAGTGACTTGGATAGAATGATGTAGGCAATACTGGATGTGGGAGAGAAATGCGTCCAATTCAGATTTTTTTTATGCAAATCAGAGGTGGTATTCTGCCGGTTCGGACCGGTTCAGGCGAACTGGTAGCGCCAACTGCGGGTGGACCCGCCCACCCACCTGGACGTAATGCCATCCTATTTAGCCACATTTTCGTGGCTGGGCACATGCGTAGAAGGCACACGTGCAAGTAAAGAGCATGCGCGGGAGGATGTGCGCATGTGTGGAGGAGGCGCATGTGAGCGAAACAAAAACGCATGCATGCATGCTCACATTTGCGAACTGGTAGGGAAGGTAAGTGAATACCACCCCTGATGCAAATGTGCTGAAGTCTTACTTCCCGGACCAGAAGCACATTGGTGTGCCTTTACTTTGTATTTTTCAGAAATGTGCGGTGCAGTTCACAATGGAAAAGTCTGTGTGGCTTTTGTATAACAAAAGGAAAATGTGTACAACAGGGTGGGCATTAGAGGGAAACCTGCAGAAAACTAGATTAGATAAGGAAAAGAAAGTATATTAAGAAAAGTGGGTTCCTGAATGCATCTGTTATAGGAGAAGTGAAATGTTAAGTGAATCTCTGCGGTTGTTAAGTGAATCATACAATCATTAAGCAAATTTGGTTCCCCCATTGGCTTTGTCAGAAGCCAGCTGGGAAGGAGACAAATGTATGAAAATGTGATCAGATGTTTGTGAGGATGGTTTTGTGGCTGAAGGTACACACTGATGGGGAAACCAGGAAAGGAAATATTTAGAACCTGAACAAAACCAAAATTCTGCATTAGAACCATAGAAGTACAGGTAGTCCTCGACTTACGACCACAATGGAGCCCAAAATTTCTTTTCCTAAGTGAGACATTTGTTAAGTGAGCTTTGCCCCATGTTACGACCTTTCTTGCCACACTTGTTAAGTGAATCACTGCAATCGATAAGTTAGTAACCTGGTGGTTAAGTGAAGCTTCCCCATTGACTTTGCTTCTCAGGAGGTCGCAAAAGGGGATCACATGACCTTGGGACATGGCAACGGTCATAAATATGAACCAGTTGCCAAGCATCTGAATTTTGATCACATGATTATGGGGATGCTGCAACGGTCGTAACTGTGAAAAATGGTCATAAGTCACTATTTTCAGTGCCGTTGTAACTTTGAATGGTCACGAAATGAACTGTTGTAAGTCGAGGACTACCTGCCGAAGTCAGCAAAAACCTCAGACGCAACCCTAGAAAATGCGTAGGTGACTAACCCATATTTTGTGATAGCGTGCTTCCTTTGCATTTTTGGGGGGGGGGTATGTGTGTGTTATTTTCCATAAAGTGATAAATGATCAGAATACGGATGTTTCATTTTAATTAAGGTTTATATTAGAAACACACATGCTGTTCTTTGAAAAGGTCAGCCTGGCATGCCATGTTAGCATATTTCAAATCCATCACTGTCATCTTGTACCTTCAGCTTGTGGTAGATATTCAGAGCTCAGCTTTCCCATCTTGAACGCTGAAACCTCCTGCCACCCACACCACAGCTCCCTGCCTTGTGCATGGGAGAACATGTTGCAAGCATCGATCCCTGGTCTGAAAACCCAGTGTTGTTTGCGTTTTGTCTCCAGCTTTCATGGAAGAGAAAACAAAGCGTCTCCCAAAAAACGAATGGAGATCCGTTTGTCCAGAACATCCAGCACTGAACACGGCAAAGAGAAGGATGGTCCAATGAGCTACAACAGCGATCCAGAAAACAAATGGAATTCTGTTAAGGAGTCGGATGAGAACAAAGAAAACCTGATCATGGACTCTGAAATCAAGGATGATTCGATTTTCTATGAGGACGAAGAAGTTTTGAATGATTCCATAATTTCTGGTAAGAAAAACCCCTTTATGAACCTTATATCAAGACTTCCATCTTCTGAGGTGTGTAAAATGAGGACCCAGGTTGTTGGGGGCAATATGCTGAATCTGCAAACTGCTTAGAGAGGGCTGTAAAAGCACTGTAAAGCGGTATATAAGACTAAGTGCTATTGCTATTGCTATAAGTCTAAGTGCTTATTCTATTCTATTCTATTCTATTCTATTCTATTCTATTCTATTCTATTCTATTCTATTCTATTCTATTCTATTCTATTCTATTCTATTCTATTCCCATGGTGGCGCAGTGGTTAGAATGCAGTAATGCAGGCTAACTCAGCTCACTGCCAGCAGTTCGATCCTGACTGGCTCAAGGTTGACTCAGCCTTCCATCCTTCTGAGGTTGGTAAAATGAGGACCCAGATCGTTGGGGGCAATGTGCTGACGCTGTAAACTGCTTAGAGAGGGCTGTACAGCATTGTGAAGCGGTATATAAGTCTAATTGCTAAATTGCTAAATAAATAAAAACTTACCCTGAAAGACTGGTCCATGAGGATGTCTCCTTGTGTTGGGTTCATGGGGTATTCCGAGCTTGGTTGTTTTCCTACAGGCATTTTGTTACTAGAAATATCAACCATGCTCAGAGAACATCAAGAGTTTGACAGTTCACCCTGAGCTATTTACAGAAGGATCTGTCATGCATACATTGTTCTTAATTCCTGAAGGTTGCTGTCCCATGGATGCTGCTGTCCAATTCCAAATCATTGTTCTGCCTCTTTTTCTTTGAAGTTTTATTTTGTTGGATTCCATTTCCTGTGCCATCTCTATTTTCTTCTCCAGTATGGCGTACCTGGCTCTTTCTCACTTTCATTTCAGACTTTCTTCCTCCTGGACAATAGTTGCATTTTGTTCTTTGGATTATATAAAATACCATAGTGATAGTCCTTGAAGGATGAAATAGTCTCTTTCTTTTCTGCCTTGTATTAGTTCTGGGTAGGACACATTACTCTTTGTTGATTCCTTACTCTGGCATTTCTGTCTTCTTATGTTTTGCTGCCATCCCTTGGAGTCGCCTTTGAACTGCATCTCCAATAAGCGATTTTAAATTCACTACCTGGCTAATAGACATTCGTTCAAATGTCTTTTTGTCATCTCCTTTGCAACCTGGGGATGTAGCAAAGCTTTACATAATCTATCTAGTCATCAGGAAAGTCTCTGGAGCAATGCAAAACACCACATTCAAATGCTCCTACAATTACATTGAAAGCAATCTACAGTTAATTTTGTCTTCTCCCTCTGGTTATTATCCAGATGATTGTCATAGCGATTGGTGTGTAATGCTCATCCACCAGAAGACTTAACTTCTTATTCCGAATGATGTTGAAGTTTCTTTCTTCAGAAACAAATTCAGCAATCTCAGTCCCATGTGCAGGCATCATGTTAAATGATGCTCTTTCAATGATTTATTTTAAGTTATTTTATTTATTTCACTTCTTTATTATTTTGATAAATAACTCAAGGCACTCCTTCCTCCTCCTCCTCCTTTCTCCACAACAAAAACCCTGTGAGGTGAGTTGGGCTGAGAGAGAGACCAGTCCAAAGTCACCCAGCTGGCTTTCATGCCTAAGACAGAACTACAACTCATAGTCTCTCTACCCTGGTGTCTTAACCACCACACCATATTGGCTCTTGACATCTCAATGATGTCTCCTCCAACTCTGTTCCAGTCCTTCTCCTAATTTAGAAGTCCAGTTTTTAACAAACTTGAACAGTATTTATTCATTGTCCTCTCTAAAAGATTCTATTCAGTCTCATCTTGTTTGACCTTTTTTTTTTTTTTGTGATTTCAGGGTTACAAGTAATACACCCATAGCAAACAGGACTCCGAGGCAAGTAGGTTCCTCAAAGAATAGTTTTATTGGACATATCATATTGGCACAGACTGGTGAAAACTGACTTTGAATATTCCCGCAGTTTTCACCTAATTAAAAGTAAAAGTTTCTCCCCTTTCCCAAACAATCAGTCACATGGTCCAATCAGGGTCCCATCCGGTTGCCTGGTGACATCGCTCCTCCTCTCTCCAGCCACCTGTGGGAATGTCCTTGGTTCCCAGGAGAAAGTATTTTGTTTTGGCTACAAACTCCAACTACCTCTATTCCCCCCTCCCTATCCCTCATCTCCAGTGTGGCAACACTGAAACCTCAAAATGGCCTCGGTCAGGTTAGCTTCAGAGTTGACACGTGATACCTGAATTGTCTTCTTGTGATTTCCATTATGCCCTAGAGCTCTAATTCTTGCTTAGCCATCTTTCAGTGTTAAATCCAATCATTTTTCTGATGCTCACATGTGAGGAAGCTCCTTTTCTCCCACTGGGATTTCTTCCACCAGGAACTATCCAAACTTAATTTCTATTTTCAGAGTTCTATTTTCTTTTTTAATTCCTTCAACCCTACATCTCCATCTAGCCCTTTGATATTTCATATGGGTGCTTCATTCAGTCTTGAAAGGGCAACGACCAAAATTTCCTTCCAAGTTCTTTTTCTCTTCCATTTTTCTCACCCATTAATGTTCACTCTGTTTCAATAATTACCTACCTGCTGCTTTCTCGTTCTTTTTGTTTTCTTTTGTTTTTCCTTTCTTCGTTGTTTATTTTTGCTTTTTGGTTCTTTGAAGAGAAGATCATGCAATTTGCAGACATAGGAGCATATGTAGACTTTGGCCTAATTTCAAAAAGTGCACAGCAGTGTTGACCTCTGGAAACAAAAACCAGTACTTACTGCAGGAGAAGGGCAGGCAGAGCTGGAGGGTGGAGTTAAACACATCATCAGTTTAGAGTCCTTGCAAGAGAGCCAAGTTCATCCCCCTTGAATTCTGTTGATCTTTGTCTGGGCGCCAATTTAGTGCTGACCATTAGTTGACTAGAGTTTTTTGTATAGGCATGAGCAATACATCTTTCTGAGCTACAACTCAACCAATGGTCCTGATCCTTTGTGCCTGACACATTCCTAGCCAAAAAAACTTATATCTGAGTAGGAAGGAAGAAAGGAAAGAGATGTAGTCCTTTGGGAGTTGGGCGGCATACAAATATAATAAATATAAAGATATATATAATATATATGTAAGAAAGGAGGAAGAGCAGTAAAAAAGAATACAAACGGGCCTTGGCCTTCAGTTAGAACAGAAAAAGCTTCTTAAATGAGTAGTGAAATGTTTTCAAAAGAAAAACCAAGAAAGTCCAGTTGCCTTTTGGAAAAAAACACCTTTGGAATATACTGTAGCTTAGAACGCAGCCCCAGCAGATAACAAGCAATCTGCTTAAGACAATAAATGTAAACCTGCTGGAAATTTATCAGGATCAATGATTATATGAGAGCTACATTTTTAAACCACCCACCCAACCAAGAATTGTTTCATTGAATCCTGCTAAACTATATGGAAGTGGTCAAGGGGTCTTTTTAATTTAGTGGTAAGTATGAATAAATCTTTTTTTCTTGTAGATTTGGGCTTCCTGTTAATTATTTGAGCTAAGAGGCCCAGGCTTCCATTGTTAAACCACAGAGGTCACAAGGGAGGTAATGATATCTCCATACCGTGTTTCCCCGAAAATACGACCTACTCCAAAAGTAAGTCCTAGCTTGATTTTTACATGTGCGCCCGATATAAGCCCTACCCCCAAAATAACCCCTAATTAAGACTCCGCCCACTCCAGGGTGCACGGGTAAAAATTAGGCTAGGGTGGGGATGGGGGGGTTGGAGCTGCCCTACTACTTACCTTCGGAAAGTTGCAGCCAGGCCTCGCACAGCTCGGCCCATTTCTTCTGCAGCCGGCAAGGCTTTCCTGAAGGCTCTGCAGCCAATAACAGAGCTTTGGTTCGATCTGGAGCTCTGTTATTGGCTGCAGAGGCCTTCAGGAAAGCCTTGCTGGCTGCAGAAGAAGTTCCCGAAGGCCTCTGACAGTGAAAAGGAGGCCGGGGGCAACGCGTGCAAGTGAGGTGAGTCCGTGGACGACATCCCCCCCAAAATAAGACCTGGTGCCTTTTTTGATGGGAAAAAATATAAGACAGGGTCTTATTTTATGGGTAGTACCTTGGATTGCAACTTTCCTATTTTGCTGCAATTATATTATTTAATGGTTGCAAGAATTGGATATGTCTAGTCTAGTGAAAAGAAGGACTGGAGTGACATGACAGCAGCGTTCCAATATTTGAGGGGCTGCCACAAAGAAGAGGGTGTCAACTATTTTCCAAAGCACCAGAAGGCAAGACAAGAAACAATGGATGGAAACTAATCAAGGAGAGAAGCAACCTAGAACTAAGGAGAAATTTCATAACAGTGAGAACAATTAACCAGTGGAACAGCTCGTCTTCAGAAATTTTGGGCGCTCCATCACTGGAGGTTTTTAAGAAGAGAATGGACAGCCACTTGTCTGAAATGGTATAGGGTCTCCTGCTTGAGAAGGCGGTTGGACTAAAAGACCTCCAAGGTCCCTTCTAACTCTGTTATTCTATTAGAGGTAGTCTTCAACTTACAACAGTTCATTTAGTGACTGTTCAAAGTTACAATGACACTGAAAAATGTGATTTATGACCATTTTTCATAGTTACGATCTTTGCAGCATCCCCATGATCATGTGATCAAAATTCAGATGCTTGGCCACTGGTTTGTATTTATGACCTTTGCTGTCCTGAGGTCATATGATCAGCTTTTGCGACCTTCTGACAAGCAAAGCCAATGAGGAAGCCAGGTTCACTTAACAACCAGGTTACTAACTTATCAACTGCAGTGATTCACTTAACAACGGTGGCAAGAAAAATCATAAAATGGGGCAAAGCTCACTTAACAAATGTCTCGCTTAACAACAGAAATTCTGGGCTCCATTGTGGTTGTAAGTCGAGGACTACCCATATTCTATTATTCTGCTGTGTTTTCAGTAGGAGGAATATTTTTCATTTTGGGCACTGGGTGGCGCTAGGTTCATTGAACAATGGGCAAGAAAGCTCAATTAGCATTTTAAATGAGTGATGTAAAGATGTGGGATTCCCATGAATTCATCTCCCGGTAGAAATATTTTTTCCAGTGTATTTCTTTTTCAGTGTTTGTGTATATATTTCTATATCTAAAAGAGAGATTTGGCCCTCTTGTGTTTAGTCATCATGCTGATTATCAGACTACTTGCATGATTGTAATTATGGGGATAGTAACTGGAACAATGAAGGAAGATGGGGACTACAGCCAAGAAATTAAAAGACGCTTGCTCCTGGGGAAGAAAGCTATGGCAAATCTAGAGAGCATACTAAAAAGCAGAGACATCATCCTGCCAACAAAAGTGTGTATAGTCGAGGCTATGGTTTTCCCAGTTGCAATGTATGACTGTGAAAGTTGGACCATAAGGAAGGCTGAGCGCCAAAGAATTGAGGCCTTTGAATTATGGTGCTGGAGAAGACTCTTGCGAGTCCCTTGGACTGCAAGGTGATCAAACCGGTCAGTCCTAGAGGAGATCAACCCTGACTGCTCTTTAGAAGGCCAGATCCTGAAGATGAAACTCAAATACTTTGGCCACCAAATTAGGAGGAAGGACTCACTGGAGAAGAGCCTAATGCTGGGAACAATTGAGGGCAAAAGAAGAAGGGGACGACAGAGAATGAGGTGGCTGGATGGAGTCACTGAAGCAGTCGGCGTGAGATTAAATGGACTCCGGGGGATGGTAGAGGACACGCAGGCCTGGAGGAATGTTGTCCATGGGGTTGCGATGGGTCGGACACGACTTCGCAACTAACAACAACTGGAACAAATACAAAATTCTTGGAGCAACTCACAAAATTTCCAATTCCCCCTTTTCCCCAGCAAATTCATCCATCCTTCCTTCCACAGGTGGAAAAACTAATATGGATTGATTTTTTTCAAAGTTTCCCTTGAAATGAACTCAATTCTCAATGACTTGGTAAGAATATGGTAAGGACCCTAACGGCTTCTGTGGTATCATGGTGAAAAAATTGTACTTGTTTTGGGAATATCCAAGATGGAGCCCACCATCAACTGTGGAAATTTCCTCTGTGTCAATTCAAAACAGTCATTCTCTTTCTCACCCTAATACTTTTGATAATACATAATCCTTTTGTTTTGGAAATAAATCATCTTAGCTGGGATGTATCATAAAATGATCCCATCATTTTTAAACAACAAAAATTCACATATTGGAATGAAGGGAAAATTAGGTGAATCATTAAATACATCACCCTATAATCACTTACTAAAATTGCTCTAAGCTCACCCAACGCTCTCATACGTTGTGAAATGTAGAACTTATTCTACGATAAGGTTGCATGGGATTGCTGTCAAAAAAGAGGAGTTATTAACCTGGAAACAATTCAGGAAAGTTCAGCTACGGATTTTGAAAATATTCCCCGAGTTGAGAGTGATTCAAAAGTTTTTTTAAAAAAATGTACTTTAGATTTTATATAGAAGGATTGTTCCTGAAAAAGTGTAACCTGATTTGAAGTATAGTGGACCAAGTACAGAAATTCTCTGAATCATTGAGGCTTCTGATCTGCATCCCGGCATTAATAGAAGTAGTCCTTGACTTACAATCATTCGTTTAACAACACTTGAAATTACAATGGCAATGAAAAAAAAAAAGACATGACCTATTGTCATATTTACAACTATCCCCACATTCACATGATCAAAATTCAGGCATTTGGCAACCAGCACATATTTACAATTGTTGCAGCCGCCTATGATCACCATTTGTGACCTTCCCAGTTGACTTCTGACAAATGGAATAGAAAGAATGGAATAGCAATAGCACTTAGACTTATATACCGCTTTACAGTGCTTTTACAGCCAGAGGTGGTATTCAGCTGGTTCGGACCGGTTCAGGCGAACCGGTAGTAGCGACCTGCGGGTCTGCTCATCCGCCCCCAGCGCTATGCCATCCTATTTAGGGATGTTTTGAAGCCATGTGCATGTGTGCAAGCTGTGTGCATGCGTGCAAGCCGTGCACGCTCATATTTCCGATGCTGGGAGAATCGGTAGATAAATTATGTGAATCCCACCTCTATTTACAGCCCTCTATAAGCAGTTTACAGAGTCAGCCTCTTTCCCCCAACAATCTGGGTCCTCATTTTACCCACCTCAGAAGGATGGAAGGCTGAGTCAACCTTGAGCCTGGTGAGATTTGCACTGCCAAATTGCAGTCAGCTGGCAGTCAGCAGAAGTAGCCTGCAGTACTGCACTCTAACCACTGTGCCACCGAGGAATGGAATGGAATGGAATGGAATGGAATGGAATGGAATGGAATGGAATGGAATGGAATGGAATGGAATAGAATAGAATAGAATAGAATAGAATAGAATAGAATAGAATAGAATAGAATAATAACTTTATTGTCACTTTGAATGTAGCCGCCCAGAGGCCCGCGGGAGTTGGGCGGCGAATGAATGAATGAATGAATGAATAAATAAATAAATAAATAAATAAGCTTCTGGTCCTACCTCATCAGTCAAGGACTAACTGTATCTCCTTTGTGATTAACCCCATTTCTTCCTATATAGACCCATTGGCAGAAGATATTTCTAGTATCTACATCTTATATTTATTAATCACAAGATAACTTTGCTATTTTAGGGCTCGTCTCCTTGACACGTTCCCATTGTCTTTCATTGCACGTTCCAGGTACATTGCCAAGAAAATGCAAGAAAGAGCTTCTGGCAGTGAAGCTGCGGAACAGGCCAAGCAAACAGGAGTTGGAAGATAGGAACATTTTCCCAAGAAGGACTGACGAAGAGAGGCAGGAGATCCGGCAACAAATAGAAATGAAGTTATCCAAGTAAGTCTAGTTACAATAAGACAAGAAGTGGGAAGTGGGGCTGGTGAGAGAATACATTTACTACTTTTTGTGTGTGATAAACTTTCTTGGCAATTCAGATATTGGGGCCCCAAAGAGAGGGGCAAAACTGGTCATCATTTGATAAGAGTCTTCAAACTTGGCAACTTTAAGACTTGTGGACTTCAACTCCCAGAATCCCCCAGCCAGTACATCTAGCTGGGGAATTCTGGGAGTTGAAGTCCACAAGTCTGAAAATTGCCAAGTTTGGAGACCTTTGTTTTAGAACAAAGAGGTTATTAAATTCTCCACAAATAAAACTGAACATCAATGGTTTTCCCAGTTTCAGGACCCTCAGTTGCTATACTGTTGTGCAGTAGGCTCGTGAAGGATGGACAGAATTGAACTGTGGCAAAAATAAAAACATGTTTTGGGTTGTTGGAATTTCAATTTCTTACTGGAAATATGTAAAAGGGTTGACCACATGAACTGGAAAATGTGGTTCCCAGCTGTTGCAGACATAACCCGCCTATCCTTGGGGGTGACCAGTATCTATTGGAAAGTTGTGACTGGATGGTGGTGGATTGGAAGGATAGATTCTGACAATTGAGAGTGGACCATGTTTGAGACAATTATGACCTGGATGACTGAGGAATCTCCATAGAGAAAGTGCAAGGCATCTGCCTCTGGTATACATGTTCATCCAACTGTGTTTTAAAGAAATCATTTACCAGATACCTTTCATTGTCTGCTGTGAAATTACCATAATGAAATAAACAAAATGTTTAAAAGTTATGATATTTATGTAGTTACTTATCAAGCACATCTAAATTATGTTAAAGTAACCAAAATATCTTTACAATCCCCAAGGTATATCACAACTTTTGAGCACTCCTAATGTTTGGAAATTGAAAGTTGAAAACTTTGACACGCCCTAGTACCATGTGCAATAGTCCCAAAAGTGTTTTTCAAGAAGCAACTAGACAATATATTATAATCAAACTGCTAAGGTGATGGTAAATGGAGATATGACTGAAAAGGTTAACATTATGAAAGGACAAGACAGGGATGTCTTCTGTCTCCATTATTATTTATATTGACGTTGGAAGTATTAAATAGAAATATTAGACAAGACAAGGAGATAAAGGGCATGGAAATAAAAAAGGAAGAATATAAATTACAGCCGTTTGCAGATGATTTGGTTTTTATTTTAGAAGATCCACAAGAAACAGGGCCAAAATTGTTAAAAAAAAAATAGAAGAGTATGGTGAAGTGGCAGGATTGAAAATAAATAAGGAAAAGACTAAGATCTTAGTGAAAAATATTACAGAGAAGCAGAGGAGAGAGTTAAGGAAGAGATTAGATATTCAGATAGCAAAGAATGTAAAGTACTTAGGGATCCAATTGACAGCAAGATGTGTGAAGATTAAGGAGGATAATTACTATAAGCTAACACAACAAATTAAGACTGATTTGGAAAAATGGAAAAACTTGCAACTATCATTAATAGGAAGACTAGCTACAATTAAGATGAACATATTACCGAGGTTACTGTATTTGTTCCAAACAATTCCGATAAAATTGGAGAAAAAATATTTTGAAGATTTTAATAAAATAATAGTGAAGTACATTTGGCGGGGGGGGGAAGTAAGAATTAATTTAAAAATGTTACAAGATGCAAGAGTTAGAGGAGGTTTTGGATTACCTAATTGGGAACTGTATTACCAGGCAGCAGTGTTAACATGGATGAAAGAATGGATTGTACTTAGAAATAGAAGGCTATTGACATTGGAGGGACATGACTTGCAATTGGGCTGGCATGCCTTCTTGTGGTATGGGAAAAACAAGATACATGGTTACTTTCAAAGACATTATATAAGAAATGCTTTATTGTTAACATGGGAGAAAACTGAAGAACAACATTATTTGAAGATACTGGTTTGGCTTTTGACGATGGAAGCACTGATACATCCAAATATTATTAATATGGGAAACATTGTTAGATATAAAGATATTTTGACTGAAAAGGGTGAGCTCAAAATTAAACAAGAATTGAAAAAACAAGGGATTGATATGGTTTGGTACACGCAATTACAAATACAATCTAGATATGAAAAAGATGCAAAATTATATGGTTTTTATACAGAATTGACAGAATTTTGATAAGATATTAACAGGAACAGATGAGAGGCTGATAAAAAATTGTATAGTCATTTACTGCGTATTAAACTAGAAGAAGAACAAGTGAAGGAAACAATGATAGCATGGGCAAAAAACTTTGGTTATATGATAGAGTTAGAAAAATGGCAGCAATTATGGGATAGAAACTATAAATTAACAATGTCAACTGCATATAAAGAAAATTTGTATAAGATGTTTTATAGATGGCATTTTCCACCGGCAAGGTTGGCAAAGATGTTTAAAGATAAATCAGCAAAATGTTGGAAATGCCACCAGACACCGGGGTCATATTATCATATGTGGTGGACATGCGTAAAAGCCAAAAAATATTGGACAAAAATATGTACATGGTTGGAGGAGATGATACAACAGCATATTGATCTGAAACCTGAATTATTTTTGTTGGGGATTTTACCAGAAACTTATAGTAAAGAAAATGTATACTTGATAATTCATGTAATAACTGCAGCTAGGATTGTATTTGCACAAAATTGGAAAGATGAAGATATCCCTAGGGATGAGAATGTGATTAGGAAAATATTAGAATGTGCAGAAATGAATAAGTTAACACTCAAAATTAAAGAGAAGGAACAATCTGATTATTATAATATATGGGAATTATTTTATCAATGGTTAGAGAATAAATATGAAAAGTGAAAAAAAGCAGAAGAGTGAAATAAAGAAAATGTTTTGACAAAGTTAAATAAGTTAAGAAGAGGATTGTTATAGTATTAGGTATGGTATATATTAGTATTAGTATTAAGTTAAGAGTAGATAAAATGATAAATATGGCTGTAAATTGTAATTGTTATTGTATAAAATATTTGCACAAAATATATGTACCCAGATGACACACTGTTTAATGGAAATTGATGTTTGAATTAAAATAAAATTAAAAAAAATTATTATAAAAAAAAGAAGCAACTAGACTTTTTTGTTTTTCTTTGAAGATGTTTCGCTTCTCATCAAAGAAGCTTCTTCAGCTCTAACTGAAGAAACCTCTAAGCGGCCTCAACAACTCTCTAAAAGAATGCAAATGACCAGCTGTCTGCAAGGGGTATAAATCCTTTCATTCCCCACCATCCAGTCAGAGCTGAAGAAGGTTCTTGGATGAGAAGTGAAACATCTTCAAAGAAAAACGAAGGAAGTCCAGTTGCCTCCTGAAAAAGTCCCTTTGGGACAACCATGACCTGGATGACTGAGAATCTCCATAGACATTTGCAATAGTATTTAATGCCACTGCACTGAAAATTATTTTAAAATGTAATATGTAATTTTAAAGGAAATTTATTCTTGTACATTTCGAATTAGAAACAATATAAATCCCAACTCCAGCAAAAATTACAACCCCAAACCAGAGGTGGGTTGCTCCCGGTTCGCACGGTTCGCCCAAACCGGTAGTGACCCGCTGGTGACATCACAACGATGTCACGGAACCGGTTCTGTTGGTGCTGGTCCGTGGGCACCGCCATCTTTTTTTTTAAAAAAAATTATTTTGAAATTTTTTTTTATATTTTTTCTGGTTTTTTTTCTTCTGCACATGCGCAGAAGCTGAGTTTCTGGCACTGCGCATGCGTCGCCATCTTGTTTTGGGGTTTGTTTGTTTTTTGGTTTTTTTGGGGGGGGAATTTTTTTGGGGGGGGAATTTTTTTCCGGTTTTTTTTTTCTTCTGCGCAAGCGCAGAAGCCGAGTTTCCGGCACTGCACATGCGTCACCATCTTGTTTTCAGCTCTTTTTGGGGGGGGGGAATTTTTTCGGATTTTTTGGCATTGCACATGCATGGCCACGCGGCGCGGCTACACGGCGCAGGAGGAAGCGAACCAGCAGCGAGGTAAGTTAGAACCCACCCCTGCCCCAAAACTTTTTTTTTACCCTTTAACTGTTCACTCTTTTTTCATATGACACTTTCTTTAATGTTTCCATATACATAAATGAATTCAATTGCAGGGATGTTGTATGGCATGGAGTGGCTCCATGTTTGTAATGGAAAACATTTTTCTAGATTTTATGACCCACATTTTGGCTTGAAATCTTTGAGTGCAGTACTGCAGGCTACTTCTGCTGACTGCCGGCTGCCTGCAATTTGGCAGTTCGAATCTCACCAGGTTCAAGGTTGACTCAGCCTTCCATCCTTCCGAGGTGGGTAAAACGAAGAGCCAGATTGTTGGGGGCAATGGGCTGACTCTGTAAACCGCTTACAGAGGGCTGTAAAGCACTGTGAAGCGGTATATAAGTCTAAGTGCTATTGCTATAATCCCCCATTAGGTTTTTTGAACTAACCTCTAAGACATGCTAAATGGATACTTTTCTATCGATATAAGTTTAGCACTTATTAATATTTTTTTTAATCCACGCAGAACACACTTTCAGCAAATCGGATGCTGTGGAGTGTTTTGTAAGACAATTGTTCTTAATCCCCAATTTCAGTTCATAAAGCAGGATCTCTTCTGCTCTAGCAATCCTCTTTCACCATCTGCTTGGCCTCATTCAGGTTATGTCATTTAGAAAGAAAGCGCAGCTGAAAATATTAATCCACAAATATTTTGCTGTTTAGACTTGGGAAACATTTGGAGGGAATGCAGCTGTATTTAGTGCTATTGGTAGGAAGCAAAGATTTTATCAAAATGAGAAAATATGTACCAATAAAGGCAAATATTTGTAGCTCAGGGTTGAAATGAGGGGTCCTTGGGGCTCTCTCAGCATGCTTATTTTCTTGCAGACGTTTCATTACCCTAACTAGGTAACATCATCAGTGCTAGTAAGGAGTGCTGTTTGCTGCCAGTTTATATTCTGGTGACTTGCCTGTCTGTGTGGGTGGGGCGGTCTGAAGAGATTCTTGGGTTGGGCTGTTTACTGATGGCACTTTGGCAGTTCCTTGATTGAGGTATTGTTTACTTGATTGTTGGTCTGAAGTTAACCTTGGAGTTAATCTATGCTGATTTGGGTGCTGATTGCTGGTGGAAAGCTACTGGAGCAGTGGTGAAATCCAATTTTTTTTACTACCGGTTCTGTGGGCGTGGCTTGGTGGGTGTGGTGTGGCTTGGTGGGCATGGCTTGGTGGGCATAGCAGGGGAAGGATACTGCAAAATCTCCATTCCCACCCCACTCCAGGGGGAAGGATATTGCAAAAATCTCCATTCCCACCCCACTCTGGGGCCAGCCAGAGGTGGTATTTGCCGGTTCTCCGAACTACTCAAAATTTCCGCTACCGGTTCTCCAGAACCTGTCAGAACCTGCTGGATTTCACCCCTGGACCGCTCCCACCTACACAGACAGGCAAGACACCAGAATATAAACTGACAGCAAACAGCACTCCTTACTAGCACTGATGATGTTACCTATTTATTTTATTTTATTTGTTTGTCAAACATGTACAAGATAGCAGGTATAGGTATAAACATAAACATAAT
>QLTV01001825.1:256987-274907 GCA_003457575.1 Thermophis baileyi
ATATTGCTGAAGTCATATTTTCTGCCATCGAGTTTGGAGCGGTTTACCTTGAGTTTGTATCTATTGTGTGCTCATGTATTATTGCAGTTGAAGCTGAAGTGGTCATTGACAGGTAGGACATTGTAGCAGATAATTTTGTGTACTACGCTTAGGTCAGACCGAAGGTGTCGTAGTTCTAAGTTGTCTAAGCCCAAAATTTCAAGTCTTGTGGAATAAGGTATTCTGTTGCGAGTGGAGGAGTGGAGGACTCTTCTCGTGAAATATTTTTGGACTCTCTCAATTGTATTAATGTCCGATATGCAGTGCGGGTTCCAGACAGGTGAGCTGTATTCGAGAATTGGTCTAGCGAACGTTTTGTATGCTCTAGTTAGCAGTGTAATGTTGCCAGAGAAGAAGCTACGCAGGATTAAGTTGACTACTCTTAGTGCCTTTTTGGCAATATTGTTACAGTGGGCTTTGGCACCTAGTTTGATTAATGAAGCATCTGAAGGAAAACAAGCAAGTTCAGAGACCACCGAGAAAATATGTGTTGTGAACTTATGCAAGCCCACCTATTAAGTACTTGAGCATGGTGCAAGCATGAAAAGGGTGGAATGTATGTCATAATTACAGGTAATCCTCCACTTACAACCATTTGTTTAGTGACTGTTTAAAGTTATGACAGTGCTGAAAAAAAAGTGACTTACAACCAGTCCTCGCACTGAGAAGCATTGTCACATGGTCGCGATCTAGGTGCTTGGCAA
The DNA here is from genome assembly GCA_003457575.1 of Thermophis baileyi. NCBI lineage: Eukaryota > Metazoa > Chordata > Lepidosauria > Squamata > Dipsadidae > Thermophis > Thermophis baileyi. The sequence continues at coordinate 257,731 of QLTV01001825.1, forward strand.
CCAACTCGTATTTATGACGGTTGCAGCGCCCTGGGTCATGTGATGATTATCGGTGAACTTCCCAGCCAGTTTCCAACAAGCAAAATCAATGGGGAAGCCAGCAGGAAAGATCACAAAATCATGATAACATGATGTCTCGCTTAACAATTGCAGCACAAGACATAAAATCAGGTGTGGTTACGCGACGGATTGTACTGCTTGATGATGAATTTTCTGGTCCCAATTGTGGTCATAAGTTGAGGACTACTTGTATATGTTTGGTGAGTCGAACCCCCCCATCACCACAAAAGAAATCCATGGCATTATTTAATATGGAGGTAGGATGGCTGCAATGGGATAATGGTGCAAAACATGGAGTTTACCCCATGGATGTGGGTTGCAGGATTTTTAGTTTTTCTTGGTGTTAACAGTTAATTGGTAAGGAATGAATTCCTTTCTTAATTCTCATGATTCCCTTAACGGTCAGTTGGCCAGATTCTTGTAGAGAGCTTAAGCTTGCAATAAATCTTTATACTCATTTGAACTGCCTGAATTTCCTGATTTCCCCAGTGCTTGACATTAATCTGGCCAAGTGACATTTAAAAGAAATGCGTGGGAGTTAAGAAAGGAATTTAAGGTGGGCTGGACTTAGATATCTTGCGGGCGCGTTTTGGCCGAATACAATGCACTGTTGTTTATTTAGGAAACCAGAGTTAAACAACCCATAGTTTAACATGATATGTAAATCCCACCAAAGAAGTGTGTTATTGAGTCCCAGTGTATTAAATTTGGCCCAGAGGTGGTATTCAGCCGGTTCTGACCGGTTCTGGTGAACCGGTAGCGGAACTTTTCAGAGAACCGGCAAATACCACCTCTGGCTGGCCCTGCCCCCATCTATTTGCTGCCTCCTGAGTCCCAGCTGATCGGCTGGCTCTTCTTTTGTTGCCCTGCAGAGGAGAACGGAGCTGGAAGCAGGTTAGTGGGGTGGGGAGGGAATGGGGATTTTGCAGTGTATTTCCCCTGGAGTGGAGTGGGAATGGAGATTTTGCAATATCCTTCCCATGGAGTGGGGAGGGAATGGGGATTTTGCAGTATCCTTCCCATGGAGTGGGGAGGGAATGGAGATTTTGCAGTATCCTTCCCCTGGAGTGGGGTGGGAATGGAAATTTTGCAGTATCCTTCCCCCAGGAGTGGGGAGGGAATGGGGATTTTGCAGTATCCTTCCCGCAGGAGTGGGGAGGGAATGGGGATTTTGCAGTATCCTTCCCTTGCCATACCCACCAAGCCATGCCCATCAAGCCACACCACGCCCACCAAGCCACAACCACAAAACCAGTAGTAAAATTTTTTGAATCCCACCACTGATTTGGCCCCACAAGGTTTAGGAGTCTTTGAGAATATGATGACCTTTTATAATCTGATTCCTTTCCATATGTTGAATTGAACCCCTTCCTCAGCAAGCATGATCATTGCCAAGGCTCACACATTATGGAAGCTATACACAACACAGGTGTCTGGGATCTAAATAGGAAAGCTAAGTTCAAAATGATAATTGCATTCATCTTTAGCAATGACTTGATTCAAGTTGTTCAGTTGATAGAAACTTTGTGTATCATTGTGAATAGTTTAACCAGCTTTAATGAACTGTAATTTTTCCATTAATGGTTTGGATAACTTGGACCCAAGGAAATAACACATGGCTTCTAAACTTGTCTTTTAGCCATCTGCAATGCCATCTGCGGTGCTGATTTAATTTTAACATGCTTCAATTTCTTCAATGCGCTCATATTTATTTTAGAATCAATGGATGGAAGCTTTTCCTAACATGGACTAGGATGGAATTATGACTGATAAGCTTTCCCAAACTGAGTAAGCTTCCCAGTCAGTGTTTGGCCAACACTTTGGCCTCAAAATAAACAGTTCCTCAATTCATATGCCAACAGACTTCTAGGCTGCATAACAGAGGTGGGTTCCTCCCGGTTCGGACCGGTTCTCCCGAACTGGTAGCGGCCCGCTGGTGATGTCACGATGACATCACCGAACCGGATCGGTCGGTGCCGGTCCGTGGGGGCACCATCTTTTTTTGAATTTTTTTTGAATTTTTTCCGATTTTTTTTTTTTTGCATTTTTTATTTATTTATTTTTTCCTTCTGAGCATGCGCAGAAGCCGACTTCCGGCACTGTGCATGTGGTCGCCATCTTTTTTTCGGCTTTGTTTTTTCCCCTGGATTTTTTGTTACTGTGCATGCGTGCGCATGCAAAGCACGCGCACGCACCCACGAGCCACACCCACATGGCGCGGGAGGGAGCGAACTGGCAGCGAGGTAAGTTGGAACCCACCCCTGCTGCATAAACAGAGGGATAGAATCAAGATCACGTGAAGTGTTAATACCACTTTATAATGCCTTGGTAAGGCCACACTTGGAATACTGCATCCAGTTTTGGTCACCACGATGTAAAAAAGATGTGGAGACTCTAGAAAGAGTGCAGAGAAGAGCAACAAAGATGATTAGGGGACTGGAGGCTAAAACGTATGAAGAACAGTTGCAGGAACTGGGTATGTCTAGTTTAATGAAAAGAAGGACTAGGGGAGACATGATAGCAGTGTTCCAATATCTCAGGGACTGCCACAAAGAAGAGGGAGTCAACCTATTCTCCAAAGCTCCTGATGGTAGGACAAGAAGCAATGGCTGGAAACTAATCAAGGAGAGAAGCAACCTTAGAACTAAGGAGAAATTTCCTGACAGTTAGAACAATTAATCGGTGGAACAGCTTGCCTCCAGATGTTGTGAATACTCCAACACTGGAAGTTTTTAAGAAGATGTTGGATAACCATTTGTCTGAAGTGGTGTAGGGTTTCCTGCCTAAGCAGGGGGTTGGACTAGAAGACCTCCAAGGTCCCTTCCAACTCTGTTATTCTATTCTATCCTATTCATATGAGAATGCTATGTTCAAACAACACAGCATCCTTAATCCTAGTTTAGTCAATTAACTCAGTTTTCTGCTACTTGAGGTGCCTTTTCACAATCCACTAAAGCTAGAATGTTGTGAGCTTGTTTGTTCTTCAGTGTCTTTTATGAACACAAATAATAAATGGAAAGCACAGATACGAGGGGAAGATAGATATAGGATAGATATAGCATATCTTATAATAAGATCGCAAAAGGTGAACACATGACCCTGGGACGCTGCAACCATCATAAATATGAGTCAGGTGTCAAGCGTCTGAATTTTGATCACATGACGATGGGGGTGCTGCAACGGTCGTGTGAAAAACAGTCGTAAGTCACTTTTTTCAGTGTCATTGTAACTTCGAACGGTCACTAAATGAACTGTTGTAAGTTGAGGACTACCTGTATTCACTTCTCCTTGTGAGATCATGAATAGCAAAAGCAAACATTAAACATTAAGCTTTCGTTTCATGGACTGTAGAATATGCATTCAGAACAATGAAGTATTTGCTTTGGTTCCCCTGGTTTTCTTTGCTTTGTGTATCTTTACACACACACACACACATGCTCTACAATTCTCTTTCAGTGTGAATAATATTATGTAAAGGATACCAATAGCAGCAAAAAATAAGCTAAACAAATTAAAGGCATTCATTATATCTCTTCATGCCTATCTACAGTATTCTTGTAAGCCATCCTTGCTTCCACCCCACCCATTCACAAATTCATCCACTGCCTTTTGTTTTTAAACTTCTAACCTCACTTCCGAGATCTCAATGCTATCCAACCGTAACCCTCTCAATCTTCCCCTTCCTCTTGATCCATGTACTCTTCCTTCCTTTATTTATTTTGCAATCCAATCCTTTCTATTTGACAAAACAGTCTTGACATATTTATTTTGTACTGTCACTCACAGTCAACATGCATTCATCACCCATTCATTCTTGTTGCGATCTCTTCTGGATTTCTGGATTTACTGCATTTTTTAAAAAATACCTCATTCCCACCGAATTCAACCTATTTTATATATATATGCATATGTCTGTGTGCATATGTGAGATCTTGTGAGATCATATATATGACCATTTTTCAGACTTATGACAGTTATAGCATCCCCATGGTCACGTGATCAAAAGTTGGACGCTTGCCAACTGGTTCATATTTATGACCGTTGCAGGGTCCCGAGGTTGTGTGATCCCCTTTTGTGACCTTCTGACAAGCAAAGTCAATAGGGAAGTCAGATTCACTTAAGAACCATGTTACTAACTTAACAACTGCAGCCATTCACATAACAACTGTGGCAAGAAAGGTCATAAAATGGGGCAGAGCTCACTTAACAACTGTCTCACTTAGCAACAGAAATTTTGTGCTCAATTGTGGTTGTAAGTCAAGGCTATTACTACCTGCAATAGCCCCAATTTTTATTGAAATTGATTGTTATTGTGAATTTATTCTATGGTTGTTATTATACTGATGCCACTGTAAAACTACTTTTAATGTTGTAATGACTTGTACAATGTGAATGCTTTATTGTATTGTTGTACACCACTTTTAAATTAGACTTTTTAGATAACGGTGGAATCCAAATCTGGTAAACTAAGAAATATAATAGAAGCAGAAATATGCAGAAAGCCATACAACACTCCCTTGCTTCTTCCTGGCTATTGCTCAAGCAAATCATAAACTCCTGAGCTGCAAAGCAAATAGCCAGCCCTGGAGTGCAGATGGGACACAACTGGCTAAGCTCATTCATTTGCCGTCTTTAACCTTTGCCAGTAGTAACTTCAAAAAGGTCATGCTTCCCAGGAATACCAGAAAGGTAAATCCTTCCTTGATTAAATGAGCTTCAAATTAGCATTTCCAAAGTAGGCTCTGGAGAGAGAAAGATAAAAAAAACACATTAAAGTACAAATAAAACTATTGATTTCATTTGTTTGGATCATGAGATAAGATTTTAGTGCAAAATCATATATATATATTTTAAAACCATGGCACGTCAAGACATTTGTGGTAGCTCTTAGATATGTTACTTCCTAAGTTGCAGGAACAAAACTTAAAACACTTGGTGCCTAAGAGACATAGTGAATGGTTTATGCTAGTCAGCTTCATAAATACAACTGATTAACCATTGTGTTACAAGATGCTGGACTAAAGAAAATATTGACCTGATCTAACAGGCCTTTCCTTTTATCCCTATGAAATCATCCAGTTTCTTTGCAGAAGATCATTTGGCAAAGGTGCAGTTTACTCATGACTATAGGGCAAAGGTATCAAACTCAAGGCCCGCGGGCCTTATCCAGCCTGTGGGGTGCTTAGATCTGGCCTGCAGGGCTGCCCTGGAAACAGCAAAGGACTGGCCCAGGGTGCCTCTGCCAGCAAAAACGGAGCTCGGGAGGGCCGCTCCATTTTCGCTGGCAGAGGGCTAGCAAAACAAACTAAAAACAAAACAAAAGGAGAAATGTTTCCCCTTTTGCATTTGAGCATGCAAGAAAGGACAGGAAAGGAGAAAGGGAAAGAGGAAAGACAAAGAAAAAGAAAGGAAGAAGGGAAGAGAACAAGGAAGGAAAAATAAGGAAAGAGGGGAAGGAAGAAGAAAGGAGAATGAGGGAAGGAGAAGGAAGGAAGGAAGGAAGGAAGGAAGGAAGGAAGGAAGGAAGGAAGGAAGGAAGGAGATTATAATGAGAGTGAGGGAGGATCTGAGAGAAGTCCTGTGTTAGCACTTGGCCACCAGGTGCCCCCGACATGAATGACATTGAGCTGGCCACACCCAACCTGGCCACGCCCATGCCAGCCACGTCCACCCAGGCCCCCGAGGTCAAACACAACCCTGATGCGTCCCTCAATGAAATCGAGTTTGACACCCCTGCCATAGGGCGTCCTCAATGTACGACCACAATGGAGCCCAAAATTTCTGTTGCAAAACAGTTGTTAAGTGAGTTTTGCCCCATTTTACGATCTTTAAAGCAAAGTCAATGGGGAAGCCAGATTCACTTAACTACCAGGTCACTAACTTATCAACTGCAGTGATTCACTTAACAACCGTGACAAGAAAGGTGGTAAAATGGGGCAAAAACTGACTTAACAAATGTCTCACTTCACAACAGAAGTTTGGGGCTCAATTGTGGTCGTATGTCGAGGACTCCCTGTACAGGTGCATATATTCTTTGTTATGCTTAGTATACTGTTTGCTTGTAAATGTCCGTCTGCTCCAAAATGGCCACCACACCATGGTCACCTGCCACTAGCAGAAAAAAAGAAATTAAAATGCAATCCGACTCCCCTTGCCACTGATTTACACCGCAGAGCAAGTGTTTTACATGGATTATTTCTGTCTGCTCGAAGGAGGGGAGGAAAACAAATCACACTTCCCAGACTTAACATTTTCTCAGCGACCCCCATCGCGTAGCTCTGTCCTTAAGCTGCAAATTGTTCGGCGAGTGAAAGGAAGCCGGCTGCACAGCTCATCTGTAATGGGTAAAGGACAAAGCCATAGGGGGGAAATGATCTTTTAACTTGCTCATTAGAGCACTAAGCTAAATTTGGCTACATTTGCAAATATGAATATTTTAGCGGTGGTTCACGGAGGGAAGAAGACATCGATACTGGGGTCTCCCACGCCTGGCTTGCCCGCTCGAAGTGTTGGAGACTAATTGAAAAAGCATTGCAGAGATGCTCCCTGCAGCTTATTAACTATTTAAAACACGTGCTTGTATCTCCAAAGAATACTTACGTTTTAAAACTCCTAGCCATTAGTGTTCCCTTATTTTGAAGAATTATATATATATATATTTCTTGGCTTGGCTTGCGTCCATAGGGAAGTTCCCTATATTACTGGCACAATATTAAAACAGAATAAACAGAATAAAACAATAACAGAGTTGGAAGGGACCTTGTAGGTCATCTAGTCCAACCCCTCCCCCAAAGCAGGAGACCCTACACCACTTCAGACAAGTGGCTGTCCAGTCTCTTCTTGAAAGCCTCCAGTGATGAAGCTCCCACAACATCCGAAGGCAAGCTGTTCCATTGGTTGATTGTTCTCACTGTCAGAAAATTTATCTTTATTTCTAGTTTGAATCTCTCCTTGTTCAGTTTCCATCCATTATTCCTTATCTGGCCTTCGGGTTCTTTTTTATAGTGTGGTGACCAAAACTGGATGCAGTACTCTAGGTGTGGTCTTACTAAGGCTTTATAGACTGGTATTAGTACCTCACTTGATCTTGATTGTATCCCCCTGTTAAAGAAAAAGGAAGGAAGCTACATTCTTTCCTGACTGTAGCTTGAAGCTTTGCTTCCTTCTATATGCAAGGAAGATGAACATCACATTCTTGTGGCCTGACAGTGCCATGAGGCTGGTATGGAGGTTGATTAGCAATTGGTCCATTTCCCTCAAGAAACACTCCCTGCAAAGGCAGTTTGGGAATGTAGGACAGATGTTTTCCTACAGTTGTGGAACTCAAAAGTGACATGCAAATGCAATGAGAGAAGAAAGAGGGTTGAAGACCTAGAAGCAATCAGCATCTGCTTTTCATGGCACTCCATTGGCCATCTGGGAGGGAGAGGTTGCTGGCTTAGTTGGTAGAAGGAACACAGCAGTGTAGACACATGCACGGTGGCACAAAGCTAGTTCAAAGGTAGGAAAGCCAGGGTAAGTGGCCATATTAACTACCATATTTATGTATTGCAAAATTCTAGTTGTAATTCCATGCCTGTTATTCATTCTCTACTAAGTCAGGGTCAAGCAATCTGCTACAGTACTTTAAAAATGAAGCCAAGAGCTACATCTTTCTTTACACAAAATCTTTAAAAATTCAAGCTACCACCTAGATCTAAAGCATCTATCTATCTATCTATCTATCTATCTATCTATCTATCTATCTATCTATCTATCTATCTATCTATCTATCTATCTATCTATCTATCTATCTATCTATCTATCTATCTATCTATCTATCTATCTATCTATCTATCTATCTATCTCCATCCATCCATCCATCCATCCATCCATCCATCCATCATCTATCTATCATCTATCTATCCATCCATCTATCATCTCCCCCCTTCTCTCCCCCCCTCCCTCCCTCCCTCCCATATTTATAAGCTGCCACAATCAGCTAAGACCTTGGACAATGAAATGAAGAGTGCAACCTGTATACACACTAAAAACCATAATATATACCCAGAACAAATAAACATTAAATATACAAGAGGCACTAGAATAAACCAGGGATTGAATACCCACTGGAATAACATGGTTTAAACTTGTCTCCCAAATTCAAGGAAAAAGGGAACTGATCTTATTCCCGTGAATGAAGTTTTCCAAAGAGAATGGGCCACCACCAAGAAGGCCTGTCATCTGGCCCGTGTCACACATGCAAAGTGGCGGTGGGGAAACTCAATAAGCTCTGTCTAGGTGTTTCTTCTAGCTGGGCAAATTCTTTCTGGACAAGGTGTTGCCTGATAAAACCTGGTGCAATGCCATGAAGGGTTTTAAAAGTGATGGCTAGCATTTTGAACTGGGCCCAGTACTTACAGCCAGCCAGCAGTTTCAGGATTGGTGAATTCTACTCTGATAAACTTGCGTAGCTTCTTCTCCGGTAATATTACATTACTAACCAGAGCATACAAAACATTTGCTAGACCAATTCTTGAATACAGCTCATCTGTCTGGAACCCGCACTGCATATTGGACATAAATACAATTGAGAGAGTCCAGAGATATTTTACGAGAAGAGTCCTCCACTCCTCTGCTCGCAACAGAATACCTTACGCCACCAGACTTGAAATTCTGGGCTTAGAAAACTTAGAACTACATCGCCTTCAGCATGACCTAAGTGTAGTTCATAAAATTATCTGCTACAATGTCCTACCTGTCAACGACTACTTCAGCTTCAACCACAACAATACACGAGCACACAACAGATACAAACTCAAAGTGAACCGCTCCAAACTCGATTGCAGAAAATACGACTTCAGCAACAGAGTGGTCAATGCCTGGAACTCACTACCTGACTCTGTGGTTACATCCCCAAATCCCCATTATGTATATACTTATATGTATTATCTAATACAAGATTGACAAAATAAATAAATAAATATGGTTGTTCTATCAGGAGCCTTTATGCTGTGTTTTGAACCAGCTGTAGCTTCTGAGTAATCTCCAAAGGCAGTCTCACACAGAGCAGAGTAAGTGTTCAGTACATGAATCACCATTGCCAGGACATCTTGACCGAGATAGTGAGTGAAGGCAAAGCTGAACAAAGGGCCCCCCTGGAGAGGTCTTCCATTTGCTGTTTCAACAGGAACTGTGAAACCAGAAAGACCTTCAGATCATACCCTGAAAGTGTTGGAATACTATTTATTTATTTAGTTTGTCAAGCATGTATGAGAAAACGATTATAAGTATGAACATAACATATAAACATATAAGTATAAACAGGTAAAGTATATGCATAAGAAATGAGTACGAATAATGGGAACAGTAGGACAGGGACGGTAGGCACACTGGTGCGCTTATGCACGCCCCCTTACAGACCTCTTAGGAATGGGGTGAGGTCCATGGTAGACAGTTTTAGGTTAAAGTTTTGGGGGGTTTGAGGATGTAACAACAGAGTCAGGTGGTGTATTCCAGGCGTTGACCACTCTGTTGCTGAAATCATATTTTCTGCAATCGAGTTTGGAGCGATTTACTTTGAGTTTATATCTATCGTTTGCCCGTGTATTATTGTGGTTGAAGCTGAAGTAGTCATTAACGGGTAGGACGTTGTAGCAGACAATTTTGTGTACTAAGCTTAGGTCGGACCGTAGGCGGCGTAGTTCTAGGTTGTCCAGGTCCAAAATTTCAAGCCTGGTGGCATAAGGTATTCTATTGCGAGCAGAGAAGTGGAGTACTCTTCTCGTGAAATACCTCTGGACTCGCTCAATTGTATTAATGTCCGTTATACAGTGTGGATTCCAGGCAGGTGAGCTGTATTTGAGAAAATACATTTTATGTATTTATTTTAAATACATTTTAATGTATTCGAGAAAAACTTACCCCCGTAAGAGTGACTACCAGGACCATTGTTAAAGGAATGCTCTGAGGTTTACTGACTGAAGCAGTTCAGTGTTGCCAAAGTTTAAATTAGTTATTTAGTTTATTGTTGGTTTAGTTTATTGAGGGAAATAGGGGTTTTTATTGTAATCCGTTGTCCTTCTCTCTAATATTCTCACCTTTGGTTGGAGATCTGGAGGAGGTTTCCAGCATGCTTGGAGGATAAGAAGGAAGTGTTTTGGAGAGAACTTTGGTGAATTCATCCATCTCTAATAGTAAGACTCTTTCTAATTGCAGTTCAGACTCAAAAGATTAAAAACATTTCACACCTTTTAACAAAGTTGGAAGTTCCTTAGATACCACACTGTTTCTGAAGGAAGAGGAAGCCACATGTAGTGGGTTTTTTGTTCCTCCAGCTCATCTGAAATAGATCTTCTTTCCAACTAATCACATATTGAGAAGTACTGCAGTTCCCAGTATGAAGCAATATAAATATTCTATTTAAAAAGAGATGAATATACAGAAAAATAAGAATCGCCAGATTCTTCTCATGCTGTACACATCATCACTACCCCCAAGCCATTCATTAGCCAGATTGTTAGGCAAAAATTACAGTGTTACTTTTTAGTTCCAAAATGTCAGAGTGTACACAGTGTGACTATTTTGAGGAGCAAATACAGTAAACAGAGGTTTGTCTTTCAAATACTGGTTTATCTACAAGGAATATATACACCTACTAGGCAAAGTCAGGCAATCAATCATCAACTATAGCACAGAAGCACACACGGAGAGAGGGATGCCCTCACAGGGCCTCTCTTATATATACAGCCTCTTAAAGTCATATTAGCCCAAAAACCTTGCTGACTCATTCCCTGCCTTATATCGTTGTAGCAGCTGGTCAGCTCTTAAAATATTTCCCTGACACAAAATGTCATTTGCTAGAATTATGGAATATCATATACATGTAGTCCTCGATTTACAACAATTCCTTTAGTGAATGTTCAAAGTTACAACACTGAAAAAAGTTACTTACCACCCTTTTTCACACTTACAACCGTTGCAGCATCCCCACGGTCATGTGATCAAAATTGAGATAGCAATAGCACTTAGACTTATATACCGCTTCATAGTGCTTTACAGCCCTCTCTAAGCGGTTTACAGAATCAGCATATTGCCCCCAACAATCTGGGTCCTCATTTTACCCACCTCGGAAGGATGGAAGGCTGAGTCAACCTTGAGCCTGGTGAGATTCGATCTGCCAAACTGCTGGCAGCTGGCAGTCAGCAGAAGTAGCCTGCAGTACTGCACTCTAACCACTGCGCCACCGCGGCTCCTAAGTTGCTTGGCAACTGATTCATATTTATGATGGTTGCAGTGTCCCGGGGTCATGTGATCATCTTTTGTGACCTTCTGACAAGCAAAAACAATGGGGAAGCCAGATTCATTTAACAACCGTGTTCCTAACTTAACAACTGCAGTGATTCACTTAACAATGTTGACAAGAATGGGGCAAATGTCTCACTTAGCAACAAAAAAATTGAGCTCAATTGTGGTCACAAGTCGAAGACTACCTGTTATCAGGATGATCTATTCTTTTACATAAAAAAAAAACCTTGTTCCTCGATCTCAAAGATTCTTCAATTTGCTCCTCAACCTGGAAAATAGCACTTAGCAATAGCACTTAGACTTATATACCGCTTTACAGTGCTTTACAGCCCTCTCTAAGCGGTTCACAGAGTCAGCCTCTTGCCCCCAACAATCTGGGTCCTCATTTTACCCACCTCAGAAGGATGGAAGGCTGAGTCAACCTTGAGCCGGTGAGATTTGAACCACCGAACTGCAGCTAGCAGTCAGATGAAGTAGCCTGCAGTACTGCACTCTAACCACTGCGCCACCTCACACAGAAGAGTGGTGACAATGTGAAATATCTCATTTTTAAATACTGAATTATCTAAACTTTTCCTTGCTGCAGGAGCAGGCAACTGTGTGGAGCTCCTGAGCACATCTGGAATTTTGAGAGCAAGTTCCAAGAACTCTCACCAAATGGCTGCCATGTGTTGGGAAGAGGGCTCAAGAGGGAAATTAGCCTAAGAGGACAAGGTCTGACTCCACCCGAATGCCCTTGAGCCTTGTTTGGTTTTTCCCAAGTGAAAGCTGCCAGTGTGAGGAGATTCCTGTATTATAGGCGGAGAACAATAAAATAGGTAGCTTGAACTCTACATAGCTGAAGGATCTGGTTCTTCGTGTCTGATGCTGTGGGACCTTAGCTTTTTCACAAAATGATTGTCGTGGTAGACATGATCAGTGTGAAAATATCCATTTTCAGAAATGAGCCCGTCACATAACCATTAGCTACAGTCTGCAGGAACTTTGAGCCTCCATAGTGCAAAACTAAAACTATTGGTCTCCTACTCTGACCAATCAGTTCAGCCTTTCCTGATGCAAAACGAAGCAGATACACTTGAAGGTATGTGTACAACCCAATGCTGAAAGTCTGGTTTTTTAAAGCAATCTGCCCAAAAAACACAGAACAAGGAACAATACAAAATAAGGGGAATATCATTGAAATTAAAAAGGTGCAAGTAGATGGAAAAATGCCATTGCTCAGAATGTGGCCAGTGAAACCATACTGTTGAGTGATGTAGGCTGTAAAATTGATAGGGAATTTCTACAGATGGCTGAGAAGACATCCTACTTTACAAGCTGTTCAGAAGCCATGCTGTTTTGAATAACACTAGGCATGGAAATTAATGAAAGCCAAGATGGCAATCATGGTTTAGTGATGGTAGTGGTGGTTAGAATAACAGAATAATAGAGTTGGAAGGGACCTTGGAGGTCTTCTAGTCCAACCCCCCGCTCAAGCAGAAGACCCTATACCAATTCAGAGAAATGGTTGTCCAATCTCTTCTCAAAAACCTCCAGTGATGGAGCACCCATAACTTAAGAGCCGAGGTGGTGCAGTGGTTAGAGTGCAGTACTGCAGGCTACTTCAGCTGACTGCTAGCTGCAGTTCGGCGGTTCGAATCTCACCGGCTCAAGGTTGACTCAGCCTTCCATCCTTCCGAGGTGGGTAAAATGAGGACCCAGATTGTTGGGGGCAATATGCTGACTCTGTGAACCGCTTAGAGAGGGCTGTAAAGCACTGTAAAGCGGTATATAAGTCTAAGTGCTATTGCTATTGCTATTCTGGAGGCAGGCCGTTCCACTGGTTAATTGTTCTCACTGACAGGAAGTTTCTCCTTAGTTCTAATTTGGTTCTCTCCTTAATTAGTTACCATCCATTGCTTTTTGTCCTGCCTTCAGGTGCTTTGGAGAATAGGCTGACCCCCTCTTCTCTATGATAGCCCCTCAAATAGTAGTTTCTATCATATCACAGCTAGTCCTTCTCTTCGTTAGACTAGACTTACCCAGTTCCTGCAACCGTTCTTCATATGTTTTAGCATCTGGCCCCCTAATCATCTTTGCATATCTTTTCTGCAATCTTTCTAGAGTCTCAACATCCTTTTTATATCATGGTGACCAAAAGTGGATCCAACCAGACCTAAAATACATATCATGTGTTAAGAAATTTAAGGCAGAAAAATTTCAGCCATGCTGGATCTGGGATGAGGATGAGGATTGAAGTCCAAGTGTTTCTCCCATCTGGCTCACCAAAAGTCTAACAATTCCTTTTTTGTTTTTGTCCATTTACCTCTTGCTTTACAAGCAAGACTAGCAGAGTGCATCCATCAAGACCAACTAGCAGTCAGAAGACATGATGAAAAGTCCTTAATCTCACAACACATGGTTAGATTCAACCACAGTTTCAACTGGGAAATTATTAGCATTTTAGATCAAGTTTAATAAAAAGCACTAAGGAATTCCTAGAAGCTGAGCATTCAGACAAACCGGACATCAATAGACACATAGAGATAAATCACATTTATGGACCACTCAAAAGAGACGATTTAAAAAAACTTAGGAAGGAAACAAAATGATTAGAACACATCCCCTCTAGGAGCCACAACCCTTCTAGGAGCTAAAACACACCCCCTCTAGGAGCCAAAAAGATAAGCATGGATCAACACTAGACAAACAATCAGGCAGAAAACAGTACTATAATCAAGAAACCACCCTAGAGGAAACTGCAATAAGGCAAACTGTCATATATAAACAAGCAGCAAAGCTCACACTTACTTGGATTGATACTGTTACCTAGTTGGGTAATGAAACATCTGTAAGCAAACAACTAAGGTCAGAGCGCACACCAAGAGCTTCACAATTTCTAGGTGAGCTTTAAAAAGACTAAGCAAGATTGAACCTGATTAATGTTTTAATTATTTTATTATACACAGATTGGAAGCTGTTTGGAAAATCGAGATTGTAGGCTAGCCTGAAAATTAAAAAAAAAAATTAGTCTAATGGAAAAAGGCATAGGACAATATGTTTGTGCATTACTGCCAAAGCTCGACATAATCACCGGGAATCAGATTTTTCAAGCTGAAAATAGCTAGTTTATTTTGAATAGATTCTAATAGTGAATTCTTATGCAAAGATAATTTGTTGCAGAGGATAAATTTGTGGGTTTGCATCTTAGAGTGTTGCACTTCCTGGAGCAAGCAGGGCAAAACAATAATTCCCATGCAGAAAGCAAGCTTGCCAGGAAGGGCAGGGAGATTTTGATGTAGAGCAGTATTTCCAACCTTGCCCACTTTAAGACGTGTGGACCTTCAACTCCCAGAATTCTCCAGCCAGCATGCGGGCTGAAGAATTCTGGGAATTAGAATAGAATAGAATGAGCTGGAAGGGACCTTGGAGGTCTTCTAGTCCAACCTCCTGTTCACGCAGGAGAACCTATACCATTTCAGATAAGTGACTGTCTAAAGTCTTCTTAAAAACATCCAGTGATGGCGCGCCCATGATTTCTGAAGGCAAGCTACTCCACTGGTTAATTGTCCTCACTGTTAGGAAGTTTCTCCTTAATTCCAGGTTGTTTCTCTCTTTGAATAATTTCCAACTATTGTTTCTTGTCCTGTCCTCTGGTGCTTTGGAGAATAATTTGACCCCCTCTTCTTTGTGACAGCCCCTCAAATACTAGAATACTGCTATCATGTCACCCCTAATTCTTTTTTTCTCTAGACTAGCCAAACCCAAATCTTGCAGCCGTTCTTCATATGTTTCATCGTTCCCATCACCCATCTCCTCCCACATATGACGGTATGACTGTAACTGTGTTGCTTGTATCCTTATTAGGAACCATATTGACTGGTTCCTAATATTATTTGTTTGTTTATTTGGGTTCTGAATCCTTTTGCTGTCGGTTTGCTCAGGGTAGCGTCGCATGCGCAGAAGCAAAATCCAAGATGGAGGCGCCCATGGAGACACCGACAGAACCGGCTCCGTTACGTCATCGCCGAGTTACTAACGGTTCTAAAGAACCGGTTAGAATCGGTAGGAACCCACCTCTGCCTGCAGCCGTTCTTCATATGGTTTAGTCTTTCTATTCTATTCTATTCTAGTTGCTCTTCTCTGAACTTTTTCCAAAGTCTCACCATCTTTTTTGTTGTATGGTGACCAAAATTGGTTGCAGTATTCCAGGTGTGGTCTTACTAGGGTTTTATAACACAGTACTAATACTCCACGTGATCTTGAATTGAAAGTCTATACATCTTAAAGTGGGCAAGGTTGGGAAACCCTCAGATGAAGACAGTTTCACAGGTAAGTTATTCCACCTGCATACCACACATATGCTAAAATGCTGCAGTTTCTGGAAGGCTGGGTCATGCCATATGCTTTAATAGCAGAGCAGTCAACGCTGAGAGAAAACTTGCTGTCACTTCAGAATTTCCCAAATGACAGCAGCAAGTTTTAAATGTAAGCAACAACCGGTTAGAGTTAAGTGTAGGTCATCCAGTCATAAGGACTGGCCTAAATCCAGTAATTGTTGATTACAGCAGAGATGGAGTTATTCTTTCATCATCTGCACCAAATACATGCTGTCTTTTATTGATTTTTCTTTGCAGTAGGACACAGCAGGCTCTGGTCATTCCGTGAAACAGCAAGTGCTGAGATGACCTCACATGCAATTGTCAAGCACATGTTCATATTGAAAAAGCTGCACTCTTTGTACATTCAAAAGCTACCTTGAGTCACTAACATGCCCATTGCAAAGAATACAAATATTTACAGTAAGAGAGACCGATATTCTTCAGATACTCGTGGTTTTGTCCTCCATCTTCCAAAGTTTTAAATATTTTACCGGTAGTCCTCGACTTACAACCTTACATTTAGTGACCGTTCGGAGTTACAACGGCACTGAAAAAAGTGATTTATGACCATTTTTCACACTTATGGCTATTGCACCATTCCCAGGATCATGTGATCAAAATTTGGATGCTTGGCAACTGGTTCATATTTATGACGGTTGCAGTGTCCCGGGTCATGTGATCCCTTTTTGCGACCTTCGGACAAGCAAAGTCAGTGGGGAAGCCAGATTCACTCTATAACTGTGTTACTATTTAACAACTGCAGTGATTCACTTAACAATCGTGGCAAGAAAGGTCGTAAAATGGAGCAAAGCTTACTTAACAGCTGTCTCACTTAGCAACAGAAATGTTGGACTCAATTGTGGTCGTACATTGAGGACACCTATATGTATTTATTTGTTTGTCTGTGTGTATGTATGTATCCCGTCTTTATTATTTATACAAATAACTCAAGGTGGCAAACGTATTCAAAACACTTTTCTCTCCCTATTTTCCCCATAGCAACAACCCTGTGAGGTGGGTTGGCTGAGAGAGAGAGAATGACTGGCCCAAAGTCTCCAGCTGGCTTTCATGGCTGAGGCAGGACTTGAACTCACAACCTCCCACTTTCTAGTCTGGTTCCTTAACCACTAGACCAAACTGGACCAAATAGCAATAGCAATAGCACTTAGACTTATATACCGCTTCACAGTGCTTTACAGCCCTCTCTAAGCGGTTCACAGAGTCAGCCTATTGCCCCCAACAATCTGGGTCCTCATTTTACCCACCTCGGAAGGATGGAAGGCTGAGTCAACCTTGAGCCGGTGAGATTTGAACCGCCGAACTGCAGCTAGCAGTCAGCTGAAGTAGCCTGCAGTACTGCACTCTAACCACTGCGCCACCTCGGCTCCTACAGTCAGGCATTGAGGCATTGCCCTAAAAGTGTATTTGAGGCAAACTTTTCATACAGAGAACAAATCTCATTTTCACCCC
>QLTV01001825.1:295285-322275 GCA_003457575.1 Thermophis baileyi
TGGACAAACCCATGGTGACTTTTGGTTATTACTTTGTTTGCTTCTAGGTGTTTGCTGATTCATTGCTTGATTATCTTTTCCAGAATCTTCCCTAGTATTGAGGTCAGGCTGATAGGTCTGTACTTTCCTGGATCTATTTTTTTTCCTTTTTTGAAGATGGGAACTACATCAGCTCTTTTCCAATCCTCTGGCAGTTTCCTGGTGCTCCAGGATCTTTGACAGATATAGTTCAGTGGTTCTGATATCTCGTCTGCCAGTTCCTTCATAACCTTGGGGTGTAATTCATCCAGTCCTGGTGATTTGAAATTGTCTAGGGTAGACAGGTGTTCACTTACCATTTTCTTCCCTATTTTTACTTGTGTTCCTAATCTGTTTTTTGTGGTGCTGTTTTTGATTGGTTGGACTGTTTTTTCCCTTTGTGTAAAGACAGATGCAAAAAACGAGTTAAGTATTTATTTTATTTATTTATTTATTTGTTTGTTTGTCAAACATGTACAAGATAGCAGGTATAGGTATAAACATAAACATAATCAAAGTGAATACAGATAGATAGCTCTGCTTTCTCCCTGTTGCTTGTCACCTTCTTGTCATTTTCTCCCAGCAATGGACCAATTGTTTCCTTGACTTTTTTCTTGTTTTTAATATGTCCCTGAGGCTTTAGTTGACACAGTTACCACACAAGTTATGTAAAAGAGAATGTATGGTATTGAGAGAATATTGATCAAGCGCTAGGCAAAATTGGATTTAAATATTTGCAAAGCTGCAAAATGCTTTCTGTAGTGTTGAGTACTCTCCTTTTCTTTCAGCCTATGTTAATCGGGGAATTCTTCTTGTACCACCACAAGGGTTGCAAGTTTCCATAAATTACTGTAATCATCTTAAATATATATATAGTCTAGGACAGGGGTCTCCAGAATTGGCAATTTTAAGACTTGTGGACTTCAGCCCTCAGAATTCCTCAGCTACCATGAAGTCCACAAGTCTTAAAATTGCCAAGTTTGGAAACCCCTGGTGTAAGAAAGTAGCAAGCTATCCCCAGTGTGTGGGCAACCTTCAGAAATAGTCCATTATCTGAACTATTATCTGAACTATTTCTAAATGTCCTGCAAATTCTCCAACTTTCATAGCTGTGATTGAGAATTCTGAGAACTGAAATGTGCACATCTGGAGGCAATCCAGGTTGGAGAACTGAAATAGAAGGATGATTTTAGTTTCCAGCTTTGAACACATATTGGACCACTCATTAAATTTGGCACTTGCTTTGTTTGAGTGTGACCAGAAAATGGGATGGAGATAATTCCATAATTAAATTAGAAATGCACAATATAAATTAGAAGTAGCCATCCTCAGAAGGGGGGTTTCCTTATGCCACCTACTCACCAGCCTGATGCACTGTTTAAAACAACTGGAAGGAGGCCAGATTTGAGAGCTATTTATACTCAATATTATGTCAATATGGCTGTGCTAAAACTCATGGACATTTTACTTTATTCTCAAGGAGATATGCTCATCTTTTATTCAGGGCTTAGTGGTGGACTTCAAGGTTATTCTGGAGGGGGAAAAACTTAGGACATTGAGAATTCAATCCAGAATTACTTGGGGAAAAAATGATTATCATCCAATTTGCTTTGCATCTGAGTTCACTCTTTGTTCTCTCACTTTGGGTTCTTTGAGAAGCCGCTGTTTTGAAGCACATTCATTAACTACTCATATGCACGTACACATCAATACACAAAGAGTAATATCCAGCAGTCCCCAATCTTTGTGGCTTGGTGGCCTGGTGGGGGGAGAGGGGAACTGGGCTGCACGAGTGGCAGGCCAGTGTGGATGCTGTTTGTGCAGCCCGGTTGCAAATAAGAGGTTAGGGACCCCTGCTATGCACGTAGTCCTCAAATTAAAACTAGTCTTTTTATGACCTTTCTAAGTTATAATGGCCAATAAAGCACCCCGACTGTTGTAAATATAAATATCTCCCCACAGTATTAGGCATATTGGGCAGGTCAGCTTTATGACTGGTTGTGGTATTCTGCATTCATGTGATCATGATTTTCAATGATTTTTTTTTTTGCCAGTTTCCAGCAAAATCCACCCGTTCAAATGAATAGGTTTGCTTAATGTTCACCATGAAAAAAAAAGCCAAAAATTTACTTCCGGTCATGTGGGTGCATTGACTTATGACTTATTATGACATCACTAGATTTCAAGTTCCAATTATGGTCATAAATCTAGGATTAGCTGTAGGGTGGGGGACATGATGGCTCAGCGGTTAAAGACACTGAGCTTGTCTACTGGAAAGCTGACAGCCTGGGTTCAAGACACAGGTGCCGCATAATGGAGTGAGCTCCCGTTCTTTGCTCCAGCTCCTGCCCACCTAGCAGTTCGAAAGCAAGCAAATGCAAATAGATAAATAGGTACCACTTCAGTAGGAAGGCAACAGCTTTGGCATATAGCCATGCCGATGACATCATATTCTTCTTCTTTTTCTTTTAATGACTCCTTAATCCCTTGCGGGAGGAGTCTGGGCAACTGAATGGAGTATTTACTGGCCGGATGCCCTTCCTGTCGCCAATGCGGAGTTTTGTTCAGCAGATATATTCTCATTGTGCCCAGAGAGAGAAATATCTACCTCTACCTAGGATCGAACTCACAGCCTCCTGATTGTGAGGCGAGAGCTCCACCTCTAGGCCACCGCACCACTCAGCCATGCTGACGATGTGATCATGGAAAATGTCCTCAGACAACGCTAGCTCCCTTGGCCAAGAAATGGAGATGAGCACCATGCCCTAGAGTTGAACACGACTGGACAGGGAAACCTTTACTTTTACCTTATCTGTAATGTACTGAACAAGTAGCTTTACCTCTGCTGTACACTGTGCCAAGCCCCCAAACACAATACTGATAATTTAGCAGGAGGCACCTTAATTTAATTTGGGGAAATGCCTCATTAATACATGGGGGGATTTTGCTCATCAGTGACCCACAGGAAGCACACAATAGACTGGAAATACACAAGATCTATTGCGATAGCTGAGACCTGAGGGAGAACGTGCTTTGGCATTATTGAAAAACAATCTTTAGAAACTGAAAATGCCTTAAGGTAAGGGTTAAAACCACCTTGAAATCCAGTGACTCATTTTGACTCATTATAACTAGCTGTTTTCTTGAAAATATTGGGAAGGGCTTGGTCATCATTTTCCGTATAGTTGCTTTTTGGACTTCTTAGTCTAGCCTACAGCCCTATGAGTTTTTGATGGTTTTTCATCCAAGAACTAACTAGATCCCATCTGCCTTAAGTGTCAACTCTGAAGCTGGCCTGACTGAGGCCATATTGGAGGCTTCAGCATTGCCACAATGGAGATGAGGGCTAGGGAGGGGGAATAGAGACAGCTGGGGATTTATAGCCAAAACAACATACTTTCCCCTGGGAATCAAGGACATTCCAACAGGTGGCGGAGTGATGTTACCAAGCAACTGGACAGCACCCTGATTGGACCATATGACTGTTTGTTTGGGATAAGGGGAAACTTTTACTTTTAATTAGGTGAAAACCGCAGGAACCTTTAGAGTCGGTTTTCACCAGTCTATGCCAACAAGATATATCCAATAAAACTGTTCTTTGAGGAATCTACCTGCCTTGGAGTTCTGATTGCTATGGGTGTATTACTTGGAACCCTGACATTAAGTTTTACAAGCTCAGCCATGTTCCACTACTCTGCCGTATTAGAGTTATTAGCATCAGTGGTTATCTGGAAAGTCTCCATAAACTGCACTGAAGCAATGGAGCTTATGAAGCACAACATTCTAGTCAAATTGTTTTCCCTGTTTGCATTTATACTTTATAAAGCACCGTGTTGTTGTTTTTTCTTTATTAATAAAAATATTCCTGCTCAGTCATAGAATCTAAAAGGTATGATACACTTGGGAAAAAGGGAGAGGAAAGACAGAGAAAAATAGTTTGTGTGCAGGTATGTTGAGGATTTAGTTATTTATTAATAGGTGTTTATTCCATTTTATTTTTGGTCAACTCAGGTGATATATTTATATAATGCTCCTATTTCCTATTTCTCCACAGCAGCCACATTGTGATGTAGGTTGAACTGAAGGAGAATGACTGGCCCAAAGTCACCCAGATGGCTTTGATGTCTAAGGGTGGACTAGAACTCACAGTCTTCTGGTTTCTGGCCTAGCACCCTAACCACTGCACCAAACTACCCTCTGCGATTGCAAAGTTCTTAGCATGATTATCTCTATTCAGAAATAGATGGGTTCTTGGTAGAGATGATTTATATCACCTTTTATGAGATGAAGAGAATGTTGAGCTAGATCAGGGGTGTCAAACACAATTTCATTGAGGGCCGCATCAGGGTTGTGTTTGACCTCCGGGGGCCTGGGTGGGTGTGGCCAGGGTGGATGTGGCCAGCTCAACATCATTCATGTCGGGGGCACCTGTGGCGGCCCAAGCGCTCTGCCAGCGAAAATGGGCTCCCGAGCTCCGTTATTGGCTGCCACGGCTTCCTGCAACCCTCTGAACCCTATGAGCCGAGGTGGCGCAGTGGTTAGAGTGCAGTACTGCAGGCTACTTCAGCTGACTGCTAGCTGCAGTTCAGCGGTTCAAATCTCACCGGCTCAAGGTTGACTCATCCTTCCATCCTTCCGAGGTGGGTAAAATGAGGACCCAAATTATTGGGGGCAATATGCTGACTCTGTGAACCGCTTAGAGAGGGCTGTAAAGCACTATAAAGCGGTATATAAGTCTAAGTGCTATTGCTATTGCCAGTGAAAACAGCTTGGGAAGGCAGCACACGGCCCTCCCGAGCTCTGTTCTTGCTGGCAGAAGCACCGTGGGCCGGACCTTTACAGGGTGGCCCCACGGGCCACATCTAAGTACCTCGTGGGCTGGATCCGGCCCCGGGGCCTTGAGTTTGACACCCCTGAGCTAGATGAACCTACAATACAAATTTCATATGCTGGGAGAGCTTGGCTAGGCTTCTGAACATCATTGGACTAACTAAAAGATAATATTCTGGTTTATGAAGAGTCTTCCTTGGATTTAGTCTGTATGAGCAGCAATTAGTTTCTAAGGGCTAAAAATAGAGCCCAGCCATAGGTTAAGTTCATATATTATACAAAGCTTAATATAGCTTAGGTGTGAGGAGGTTTTTTTGTTTTTGTTTTTGTGCTAAGTGCAATATGTAAATCCAGTCTCTAAATCTTGTAAATCCCATTTTATAATTTAGCATGATGTGAGTGAACTGCTATGATTTACTTAACAAGCTGTTTGTGGTTAAATCAAAGCACAGCAGGGTGAATCCAGTTCTTCGTATCTTACCGGTTGGTTCATGCAACTGCTAGGCTGAGATACGGCTTACTCGGTGGCTCATGTATTGTGTGAACCTAGTGAGTGGAGCTAGCTCAGTGATGGCAAACCTTTTAGACACCGACTGCCCAAACTGCGCGCATGCATGCCCAAACTGAAAGGTGCGCACGCGCAAACGTCCGCATGCACAGACATGCACAAATGTGCGCATGCATGGACACGCACAAATGTGTGCATGCATGGACACACACGAATGTGCGCATGCACAGACATGCATGAATGTGCGCATGCGCGGACATGCGTGCATGCACAGCAGAGACCCGAAGACCAGCTGGCCGGCGGGAGGCGGGGCATCCCAACACCAGCAGGGCAGCAAGAGGTAAGATCTTTTTCTTTCGTGAGATTCTGTTTCGTCGTGTGCAGGGAAACAGAAGCTCACGAAAGAAACGCCACAGAGATCTGACTTGGGGCGACAGCGCACGTGCCAGCAGAGAGGGCTCTGCGTGCCACCTCTGGCACGCGTGCGATAGGTTCGCCATCACGGAGCTAGTTTATCAATCAGTGTGTTCTCTGAATCCAGGCAACTAGGCTGGGTATAGAAGACTTGGTTAAACACAGGCTAACATGTTCTGTTAACACAACTGTTATTATTTACATCCCTTTTAAGCAGCATTGTACAAAGTAGCCCAGCTCACTTTTTAAAAAAATCTTGACTGGCAATATTTGTTAGCTGCTTCTTTTAACTGAGATAGGGGGCAAAGATTGATTCTGGAACCTTCTGCATACAAAATATGAGATAGGAGATTTAATTGAGGGAGTGTGTCATTTGTATTCAGGACCAGGGGTGGGCTGCTCCAGGTTCGCCCGGGTTCTGGCGATCCTCTAGCGAAGATTCTGCGCGGTTCGGCAAACCCCCAAATCCCACTCCTGACTGGCCCAGCCCAGCCCAGCCCAGCCCAGCCCAGCCCAGCATCCAAGAGACACTCCATAGCAGAGATCACCTTCTAGGTCAGTGCAACTTTTTACAGGTAGTCCTTGACTTGCAACAGTTCATTTAGTGACCGAGTCTCCACGTGGCCCATTTTGGATGCCAGGTAAGTGCAGGGCCCACGCGGAGGCTTGGGGAGGGTGAAAAATGGGCCTCCCGGAGGCTCTGGAAGGCCAGAAATGGGCCCATTTCCGGCTTCCTGAGGGCCTCCGGAGCCCGGGGAGGGTGAAAACGCCCCCCCCCCCCCGCCGTGGTGCAGGAGGCAGACTAGGCCATGCCCACCATGGCCACACCCACCCAACAACCAGAAAGAGAACCCGTTGCTAAAATTTTTGAAGCTCACCCCTATTCAGGACCCTCCCCCCTCTCTCACAGACATTTAGAGACCACCCATCTCACTCACAGAATAACTCTGGGCAGAGTTAATAATTTCAGAAAGCCAGCTGGATGACTCTGGGCCAGCCCCCTCTTTCAGCCCAACCCACCTAACAAGGTTGTTGTTGTGGGGAAAATAAGAGGAGGAAGGACTTTTAGGTAGGTTAGCCGCCTTGAGTTACTTATAAATAACAATAAAGGCTGGATTTTAAAAAATCAACTACAGTGGTACTTCATTACTCGTCCTTAATTGATTCTGGGAGGTGCGATGAGGACAAAAAATGACAACTACCAAACAAACCATGTGATTTAACACCTGATCCTTTGTTTTGGCTGGAAAGGGTAGCGAGTCACGAAACAGCTGACCCTAACAAGTTCTAGCTTGTGTGTCGAGTACCAAACAAAAGAGAGACTCCAAAATTGCTTTTTAAATTTGTTAATTTAGGATTATATTTAGTTTCCGCCTTTATTCTAGAAGCTCAAGACAGCGTTCAAAGGTAAGATCTCCAAGTGAGAACATAACCCTTCCTACTCATTACATAAGGATAAAGAAGGTTGCCAGGTAAGTTCTAAGCAGCTGCTGTGGCTAAAAATAAGTGCTGGGAATTCATCTTGCTCCATCAATAGGGCAGTTTTCAATGGTTTTGAAAGCTATTTCGCTATGTTAGTGAATCATGCTGTATTTCATGGATTTCTAAAGCATTTCATCTTAGAAAATTACAACTCAACTCAGTGACACTATTAGGTTCGGACTTTGGCACTAATGTTGAAATCTATCTTGTAATTTCTTTTTTTTAAAAATCTTCTCTGGTGAAAGGGTTTGCTTTTCTACCTTATCTCAGGCTACTTTTCCATTTGCTGTTTTTGGTACTTTTGAGCTTATTTGATGGTTGGAGGCAGGGGAAGATACTCCTACTTTACATCACTCTATAGAAAGGCAGGGGTGGGTTCTAACTTACCTCACTGCCAGTTCGCTTCCTCCCACGCCGCGTGGCTGCCCGCGCATTGTGCGCTGCGTGGCCGTGTGGGCGCATGCGCAGTGGTGAAAATTCACATTTTTTAAAAAAAAAGACAAAAACAAAATGGCGGCACATGCGCAGTGCCTGGGACTTAGCTACTGCACATGTGCAGAAGAAAAAAAATAGTAAAAAATTCCCAATAAATTTTCCCCCCCCCAAAAAAAATCCCCCCCAAAAAGATGGCGGCATCCACGGACTGGCACCGACAGAACCGGATCCGTGACATCACCAGCAGTTTGCTATCGGTTCTATAGAACCGGTGCGAACCAGGAGGAACCCACCTCTGTAGAAAGGATCTCCAAACTCTTCCACTCATTGACCCCTTCATGAAATTTCAGATTGTTTATTGACCCCCCCCAACATTTATTAATTGAAAATAATCTAATAAATTCTACTTTAAAATATTCTAGTGAATAATAACAACAATGACAATAAAAAACAAACAGTGGCATGACAAAAGTAGCAACAAAGCAAGAAATACTGTTTGCCTGCAAGCGAGAATTGATGGAACCATAACATAGAGAAAGTAATAGAAAATGAAGAAGTTATTATTTATTAATTTTTTATTATTTATTAAATTTGTATGCCGCCCAACTCCCAAGGGACTCTAAGTTAAATTGCTCTGGGATTTTAGAATTCAAACAGACGGGCACCTGCCACATAACACCCCAGATTTAACAATTGTCAATAAGGAAGACAAAAAAGTCTGGATAGTAGACATGGCAATACCTGGAGACAGCAGATTAGAAGAGGAAGAACTGGAGCAAATAACAAAATACAAAGACTTGCAAATAGAAATGGGATTACTATGGTGAAAGAAAGCAAAGAGAGTACCAAAAGTAACAGGCGCCTTGGGTGCAATATCGAAACATCTGGAGCACCATTTGAACACCATCTGCACTGACAAATTCACCATCAGTCAATTGCAAAAGTCAGCTTTACTTGTAACAGCTAACATCCTGTAACCTTTAACACCATCAAACAACAACATCTGCCTATTCCAGCTCCTTGTGAAGGACTTGATTATTGTTGTTAGTCACAGAGTCGTGTCCGACCCATCACGACCCCATGGACAAAGTTCCGCCAGGCCTTCCTGTCCTCTACCATCCCCCAGAGTCCATTTAAGCTCACGCCTACTGCTTCAGTGACTCCATCCAGCCACTTCATTCTCTGTCGTCCCCTTCTTCTTTTGCCCTCAATCGTTCCCAGCATTAGGCTCTTCTCCAGTGAGTCCTTCCTTTTCATTAGGTGGCCAAAGTATTTGAGTTTCATCTTCAGGATCTGGCCTGAAGGACTTGATAGATGGATAAAAATGCCAAATCCAGTCTAAATATCTGGCTGACTGTATGATCAACGATTATAATGAATAGTCCCATCAAACCTTGGGAATCAGTATTGACCATTTGAGGGAATGGTGGTCTACTCTACAGTTTTCTAGGCAACCCACACTGGTAAAGCTCAGGGGGAAGAGTTTCCTTAAAAAGTCCAGCCCAAAAGTTTCCATCCTTGAAATTTCAAGACTGGGAAACCAAAAAGATTGGAGACTACTGGAGAACGGATTCTACAGTGGCAGAGAAAAAAGTTCATGCACCTACATTGGCTATCTTGTGATTAGAGCTCCACGTAAGTTTTCTTTCTTCTAATTCAATAAGAAGTTGTAGAAGAACAGAAAAGAAGGCATCAGTCCAATTGAAGTCCATAAACTAGCTGTGGGAGGGGAGCAGACTCCATGGAAGGTGGAGTTAAGCCTGTCATCAGTTTGGAGTCATTGTGTAGATCAGGGGTGTCAAACTTGATTTCATTGAGGGCCGCATCAGGGTTGTGTTTGACCCGGTGTCGGGTCGACGTTTGGGGCTCAGGACCCCGGACAGCACCCCGGAGTCTGGGGAGCTGATTGAATTTTAAGGCAGATTCGGGTTAATGACAGGGTTCCAAGTAACACCCCCAATGAAAGAAGACTCCGAGGCTTGAAGTTCCTCAAAGTTCCATTTTATTAGAGATGTCATATTGGCACATCTGGGAAAACCCGAATCTGAAAGCTTCCAGGTTTTCCCCACCCAAAAGAAAGTCCAAGTCCCTGCCCCTGCCCCTGCACCCACATGTCCATCACATGGTCCCAATCAAAGCACCATCCCAACTGAGGATGCCTCCCAGTCACACCCCTCCAGGTGCAGGGCAAGATGTCCTTGACTCTCTGAGAAAGGAATGTTATTATGACTATATATCACCCCTGCTCCATACAATCCCCCCTCCCAGTTTCCCACAGCAGTAAATGTGGCAGGCCTGAAGGCCCAATGCAAAAGATGGCTTCCAGGCCTGACAATGTCTAGTTTTACAGCTCTGTCTCATCTTCTCATAGAGTCCTGCAGGATTAGCCTTGCATCTCATTAAGGCTTCCATGCCTGAATCCTAATTCCCCCTTAGGAAAAAGGCTGCTGCTGGATTGCTGTTATCCTGCAAAAGTGGGTCAGTCTGATATGTGCAGGGTTTATATGCAAAAGAAGTGGCATGATGGAAATAAAAGGATATAGCATGATGAAATTTGAAGTAGAGAACTATTTTTCTTAACGCAACCTGTTTCTGGAAAGTGTCCTTTTGATCTGTTTGGTCAGGTAAGGAAGAATCACATAGCTTAATGCTCTTGTACACAACACAATTACTACCTTTCTATGACCCTGTAGTTCATTTTCAGGGTAGAGTTGGGGCAACTGGATGGAGCTGAGCATTTACTGACTGGATGCCCTTCCTGATGCCTATGAAGAGTACACAGCAGATATATTTTTCTTTGAGCCCTAGGCGAGAAACAAGGAGTCACTACCTAGAATTGAACTCTCAACCTTCCAAGTGGGAGGTGAGTGTCTTTACCACTAGGCCACCATACCCATCTGTGCACAACAACACAATTAATATTAAAAATCCACAAAGTGCAGAGAATCCCCAATTCAAGGTCCCCATAAGGAGTACCAGAAAGAGTCCGATCTTGTCCAAATTGCCCCAGAGTAATCTTGTCCAGCTTGATGCTTGCATCCAGAGTGTGATTTGGAAAAGTAGAGATCTATTATTCCATAATCTAGAATAGCTGAAATACAAGTGACAATCAGCTTTTTCCCCCCCAATTAAGTGGGATTAATGCTGCAGGAATGCTAGATCTTTGTTTATAAAATTGCCTAATTGTATAAAAATAGTCATAGGAATTTTGGGTCATCTTTCTTTTCAAAAGGCGTTTTTCAGTGTAGTTACAATACAGTTGTTTTGGAATAGTGTGATGGAAGTTCCAGCAATAGAAGCCATTATAGCAAGAAACACTTATTCTACACTTCAGAGACAATGATTGAGGATGTTTTGCAGAAAGATTTAGTTTTTTTGAAGCCTTTTCCTGATTATGATGAAACATCAGAGGTTAAGGGTCAACTGGAATAAAAGTCAGTTGGAATAAATTAGGAGAAGGGCAGCTGAGATGATTAGAAGGTAAAAAGTATTGTAGGTTTTATGAAGAAAAACAGAATGAGTTGGATGTTTGGCCTTGCAGAGGGCAGCACCTGAAGAGGATAGCAGTCAGAAAATATCTGAAAAGAATATAGACTGAAGAAGTTTAAGGCAAATTTATGGAATAATAGATTTAAAGTATAGGAAAACTGAATGTTGACCAAATATGCTAGCAGGACATTTAGTTCAATAGTAGAACCTGTTATTCAGAGATATCACGATGTGTGCTTTTGAATAGAGTAACAGAGTTGGAAGTGACCTTGGAGGTCTTCTAGTCCAACCCCCTGCTTAGGCAGGAAACCCTATACCATTTCAGATAAAGGCTGTTCAGTCTCTTCTTAAAAATTTCCAGTGTTGGAGCATTTACAACTTCTGGAGGCAAGCTGTTCCACTGATTAATTGTTCCAACTGTCAGGAAATTTCTCCTTAGTTCTAGATTGCTTCTCTCCTTAATTAGTTTCCACCCATTGCTTCTTGTCCTGCCTTCGGGTGCTTTGGAGAATAGCTTGGTTCCCTCTTCTTTGTGGCAGCCCCTGAGATATTGGAACACTGTTATTATGTCACCCCTAGTCCTTCTTTTCATCAAACTAGACATACCCAGTTCCAGCAACCGTTCTTTATATGTTTCAGCCTCCAGTCCCCTAATCATCTTTGTTGCTCTTCTCTGCACTATTTCTAGACTCTCAACACTTTTTTGGAAGCTAGAAGCCGTATCTTTAAGATATTTGAAGTTGGATTCCTATATTGACTAGAGAGACTAAATAATCTCTTCCAATTGTAGTAGCATACTGTATTTCTTCATGTCCTTCTCAATTTTCCTTAGGTCAATTTTCATGTTGACTTTGTCAACCAACTAATATGAGAGGCTTAGGCAATATATGATACAGGCAAGCTTTATTGTTTCCTTTAATTAGAAAAGGGTGGGTGTTTTTGCTCTGTCCATTTTCTGTCAATTAGTCACATTTTTATGATTATGAAAATGTCTGACCTTTAAGAGTTCTCTGTGATGACCTCATGCTGAATAGAATTTATTTCCTCAGGGTATGTAATATTTATTTTACCAAGGCACTTTCCATACGAAGAGGTCAAACGGACCCTTAGGATTATAAATATGCCTCTGGTGACACAGGGAGAGGAAATCAAAGGACCTGAAATGTCAAGAGCTTTACTGAATATGCCCCACTTTTGACTGCTGCTGGAAGAAGCAATTTCAGTATAAGAAATTACTCAGAGTGGAAATTCCTCCTCCAGAATTACTAAGAGCCACGGTGGTGCAGTGGTTAGAGTGCAGTACTGCAGGCTACTTCTGCTGATCACTGACTGCCAGCAGTTTGGCAGTTCAAATCTCACCGGCTCAAGGTTGACTCAGCCTTCCATCCTTCCGAGGTGGGTAAAATGAGGACCCAGATTGTTGGGGGCAATATGCTGACTCTGTGAACCGCTTAGAGAGGGCTGTAAAGCACTGTAAAGCGGTATATAAGTCTAAGTGCTATTGCTAAGTGCTATTGCTACTCTATAAATATTCTCCCCAACATCCCCAATTCTTTTAAGCCAGCTTGGATTTTCTTTGGTTGCTGCTTCTCAGGTTTTCCTCATTCCTCTTTTAAATAATTCCACCTCTTTACACATTGTTGAGAAGAGGCAAAGGATCACAGGGCTCTGTGGGCTCCCATCATTCTCAGTGCAGCCTTGTCTGGTTCAGATTTATTGGAATGTAGGACGAAGCTGGCTAAGAGTTATGGTTAATTTCAGCTGAACATGATGCAATTTAGGCCCCATCAGTAAAACAGCGCCATCTTGAAGAACCTCAGAGATGGACCATCTCTGTGGCTGTCATCTTCCCTATAGAATAGGGGTGTCCAATCTTGGCAACTTTAAGACTTGTGGACTTCAACTCCCAGAATCCTGGGAGTTGATTCTGAAGTTGAAGTCCACAGGCCTTAAAGCTGCCAAGGTTGGACACCCCTGCTGTAGAACATCATTCTCCTTGACATTGCATGCCCCTGTTATGCTTCCTTACTGCTTTAAAAATGTAACTCTTCCAGCAGACCTGGGATAGAATGGAATATGATCCACTCCCTGGTAGTGGATTTCTATCTTAGATCTGTGACTTGAGTTTGATTGTCCTTCTCATCTATGGAGATTCTCAGTCATCTAGGTCATGGTTGTCCCAATGCTGCTTTTTTTTTAAAAAAAGGAAACTGGACTTACTTTGTTTTCCCTTAAAGACAAACACTGAAGAAGCTTCTTGAATGAGAAGCAAAACGTCTTCAAGGAAAAATAAAGAAAGTCCAGTTGCCCTTAGAGGGGGAAAAAAAGCACATTTGGGATTGTCCTTGTTGTCTATTTTCTCATTCTTATTGTTATCGCCTTGTTGTTTTTCATTCTAATGTGTGAGATGGCTAGAATTGTACTGGTGAATGAAATGATATAAAAATGGAATGATTTGATTGATTAAAATGTACAACAGTATAAGACCTCTTATGAATCTGGCCCCTGATAAAGAAATAATAAATATTCAATAAATAAGCAAATGTTGCAATAACTGTTAGAAAGAAGAAGGATTTGTTAACAATTTCACCATTTTGGTGAAAATTGGTGAAGTGCTTCCATTCTGAGCTTTTGTAAGCAGATGAAAATAATGTGCTTGACTCCTTCAGCACCAATGGTTTCACTTGGACTACAGCTCAGAATCTGAATGTTGGGGAGTTATTTGTATAGTAATCCAGGGAAGCTTGAACATTGGGGAAGAGGGGGAATATTCCTTTTTAATTTTCTGTAGCGATTCCTGAGAAAGCGCCATCTTGATTTTAGAAATACTTTTACGGTGGAATCAAAAATACCAAGTAAAACTTTAATTTTCCTCTCCAGGAGGAAATTTCACCATCCTAAATATACTTTCTTTGAATGTGTTCTTTGTGTTTCTGGAAAAGTGGCATTTTCCAACTCTAAGTGCACATTAGTTCTCATTCTAGCATAAATGTTTATTGTGGCCCAGTCAAAATGACAACCAGCCTCCGATTTCTCATCATTCTTTTGTCTTCCAAGTACCCATCGGCATGTTGCTGCATTTGCTGAGTTCCGTTTACTCAAATCTTCCAGTTGTACTTAAAATGTGAGCATCGATGCACGAAACCAGCATCCAAGAAGCATTTTTTTTAATCAGTAGCAATTTCTATAGTCACTTATACTTGAGATTAATTGGTGTAGGCTCAAGGCCAGCGACAGACATTTCTGCATTTTCAGAGAAAAGCTAAAAATAATTACCTATTTCCAAATTGGGAGTGCAAGTTTATTTAATGGCAAAGAATTGTCAATGTGTCCTCTTTTCAGCTGCACGTATAAACATGTCCAGATGGATGCAGGAATGAAGAAACTTTTTCCCCCAGAAGTGTGGCATACGCACCGCAGATTGAAGCATGGTATTTCACGTACATAGAGAATTAGTAAAGATGGGAGCAAATACTTCAAAGAAGCACGTAAATCCTAAATTAGCGTGTTCACGTGGACAAAAATAACCCTTGACTTATGTGTATCTCTATTTATTAGAATTTAGGCTGCTATACTATTTCTGATAGTCCTAACATAGAGATCCTGAGTACACCGGGAAATTAGTATTTGCTAATTATGGAGGATTTATCCATATCTGATGGATGGCAAATTTCATCTGTCTGCGAAAGGCAACAAAAACAAGACACATATCAATTTACTAAAGATGGTTCTTTAGTATCTCTTTCATCTTCAAAAATTAGCTTCCTTTCTTCACGGTGATCTCCAGACTAGTCTACAATATGTGTCATTTTACTCTCTTATATGACTTTGTATGATTTTACACAGCAGAGAGACACAATGTTCTTTGACAGAGAATTGGACATAAGATGATGGTAGGTTAGGACTTCTGTAATTGTCTTCTTCCAAGTTTTACAGTAATAAATGTGATCTGTTGCCTGGCATGTTAAATAGCCCTCGAGATAGGCCGACTCAACAATCAGGCACAGCAAGAATTCCAAGAATGCACTTTATTGCTGTCAGATAAAATAATAAAAATCTTGAACCCTTCTACTACTACTTATATCACACAAAATCAGTACAGCATTATGCTGAGTTTCTTTCTCATCTATTCTTCTTTCCCAGCAATCTTTTCTGAACATCCTTGTCCAGTAATGAATCTCTTCCCCATTTACAGGGCGAAGTCTACATTTCATCACAGTATTGTACCTTTTGTAACCAAGTGTTCTGCTTCAGATCAGGCTTTTTTTAAAAACCTCATCAACATGACTGTGAGTGTTGCACTTGAGCATCATTGAACATGATGTTCCATTTCATGGTTAACAGACTTGGACTTATTATTACCTGAACAGAATGTTGAAGTAAAGATAAGTAAAATAATCTAGAATCTAAATGAAGCTCTAAAATTTCATTTACTTTTCTTCCTAGCAAATTGATCATGGATTTGCACAAGACGCCTGAATATTATGAACTGTGAATGGAGCTGTACTTATTGTCATGTACTAATCACTACAAGGAGAAATAGGGACTGAATGACTGAAGTCTATTTCTGAAATAAATGAACACTCTGGATGTTCTCATTTCATCTTACATCTATTTTTCATCTTGAGAGATTTAGCATGGCCCCCAGATTTCCCATAAAGCCAGCTCTGGAGCAAATGTGAGGATTGTCCTTCAGGCAAAACTTCTGACAGAATTTCAAATGAAGGATTTTGATTTCACACACCCTAGAAAGAAGCGAACAAAGAATGAAAGAATGAATGGTGGATCTTACTGGGGATGTTTTGATCAAGTCCTTAAAGACAGTTAATCATTTCCTCCAGCAATTTACTTAGATTAGTAAATCTTTATATTACACCCCCCCCCCAAATGAATGACCTTGAGTTCAGGGTTTCCAGACGATCCATGTTTTTAAAAAGGTTGTGGGGAGAGGAAGAGTTGTTTTCATTAAAGAGAAGATCTGTGACAAACCACTGAAATAGATGAGTATTAGAATATGTGTAAAAATGATGAAGCGCTTGTCAGGTAGAGATATAATCATCATTCTAAAATATCTGTAGGTGATCACAAAAGTTTGTTCTTTGTCAATTCATAGCATGTGATTAGGTTGTATAAGTGAGCCAGTTTGGTCTAGTGGGGTAAGGTGCTAGCTTAGAAACCAGGAGATTGTGAGTTCTAGACTCACCTTGGGCATGAAAGTCACCTGAGAGTGGCTTTGGGCCAATCACCAGGAGACTGTGAGTTCTGGTCCTGCCTTGGACATGAAATCCAGCTGGGTGATTTTGCACCAGTCACTCTTTCGCAGCTCAACCCATTCCCTTAATTCTCTTAAATAGGTATGTTTGCCACCTTGAGTTATTTCTATAAATAATAAAGACAGAATACAAACAAATAAATAGAGTAAAAAATTGTAATGAAGCAGATTATAGCTAAGCAGATGAGCAAGGCTCCAAGTAGTTGACAAGTCAAATTTTGTGGCAGTCAAAATATTTGAACTGGTGGGCAATTTGGAGTTTTCAGTTAATACTATATATTTTGTCAGAAAATGGTTGTCTTGGTAGAGGGCCTGGGATTTTTCAGAAATGCTCCCATGGCCAACATGCCCATTTACAAAATATCACTTTTTGAGAAAGTAAATGGGCGTGATTATTCTCTGCCATTCCTTCCCAGGACCATCCAGTTTACATTTCCCTTTTTCACTGGCAAGTGACATCCTTTTGAACCAACATTGAGTTGCAGCCTATCCCCTGTTTTTTATTTCCAAAGATTGCTTCTGGAGCATATGGGTCCCAGAGCAGAGGTGGGTTTCAGCAGGTTCTGACCAGTTCTGGAGAACCGGTAGCAGAAATTTTGAGTAGTTCAGAGAACCGGTAAATAAAACCTCTGACTGACCCCGCCCCCATCTATTCTCTGCCTCTCGAGTCCCAGCTGATCGGGAGGAAATGGAGATTTTGCAGTATCCTTCCCCAAGCAGTGGGGTGGGAATGGAGATTTTACAGTATCCTTCCCCTGCCACGCCCACCAAGCCACGCCCACCAAGCCACGCCCACCAAGCCATGCCCACCAATCAACACCACGCCCACCAAGCCACAGCCACAGAACCGGTAGTAAAATTTTTTTGAAACCCACCACTGTCCCAGAGGCATTTCTGGAAATTCAGATGATACCAGAGGTTGCTTTGCTTTGCATCATGTCCATCCCCCCCTAAAACAATAACAATATAATAATGTTTAAAAAGACGACAAGTGCAGGGGGCCTGTGGACATCCAGGAAAGTGTCCATGGTCACCTTGTTGTGGAGTCCTTGGTGCTCTCTGAGCTTGGTTGTTTTCTTGCAGATGTTCCATTACCAAACTAGATAACACCATCAGATCTAGCACTGATGATGTTACCTAGTTTGGTAATGAAAAGTCTGTAAGAAAACAACCAAGCTCACAGAGGACCAAGGAGTCTACAATAAGGTGTGTCCATGGACACCAAGGACTCCACAGTTCAACCCTGAGCTACAAAGATTCTCTTCTATCGGACACCTTGTTGCTTGCCTTTCATTAGATGCTTCCTTCTGGAGCCATCATAGGTGCTCCATCATAGAGCCATGAAGTTTGCAGTTTCTTGTGGTCTTTGCAATGACAAGATCAGGACAAGTTGGAGCAGGAGCTTGTAACGCTGAGAGGCCAGAAACTTCCCTATGATAAGAAGTAGGCTCCTGATCCAACTTGGCTGGATTCCAACCTGCTCCGTGTCGGAGCAGAGTCTGCACCCACTTGGCATGTGGCTGCCTGTTCTTAAAATGCTGCCAAATCCAAAAGACGCTCCTGGCTCACATAGCAAGAGGCTCTCATGCCAGAGACGTGGTTATGCGGGATCTCCTCAGCATTAGTTACTTACTTCCATTTACTTTCCTCTCGTTCACTTTGATGATCTCTTTTGGGCTCCCCATTTTTATTTTTATTTTGCCCTACTCCCCATTGCTACAGGTTTTTCTGTCTGAAAGACACAGAGAAATATCACAGGGCTATGCCCAACTGAGCAAGACAACCCAACCTACATGGAATCTAGTATACATAGGAGAATGAACGAAGTAGTAGAACTACTACTTAGTTCATGAACTAACCAAGTAGGGTAAAGAAAATGTGAAACTGTCCTGGTGGGACAAGGAAGAGAAAGATCCATTATTATTTTCTAGATGATTTATGTATTTGATTCAATTTACATCCTGCCTTTAATTCAAGAACTTGGTATCTATAATGCTTCTTCCTCTAACCTTCTGAGATAGGTTGAGCTGAAATAGAATTGCCATGCTAGTCATAACGGTGCAACTTAGGTTTTCAAGCACAACATATGCTTTTGGGCAGGGGTGACATTCAAATTTTTCCCCTACCGGTTCTGTGGGTGTGGCCAAGCCAAGCCACGCCCACAGAACCAACAGAAAAGTTCGACCAAGTCTTCTAGCATTCAATCTGGCTGCTTCTCGACTCCTTCTCATGTTTGCTCTGTGTGTATGAGCCCGAGAAGGAGTGAGTGGGAGGGCCGGGGCCAGTCAGTGGTGCGATTTACTGGTTCTCTGAACTGCACATAATCGCCGCCACCGGTTCTATAGAACCTGTCCAAACCTGCTGAATTTCACCCCTGCTTTTGGGGCCCTAGATAGTGTATGTGTTAAATAGCGTAAGGGTTAGTTTGAATCTGTGGGACAACAAAGGCCAAAGGCTTTAGAGGTTGAAGAGTAGTCCATCTGCGCCATCTTCTAGACCAGTGGTTCTCAACCTTCCTAATGCCGCGACCCCCGCCCCGCTGCCACTATCCCCTCCCCGCCCCCTCCCCGCGCATGATGAGGTGACAAAGGGGGCGTGGCACCAAGATGGCGGGCTAGCGTGCGCTTAGGCAACCCCTGTGAAAGGGTCATTCTATCCCCAAAGGGGTCATGACTCACAGGTTGAGAACCGCTGTTCTAGACCAAGGGTGTCAAACTCGTGGGCCGTGGGCCGGATGCGTCATGCTCTGGCCACCCCCACCCCCATTTTAGCAAATGGGGAAAAAGTTGCGATACGTGATGTGACAACAACGTGTCGTCGCGAGTTTGACATCCCTGTTCTAGACCGATGTTCTGGGCAGCACCATTTTTTGAGAGGAAGACCCAGAAGAACCTGCCAAACAGTGCCATCCAGCATTAAAGTTGAACAGAATTTCAGGAGAAGTTTATGGAAAGAAGTATGAATGGCAAGACTACAATTTCATCATCCAGTTCCTAGTGTAGGTTATCCACTGAGATAACCACAGTAGCCTCAGTCTACATGAACACTCAAATCATTCATTGGTTTGTTAGTTGGTCATCAGTAATGGTGCATTGGAAACCAAACCCCCAATTTTCCAGCTCTTTCTGGTCCGGAGGAGATTCCTTGTTATCTTGTGATCTTCCAGAAGTCAGCCTTGAACTGTACTAAAGTAAATCTTTCGACTAGACTAGAATAGACAGGAACATGTTTTTCTCCTTGTTGCCCTGGTAACAGGTCTATCAATAGGATTTCAGAGAGACCCAGGAAACAAAGGGAGACAGAAGCGATTGCATGCAAGCAGGGAAATCCCTGGATCAAGAAAAGAAAGGCAGCGTGGGTGGAGAAAGCAGTTTAAGATCTCCAAGTTGCTAGGGAGACATTTGCAGCAAGTTGCCTGCGATCTTAGCAGAAACAGGGATGTGGGTTTGGCAGACATGTAGGGTTCTGTGAACTCCTTCTGGTTTTGTTTTGTTTTAAATCAGAGTCACATTAATGGTTACAGGCTTTTGCTAAAAAAGAGGAACATGATAGTTTCCCCAGAAAAAAAAAAAGTCCCCAATTTTGGGCAGAATGGAGACCACTAGACCAAGGAGAAATTGAGAGAGTAAGAGCTGGTTTAGTAGCAGCCAGAACATGACCACATTCTCTTTGGGAAGATGTGTCATGCTCTTTGCACATGAAACACTGCCCATCTGGTCAGTATCACAAGTGTACTTCTTCCAATTTCTTCCAATCCTTTACCAGCTGCCAGAAGAATATTATGATTAATTCAATCAAGATCACATGAAGCGTTAGTACCAATTTATAGTGCTTTGGTGAAACCACACTTGGAATACTGCATCCAGTTTTGGTCACCATGCTATAAAAAAGATGTTGAGACTCTAGAAAGAGTGCAGAGAAGAGCAACAAAGATGATTAGGGGGCTGGTGGCTAAAACACATGAAGAACGGCTGCAGGAATTGGTGTGTTTAGTCTAGTGAAAAGATGGACTAGGGGTGACATGATAGCAGTCTTCCAATATTTGATGGGCTGTCAAAAAGAAGAGGGGGTTAAACTTCCCCCAAACACCTGAAGGCAGGACAAGAAGCAATGGATGGAAACTAATCAAGGAGAGAAGCAACCTAGAACTAAGGAGAATTTTCCTAACAGAACAATTAACCAGAGGAATGGCTTGCCTCCAGAAATTGTGGGTGCTCCATCATTGGCGACTTTTAAGAAGAGATTGGACAGCCATTTATCTGAAATGGTATAGCTTCCTACTTGAGCAGGGGCTGGACTAGAAGACCTCCAAGGTCCCTTCCAACTCTGTTATTCTGTTAATTGGAAATGCAAAGGAAAAGAAGGCTCACCACTCCAGATTCCAGTGAAAGGACCATGCCTTTTTTTTGAAAACATTTGCAGGCATCCAAAGTATAGAAGTATGGAGCAGATTTAAATGTCATTTTCTTCCTTCTCTAACCGAAGTGCCTGTCTTTATTATCTTACTAGCAAATATTGTAGACAAAACAATAAAACGCAATTGTTTCCTACTGACAAACTCCCACACTACAGTTATTGTTAGGGCTGTGAGTGATTCTGTGTCAGTGAAGAAAAAACACTGCCAATGGCCCAGAGTGGAATCACTGTGTAAGTGTGAATTTTTAAAGAAGACCATTTTTAACTCAGTTGTAAAAAAAGTTTGTGAATGAGATTCATCTCTGAGATTATTCCCTAGTCCGAATTAAATTTCATTACAAATAGTTCTTGAATTTCTAATGTCCTTCAAAATGGTTCACAATGCTTCTGGAAAGTGGCCCAAAATAAAATCAGGTCAGTAGATGGATAAATATTTCACAACCTTGCTAAGAGTCAATAGTGACTAGATGGCACTTCCTCAATCAATCAAACCAATGTCTATGGAGTTTCTCAGTCATCCAGGTCATGGTTGTCCCAAAGGTGCTTTTTTCAAGAGGCAATTGGACTTTCTGGTTTTTCTTTGAAGACATTTCGCTTCTCATCCAAGAAGCTTCTTCAGCTCTGACTTCCATTCTTCCATTCTCCACCATCCAGTTAGAGCTGAAGAAGCTTCTTGGATGAGAAGTGAAACGTCTTCAAAGAAAAACCAGAAAGTGCAGTTGCCTCTTGAAAAAAGCACCTTTGGGAAAATCAAAGCAATGTATCAGAGAAGGCTGGATGGATAGATGAGAAATTGATGCAAACCTCCATTGTGACAAAAAAAAAAAAAGAAAAGAAAAAAAGAAAGCAAACTTTTGTTTAATCCAAACTGTATCAGCTAAGAGACAGAGGTTCTCCTGGGAGAAAACAGATTAAAGAAAAGTGGATGAAAGAGACTGATAGGAACTTCATCTCAAACTGGCTCTAGTAAAATCAAGGGAAAAGAACAGGTTGTATTTGCTTTCTCCTACTTTAAGAATAGATGCAAGTGGTATCATGTATTTTCTACTTTCATTTATTAATGAGTCCAGCGATCGCCCTCTTTAATATCTCCTATTGCAATTAAATGTTAGTTTTCCTTTAAACAACCAACATTTTACTCACAGCAAGGTGTCATTTTTTCCCTCCTTTCCTCCAGTAATGTGCGAGAGATGAAATTCTCTGATTCTTAATCATGCTGGTTCCGTTGTTTTGCTCATAGTATTGAGAACATTAAGTACTTGTCGCTTCCAGCACTTGGGAATTTAGATGTTCTTGTGTTGTGTGTGCTGTAGTGCAAAATGAATTAATCTCCTGGTTATCCCGAAACTGGGATGGTTTAGCCAGTCTTGCCTTCCAGTTAAGGTTTCTGAAAGAGAAGGAGAGACACCAATATCTATATAATGACAGTTCCAGGAGGCCACTTTGTGCCCTTCTCCTGTTGGTGGTGTGCCCATAGTTATCTGTCTTTGGGAGAAGAGAGGACTCATTAGAAAAGACTCTGATGTTGGGAAAGATTAAAGGCAAAAGGAGAAGGGGCAGTGGTGGGCTGCAACCGGTTTAACAACTGGTTCGGTGATTGCGCGCTTCGCCTAACGCGCTTGCACGCAGCGTTCAAAATACAGCAATTTGAAGCTCAGCTGCTTACCTTCTAAGGCAGCCCCGGTAAGTAGAACAGCGGAGGGCAGAAATCAGCTGTGCCGCGCGAATCAGCTGAGCCAGAAAGAAGGAAATATAGGGCAGGATAGCGCAAGGGTGGGTGGGCAGGGCCAGCTGATCGTCGAAACTACCGGTTCGCCTGAACCGGTCCGAACCGGCAGCAGCCCACCACTGAGAAGGGGACAGCAGAGAATGAGATGGTTAGATAGTGTCATCGACGCAGTGAACATGAATTTGGGTAAACTCTGAGAAACAGTGGAAGAGAAGGGAGCCTGATATGCTATGGTCCATGGGGTTGCAAAGAGTTGGACCCAACACAGTGATTGGACAACAACAACAACAGATGAAATTGATATGAATACAGCTTTCCAGCAGGAACTCTGAAGACTGGAGTAGGAGATTGTAGGGAATCTCGCTTCATTTTTCTTTCCGGATCATTTCTTCCTGTAAAGGTTAAGACAAGTGACATTTACACTACTATTTCTAATTGAATAAAGAGGTGACTTGGCATATCTACTCCGTAGAGACTTTTTAAGAAGTTGTCAAAGAAGTAAATGAGAAAAGATGGGGATAGGAGATACTCTGAATAAGCACGGATGATACTAGTTGGACAGTGAAATGTTTGTAAGCAAACAACCATGCTCAGAGAGCACCAAGAGCTCACAGTAAGTAGAACGCTTCCAAGAAGAAAGAGTTTGTGTCCCTTTGCAAATGAGCTCTGGAACAAACTTTCCTGCACACTGTTTTAAGCCAGTGGTTTGCTGAATGTGAAAGGTTGGAATCAGGGGTGGTATTCACTTACCTTCCCTACCGGTTCGCAAATGTGCCACCTCCGCACATGTGCACCGCCTCCCGTGCATGCGCTTTACTAGCGCACACGCCTTCCATGCATGTGCCCAGCCTTGAAAACGTGGCTAAATAGGACGGCATTACGTCCGGGCGGGTGGGCCGGCCCACCCGCAGTCGCCACTACCGGTTCGCCCAAACCGGTCCGAACCGGATGAATACCACCTCTGATTGGAATGTATCATTTTCAAGCTTAGGGGAAACTGAGGATCAGTGGTATCAATAGAAGAGTATCTGTAGCTCAGGGTTGAAGTGTGGAGTTCTTGATGCTCCCTGAACTTGGCTGCTTACTTGCAGACTGATGATGTTACCTAGTTGGGTAATGAAACATCTACAAACAAACAACAGAGTTCAAGGAACACCAGGAAATCCTTGGATCAATGGTATAATATGTGCTTGAGATATGGAAGGACCTTATCCAACATTAAGAGCCTTGTGCAGATTCCTGGAGAGTTGTTTGTCAATCAAAGTAACAGAGTTGGAAGGGACCGTGGAGGTCTTCTAGTCCAACCCCCTGCTCAAGCAGGAAACCGTATACCAGTGGTGGGATTCAAAAAAATTTACTACCGGTTCTGTGGGCGTGGCAGGGGAAGGATACTGTAAAATCTCCATTCCCTCCCCACTCCAGGGGAAGGTTACTGCAAAATCCCCATTTCCTCCCGATCAGCTGGGACTCAGGAGCCAGAGAATAGATGGGGGCAGGGCCAGTCAGAGGTGGTATTTACCGGTTCTCCGAACTACTCAAAATTTCCGCTACCGGTTCTCCAGAACTGGTCAGAACCTGCTGAATCCCACCTCTGCCCTATACCATTTCTATTTTACCTATATTACCATTACCATATCAGTATCAGTAATACATGGACAGAATGGTAGAAGTTTTTTTTGGATCATGTCAGCCTTTGTAGAGCTCCTATGCCATGATCCAAGAATTATTTTTTACCAAAAGATCTTTCCTTTGGGATATTTGCACGTCTATGTTATTCTGTTCTTTCTTCCTCTTTAAATCAGTTCTTGCCTACAGCCTAGGACAAAGGGAATATTGCAAGCTGGGTTTTCATTTCATCTGACAGTTGGCTAGGATTTGGCCCATTGCATCAACTTTAGAAAAGTCTGCATAATGCTCTGGAAAATCCTGCTACCAGATTTAGTAGCAATATTTTAGTGCTGGTGATAAATTTTTGCATATATCTATATGGGAGTTCAAAATAACTTTTGAAAAGGAAGAGGAGGAATGAGAGCAACAACAATAATAAAGTCCCTTCTATGGACACCCCCTTGTCATGGGGGAGGGGCTTATGATGCTATGATGAGCTTCAGAGGTTTGTGTGTGTGTGATAGTGTATTCTACCAGGAGGGCCACCCATGCCAGACAGATCTTAGCAGAAGAACTGCTCTTAAATGTATCCATCAACCCATTTAATATGGTGAGGATACAGGAAAAGAATCCTATATTGGATTGGTCATTGCCTGGGTCAACAAGGACTGCATCAGAGTTTTTGGGTTTGGCTAGTCTAGAAAAAAGAATAATTAGGGGTGACATGATAGCAGTATTCCAATATTTGAGGGGCTGCCACAAAGAAGAGGGGGTCAAATTATTCTTCAAAGCACCAAAGGGCAGGACAAGAAACAATGGATGGAAACTAATCAAAGAGGGAAGCAACCTGGAATTAAGGAGAAACTTCCTAACAGTGAGGACAATTAACCAATGGAACAGCTTGCCTTCAGTGGGTGCTCCATCACTGGATGTTTTTGAGAAGAGACTGGACAGTCACTTGTCTGAAATGGTATAGGGTCTCCTGCTTGAGCAGGAGAAGACCTCCAAGGTCCCTTCCAGCTTCTATTCTGTTCTGTTCTGTTCTACCAAGGGCCCCCAGCTTCTATTCTGTTCTGTTCTGTTCTGCTCTGCTCTGCTCTGCTCTGCTCTGCTCTGCTCTGCTCTGCTCTGCTCTGCTCTGCTCTGCTCTGCTCTGTTCTATTCTATTCTATTCTATTCTATTCTATTCTATTCTATTCTATTCTATTCTATTCAAGTATACTATGTTTGAAAATCATGTCATTGTGGCCTGTTACTATAAATTGGAACCAATAAAGCAGGGATACTTAAAAGGAATGCTTGAAACAAATGGTGGGAATATAGACCTGGAAAAGTAGATGAAAACAAGCATGCAAGAATATTGTGGGATTTCCAGATGCAGACAGATAATAGCAATAGCACTTA
Source organism: Thermophis baileyi (assembly GCA_003457575.1). NCBI lineage: Eukaryota > Metazoa > Chordata > Lepidosauria > Squamata > Dipsadidae > Thermophis > Thermophis baileyi. Next base: position 320,891 of record QLTV01001825.1, read on the forward strand.
GACTTATATACTGCTTTACAGTGCTTTACAGCCCTCTCTAAGCGGTTCACAGAGTCAGCATATTGCCCCCAACAATCTGGGTCCTCATTTTACCCACCTCGGAAGGATGGAAGGCTGAGTCAACCTTGAGCCGGTGAGATTTGAACCGCCGAACCTCAGCTAGCAGTCAGCTGAAGTAGCCTGCAGTGCTGCACTCTAACCACTGCGCCACCTCGGCTCTAATGCCTTGGCTCATAACACATCAGATTTAACTGTGATTGAGAGGAAGAAAGTGTGGACAATTGGTGTGACAATACTATGGGACAGCAGAGTAGAAGACAAAGAATTGGAGAAGGTCACAAAATATAAGGTCTGAAAATCGAAGATGAAAGATTATAGCATAAACTGATTGTGGCAATTTCTGTGGTTATTGGCCCACTGGGTGCCATACCAAAACACCTTGGGTGCCACTTAGAAAATCTGTGCATTGACAAAATTTCCATCTGACAAATAGAAGAGGCCACATTGCTTGGATCCGCACGCTGATACATTATGATATCCTAGGGATATTTTTAGGAAGATGTGTATGCAGGACAACACCAGCTAAAGAACTGGCAACTGTGACTTCAAACTATTGTGTACATAATAATTTAAGAATTGAGATGATGGCAACAGACAGCAAAGACACTGAAGAAGCAGTGGATTACTTAGCTGCTGCAAGAAGATTGCACAGACTGATTAAGAACAACAGCACAACGAAGTAGCCACAATGGTGCATCGGAATATCTGCAAGAAATACCATTTCCCTGCAAACAAGAACTGCTGGGTCTACAAACAGACAAAGTAATAGGAAACGAAGAAGCTAAAGTGCTCTGGGACCTTAGGATTCAAACAGTCTAGCATCAAGCATAACACGCCTGATTTAACAACTGTTTATAACTGTTTATAAGACAAAAAAAAAGTCTGACAAAAAGTCTCCTTAGTTGACATTGCCGTCCCTGAAGACAGCAGAAGAGAAGAGAAAGAACTGGAATCACAAAATACAAAGAGCTGCAAATAGAAGTTGAATGACTCTGGCAAAGTAAAGCCAAGTTAGTACCACAATAGGTGCCTCGGGTGCAATCCCCAAACATCTGGAGCATCACCTGAATACCACCGGCATTGACAATATCTTTATCAGTCAATTCCAAAAGGAAACTTTACTTGGAACAGCTTACATCTTGCAGCGACATCTTTAATATTATTAAACGACAGCATCTTTCTATCCCAGACCTTTGAGAAAGACTTGAGTTCCCTCTAATTATACTGATAGATAAAAATGCCAAACTTCTGGCTAACTGTGTGACTAATAATAATAATAATAATAATAATAATAATAATAATAATAATAATAATAATACTAATAA
>QLTV01001825.1:322305-334684 GCA_003457575.1 Thermophis baileyi
TAATAATAATAATAATAATAATAATAATAATAATAATAATAATAATAATAATAATCATCATCATCATCATCATCATCATCATCATCATCATCATCATCATCATCATCATCATCATCATCATCATCGTACTAGTAGTAGTAGTAGTAGTAGTAGCAATAGCAATAGCAATAGCACTTTAGACTTATATACCGCTTTACAGTGCTTTACAGCCCTCTCTAAGCGGTTTACAGAGTCAGCATATTGCCCCCAACAATCTGGGTCCTCATTTTACCCACCTTGGAAGGATGGAAGGCTGAGTCAACCTTGAGCCGGTGAGATTTGAACTGCCGAACTGCAGCTAGCAGTCAGCTGAAGTAGCCTGCAGTGCTGCACTCTAACCACTGCGCCACCTTGGCTCCCTAGTACCCTGTTTTCCCCAAAATAAGACATCCCCGGATAATAAGCCCAATCAGGCTTTTGAGTGCATGGCAATAAGGCCAAGCGCTTATTTCAGGGTTCAAAAAAATATAAGACAGGGTCTTATTTTCGGGGAAACACGGTAGTAGTAGTTCAACTCCAGATGACTTCATGGATGCATCATGGATGCATCATCGATGCAATGTAACCATTCTTGACAACAGTATAAGAAGATTGGTTTCCTACTGCCTTCTTCCAGGACACTTTTGCAATTTCTGTGGTTCTGAAAAATACAGAAATTGGACACAGATAACCCAAGAAATCCACACCTTAAATCCAGGTATGTAGCAAACGGAAACTTGTGGCACCAGACAGCAACCATTTCAGGATAGTTAGAGCTAAGTCCAGACATGTTACTGCCAGAAACAAAGGACAATATTTATTTTATTTTTTATTTATTTATTTATTTTGTCAAGCATGTATATGATTACAGGTAAAGTATAAATATTAATATGAGTATATAATAAGTACAAACATATTTTGAGTACATATTTTTCGAGTACATATTTTTCGAATACATGGGGACTTTAGGACAGGGACGGTAGGCACGCTGGTGCACTTATGCACGCCCCTTACAGACCTCTTAGGAATGGGGTGAGGTCAATTTTAGTCAGTTTAAGGTTAAAAGTTTGGGGGTTTGGGGTAGAAACTACAGAGTCAGGTAATGTATTCCAGGCATTGACCACTCTGTTACTGAAGTCGAATTTTTTGCAATCAAGTTTGGAGCGGTTTACATTAAGTTTGTATCTATTGTGAACTCGTGTATTGTTTCGGTTGAAGCTGAAGTAGTCATTGACAGATAGGAACATTGTAGCATATAATTTTGTGTGCTACACTTAGGTCAGATCGAAGGTGGCGTAGTTCTAAGTTTTCTAGGCCTAAAATTTCAAGTCTGGATGCATAAGGTATTCTGTTGCGAACGAAGGAGTGTAGTACTGTAGTACTGAAATATCTCTGGACATTCTCAATTGTATCAATGTCCGATATGTAGTGTGGGTTCCAGACAGATGAGCTGTATTCGAGAATTGGTCTAGCAAATGTTTTATAGGCGCTAGTTAGAAGTACAAGATTACCAGAGAAGAAGCTATGCAAGATTAGGTTAACCACTTTTAATGCCTTTTTAGCAATGCTGTTGCAGTGGGCTCTGGCACTTAGATCATTAGAGATGAGTGCTCCAAGGTCCTTAACTGAGTGAGGATCGTCAACAAGGTCATCATTTTCTAGTTTGTATTTTGTGTTCTGATTGTTTTTGCCAATGTGTAAGACTGAGCATTTGTTGATTGAGATTTGAAGTTGTCACTTGGTTGACCATTCTGATACATAGTCAAGGTCTTTTTGAAGGGTAATAGTATTGTCGGTGGTGTTGAATAGTGTTACATCATCTGCGAAGAGGACGCAGTTGCTTTTTATATTGTCACAAAGGTCATTTATGTAGAGAATAAAGAGAGTTGGTCCTAAAACGCTGCCTTGGGGAACACCACTGTTGACAGGTACAGGATTTGATAAAGCGTTTCCTATATTATGCACGCACACACATACATACAGACACACACACACACACACACACACACACAGCGCTTACCCAAACCGTCTAGACATGTAATTGAATCTTCCTTCAACAATGGAATGGAATAGCATCTCATATTGTCCCTGATGGCAGAAGGTACATTTAGGAGGCTGCATCACAGACGTAGAACACAGTGCTTGGTGTTCCAATGGAGCAATTCCTAGGAGTTGAACACACGATCTTCTGTACACTACCAATAGTTTGCTGCCTAAGACAATAACCTTGTCTTGCTAAATGACAAGACTACCTTAGAGTACACAGAGTAAACAAAACAAGGATCTGTATTTGAATGGTACAGCAAATCTCTTTAAGCTGTAGTCCTGGCTGAGAAGGCACATGGGCCCCATTTTAAGCAGCGAAATGTCCTTGATTCATTTTGTACATTTTCCTGAACCATAAATTGACCATTCCCTTTGGTATTCTTCAGTGTATTACTGCACAGGTTGTACAGAGTCATTGTGTTCTTTCATGCATCTTTCCTCCTTGCTACCCTTTTTGGTTATCGCCGATTAGAGAGAGCTGAAAAGCACTGTGAAGTGGTATATAAGTCGAAGTGCTATTGCTATTGCCTTCATATGTTGTTCTTAACATTTACATTGCTTAACAGCAACATTTACATTGCTGTTGGACCTTTTATGGAATGTCCTCCAAAGCATTCATCTTGTCAATTCCCATGTTGCCAGGGGAATTCTGGGAGTTGAAGTCCACACATCTTGAAGAGAAATTAGTCTACTGATCAACCTGGCCTTAGTAGACATTTGCTCTGGGTTAAATAGGCAGGGTATTATTTTCATTCCCCTCTAGGAATCTACCATCTATTGAAGCAGTCTCAAATTAGTGCCAGATCTTTTCTCCAGTGTAGTTCTTCTCCATCTCTGTGCTGGCAGAATGCTTTAATTAGTAATTCCACTGATTGAGCACAAAACACATAAAGACAAAAGAGATGTTCTGCCAATAAAGTGTCATTCCTTCTTCAGACACTAATCTAGCCCCAAACTTGCAATCTGTCAAAGAACAGTAGGGCGTGAACCTTTACAAAGATGACCTTGGCCGATCTTGAATAAAGCTAAGTGGGGTAAGACTAGATAGTTTTTGTGGTGGTAAAATGCACCCTCCCCATACACATGGATGCTGCTTTCACTATCACCCCAAAACAGATGAACTACTAAAGTGCCTTTATAAGAAAACATTTACACCAAGCTGAATTGAAGACTCAGTCAGGAAAGCAGAGGTGGGTTTCAGCAGGTTCTGACCAGTTCTGGAGAACCGGTAGTGGAAATTTTGAGTAGTTCGGAGAACCGGTAGCAGAAATTTTGAGTAGTTCGGAGAACCGGTAAATACCACCTCTGACTGGCCGCGCCCCCATCTATTATCTGCCTCCCGAGTCCCAGCTGATTGGGAGGAAATGGGGATTTTGCAGTATCCTTCCCCTGCCACGCCCACCAAGCCACGCCCATGAAGCCACGCCCCAAAACCGGTAGTAAAAAAAAATTTGAATCCCACCACTGTAGGAAAGCCCAGTAGATCAAATTGTTTCTAAGCACTGACCATATTTCAAAGATAGTATGGTTAGCATGCTGATAGGCAGGAAAGAATCAACAATGATAGAGTCCAATGGATGGGTTTATCTAAAATATTCCAAAGTCACACTCTGATTTCCAGTGCATCTGCCTTTTTCTTTGTTGTGCCTTTGCAATATAGTGGACCAAAGTTATATATTATAGCAAGAGCCAAGGTGGCGCAGTGGTTAGAGTGCAGCACTGCAGGCTACTTCAGCTGACTGCTAGCTGCAGTTCAGCAGTTCAAATCTCACCGGCTCAAGGTTGACTCAGCCTTCCATCCTTCCGAGGTGGGTAAAATGAGGACCCAGATTGTTGGGGGCAATATGCTGACTCTGTGAACCGCTTAGAGAGGGCTGTAAAGCACTATGAAGCGGTATATAAGTCTAAGTGCTAGTGCTATTGCTATATTGTGCTTTTGCTTGTCGCCACTCGGCAGAGTATCAAACCTTTTCTGTGTTACACTGAATTAATGCTTGTTGTGCATGCAAATAAAATTATGTTGTATCTTCAAAGGGATTTGGTGGCTTTAGGTGAGCCAGGTTTTGGCTGCAAGAGTTTGGAAGGGAGACATTGAGGAATTTTTGAGGTTGTAGACTAGGTTGGAAGTAAAAAGACAAACAAACAGAGGAAAGCAATGGTAAACCAGGTTTGCATTGTTGTCAATAAAACAATGCAGACACATCTGAGTCCATTGTGACTTAAAAGGGAGACTCTTTAAGATGTGAACCAACCTCATCCTGTCAAGGAACCACATTCAGCAGATCCAGGTACGTTGGGAAGAAAGCCCAAAGCCAGATCCTTGAAGCACATCAATAGAGCATGCATTTCCCATTTGTATACTTGGAGAACCTTCCTGCAGGATTTATTGCTCATAATAGTACAATGTAAAGAGGAAAGGTGCACATGTCTCAATGATTCAGAATCTGATGTGTTTTCACTCTGTGGGGCATGAAAATAACCTCCCTGACAGATTGTGTACAATATTCCAGGAATAGAGATGCCGATTTAAGATCTGGGGTTTTTCCCCCTCTTGGTGAACAGCCTTGGCATGTAATTCCCATGGAGGAAAGGTTGCAAAAAACGATGCATCTGTAATTCAATCGCTGTTCTTCCATGCAGTCCCATGATAACTGCTCGGTTATTCTGTTTTCCTCAGGATTAAAGAGTAAGGTTTATGCAAGCAGATGAATGAATCTGTTTCAAGAACCACTCTTGATCTTCTCCCCAGAAAGTTGTTTTCTGCAGTATATGCTGTATGTTTCCTGAATTTAGGAGTCTGATTTCTCCTAACTTCTCTAAGTTCAGGACTTAACTTTGGTAAAGAATGTGATTATTTATACACAGTTGAAATCTGTGATTTAGGTTGTTCTGACCCAGGTCACATAGGCAAATGTAGACAGCAATAAAGTCTTTTATTGCACCACTAAACAATGACAGACGGCCCTCCAGGGATGTTGGTATACCTCCACTCCACTTTTCCCTACAAAACAACCACCAACAGTCAGTGTAACCCAGTGCCACCTGGTGGGTCCACAACCAAGCCCCCAAATGGGAAGAAAATCGAAGTCCACAAACTAGGAACAGAGTTTGCAAAACAAGATCTGTAAATCACAACCTAGAGCAGGGGTCGGCAACCTTAAACACTCAAAGAGCCACAAAGGTCCTAACTGGAAGCCCCCCGTTGAATTCTGGAGTCAACCGGAAGTCCGGTTCCCCCACCATAGAGTCTCCTCCTAGCGCGGCTTCCTTTTTCCTCTACCAATCCTAACCGAAAACCCTATCAATTGTGGAGCTGACCGGAAAACCCATAGAGTCTCCTCCTGGCATGCCCTGCTTCCCCCTCCCCCCAACCAGAAGCTCCTCTCTCCTCTCAAAATTGTGGTGCCGACCAACCGGCGACAGGGAGCTGCAGCAGAGGGATGAAAGAGCCACATGTGGCTCCAGAGCTGCAGGTTGCTGACCCCTGACCTAGAGTCAGAGCCTGCAAAGCAAGGTATGCAAATCCAAAGGCTGAAACATGAGTCAAAGTCCAGGAGTCAAGGTTTCCAAAAGTCAGGGAAGTGTGTATCGAGCCAGATGGTTGTTCCCGATGAACACATCCTCCTCCAGCCTCTGGTAAATCACCCCGAGCCAGATGTTCCTTGTGGGCAGCCTTGCAGACTTCCTCTGAGCTTCCCTCCGCTCTACTCTCTGTGCCCGGGGGAGCGGGGGAGATTGGGTGGGGGAGGCAGCTGTTCCTCGTCAGAGGGGATCTGTTGTCTCTTATCGCCATTGCCCATCTGCAGACGATCCTCTCCTGTGTTCGTGAAGGCAGGTGGCTCCCCATCTGATGACCACTGTCCCCAATGCTGGAGGGACCTGGGATATCATCGTCCTCAGCCCCTAGACTCTCTGGACGTTCCAGGGGAGACGTGCCATCTCTGTTGGATGGTCCCGGTTCCAACTTCTCCTCCTTTGAACCGGGACCCAACTGAGCCATGACGGAGGTTCTAAAATCAGAACTTTATTGAATATTGCTAGAAGTGCCCCATATTCACAGGGCATGTGGTATCTTTGGGTTTAGAGTTGTTGCTTTCTGGAAATTCTAGCTGTTATTCTTTAAAAGAGCCATTGCCTAGCCCTCGGGGTTATTGTAAGAAGAATGTAGTGTGTAGGTATGTTTTGGACTTGCAGTGTACCTTAATTCTGATGCCCTGGTGGCCAATATAGGCCGTAAGGACCGTACCCTTGGGCTTTGTTAGTTATTCTGGGACATAGAAGATACATAAAACTAGCATAATAAAAAATATGCCTTTGTAACAGTAAATCTCCATCATCCCAAATAAAACTCCATGATATCTCCTCCTTTTCTCTATTTTATCTCCCTTAATATTTGGGATCCAAGTTGTCTTTTTGCTATGCTGAAATAATAGCCATAATTATAAATAATAACAAGAGTATCTTCAGTGCTTAAAAAGCCACAGGTTAGTAGGATGACATTAATGCAATCATCCCATTATGCATCTCAGTCTTATATATTTATCCTATATATAGTTGCAGTTAGACTTATCTTGATGGTAAAAATGTTCTTTTTGTTTAAAAAAATGCTTTATCCTGCTGCTAACTGAGCTTCTGCAATTAATCTCATCATCTCAAGGCATTTATTTAAAGAGATTGGATAATATATTATTCTACCTTGCAAGGTTATCCCTTTCCCCCAGCAATAAAGACTTAATGCATCTATAGAAACAATTCAAGAAGAGTCAAACTTTTCACATTATTGGTTCTTATAAACTTTTTGTTTCATTTTAAAAAACAAAATTTGGGTGCTTTTTGTTTTGTTTTAAAAACTATCCACTTTTTTTAAAAGATGTGTGAAAACAATACTAGGCTTGAAAGAGTACAAAGGCCATACTATCTTCTGGCTGTTTTCTAGAGACAGCTATCATTTCAGTCCTAGAAAGTCTTCAAATACCTCTTGGTTTCCCAACAGTCTGAGAAGTTAATCTTTCCCAAAGGAATTACAAAATTCCATACTCTTTGTCTGTCTTTTGTTTTCTCACAAGAGTCCTGGTGGTGCAGAGGTTAGAATGCAGTATTGCAGACTAAATCTGTCCACAGTCTGAAGTTCAATCCTGATGGGCTTGAGGTTGACTCAGCCTTCTATCCTTTTGAAGTTGGTAAAATGAGGACCCAGATTGTTGGGGTCAGTATGCTGACTCTGTAAACCACTTAGATAATGCTGTAAAGCACTATGGAGCGGTATTGTCATGCCCCGTCAGAGCCTGAATCTACGGAGGAAGATGAGCCGGAACTGGAGCCCACGGAGATCGAGGGGGCGGCTTCATTGGCTTTGGAGGAAAATGGGGAGGAGCAGGCCCAGTCAGGCCAGGGCCTTTCAGAATTGGGACAGCTTGTAGGCAGGGAGGAAGGGGGGAAGGATGACCAAGAGAGGCTAAGCAGTGAACATGAGAGACAGAGCTCAGGCAAGGAGCAAGGACCATCCCCTTCTGATCCTCGAGCACAGAGAGTGAAGAGAAGGCGAGAACAGCGCAGACTGACCCGACTACTCAGGAGGAGAGCACCCCACCCCTCTTCACAAGGCACACCTGGGGAATGTTTTTTGAACACAGTGGCTGGGCAGAATCACACTCACACTTTTTGCAGTGCATCTTTGGTCCAATAAGGGCTTCTTTCTCTAAAACTTTGGGCTGGGGGAGAGAAAATTGCTATAGGAAATTAAGCAGTCTTCCAATATTTGAGGGGTTGTCACACAGAAGAAGGGGGTTAACCTATTTTCCAAAGCATCTGAAGCCAGAACAAGAAGTAACAGATAGACGTTTATCGAAGAGAGAGCCAACCTAGAACTAAGGAGAAATTTCTTGATAGTGAGAACAAATTAATCAGTGGAATGGTTTGCCTTTACAAGTTGTGGGTGTTCCATCACTGGAGGTTTTTAGGGAGAGACTGGACAGCTACTTGTCTGAAATGGCCTAGGGTCACCTGCTTGAACAGGGGGTTGGACTAGAAGACCTCCAAGGTCCCTTCCAAGTCTGTTATTCTGTTATCTGTTGATGGCTCAATTGCCCATAGTGACACACCTAGAATCTAGGCAAAATCTCTTCCAGCATAGTGAAATGGTAAGAAAGCTAAGTTAGGATTTTGCACTCTATCTGGAAAAGCACAAAAGTATACGAACGGTTTTCTACAAAGGAGCATCAAGATGAAACTTCAGGAGTTTAGTCCTTTGTGCGGTTTCATCCCCCACCAAATGTTCTTGAAATTCTGAAATTATTTTCTGAGAAGAGTAAATGTACCGCTCCTTCAGAATATCACCATTTTTTAAAATAATAACTCTCCTGAATGGCTCATTTTGAGGAGGACTTTGTGAAACTCAGACAGCTGAGATTAGCATGCCCACTCACCAATTAGGATCTCTATTCTAGGGTGGGGTTTTTTTTCTGCCAAGAAAATATATTCTGAGCATCCATTTAAGTGGGTCTTTCTGGAAACCAGTTTGACTATTGATGCTTCCTGGGGTTCTTTCATTAGAAGGAGATTGAGAGCAAATTATCACTAGATTGATTTTATTCAGCACCTGAAGTCCTGGACATTGTGCCACCCTGAACGAATAATTGGGTGGTGTTTCCCTCATTATCTTTTCCCATCCATAAAAGATGAGTTTTTGGAACTGAAATGAATAAAGGGGGAAAGCACTTCCTCGTGAGTAAGACTGTAGCCATTATGACTTTTTAGTCTGGAGTGAAAACAAATAAGGGAAGACACGAGAAGAATAAATAAATCATGCACGGCATGAAAACGATTCTCAAAGGCGTTTTTCTTCCTCTCTCACAACTCAGGACTGTCTACACTCTACAGAAACTACATGCAGGAAAATTCAAGGCCAATAAAATTCATGAATTAAATTAGTTGCTTTTACAGGTAGTGGTGTCCAGAGATATCTAAGTGATAGAGAAAAGGGAGGGGGGAATTATGACGAAAACAGTGTTGGACTTCAAGCTTTGCCCCTTTTGTAGATGCACGGTGACATCACACCAGTGGTGGTATTCAGCCGGTTTGCACCAGTTCGGACAAACCAGTAGTGGCAATTTGGCCTGGGTCGCCGAACCGGTAGCGACTTCTGGCTGGCCCCACCCCCCACCCGGTCGCCCGGTTGCTGCCCAGCCCACCCGGTCACCGCTCGCTCACCCCGCCCACCCGCTCAATACTCGCTTGCCCTGCCCGCCTGCTTGACGCTTGCTCACCCCACCCCCCCCACGCTCGCCCCCCCCCCACACGGCCCAGCTACTCGCCCCCAGTTGCCTCGCCAATGCCCGCTCAGCTCAACAAAGGTAAGCAATGCATGCTGCCCGCTCGCCCTTCACCTTGGGTTGGGGGCCAGGGTCCCAGGGACGTGCCATTCCTCGAGACCCTGGAGCCGCCGCCTGCTCACCACCCACCTCGGCCGGGTCGGGGAATGTGACATTCCCTGGCTCCGGCCTTGCCCTGGAGCTGCTGCCCGCTTGCTGCCCGCTCTCCCTTCGCCAGTCGCATGCGTTGCCCCATTTCCCCTCCTCCAGAGGCCCTGGCCCTAGCCCCGCTTCCTCCCCCACGACCGCCGCTTTCTTTGGGCTTACCTTCCTCCCGTGGTGGCTGGTCCGGACTCAAAGCCTTCTCTTTTTTTCGGTGCTCGAAGCCTCCCGTAGCACCTCTTTGCCAGCCACTTCCCGGCAGCAGTATGGATTTGGCAATGCTCCATCACCTCTTTCCATATGACCAAATGATCACATGGCAAGCATGGACATGGATCACACCTTGGCTGGGCTAGTTTTCTCTCATATTATGCAGGAGTTTATTTTGAGAAGATTGGGCTGATATCAATTGAATTGTCTTCAACTCCCAGTAAGTCGCAGCACATGGACAGCATGCCATGTGAAAACAGCTGTCAGGTGGTATAATGCTAAACATCTTCCACGTTTCATCAATAGCTCATATGTAATTTGTCTTTTAAGACTCATTGATTTCAAAAGTATTGGTTTCCTAGTGAGTGTACAGGCTACAGACACTGTGGGAATCCATGTACCGTAGTCCTTAATTTGATGCCATTAGACAGTATAATTAGAGGGAACTCATCTGTTTCTGTATATTTCTGAAACAAGATGTGTCCACTTCTGTGTCTCCACAAAGGCTCACTGGGTTAAAGAATGCATCATTGTGTCACAGGTTTGTTTATCATTCCTCCTTATCTAGAGTTGTTCTGTCCAATTATTTCAATCCAGAACTTCTTCTAAGGCTTATTAATTCCTTTAATGAGAAGAGGAAACACCCCTCTGAGAAGTATTGACCTAGATTGAAAGGCATACCATAATCACACTCACATACATATTGTGGTCAGAATGGGACAACTCGCCATGGCCAACTCACCACGGCCAACTTACCGCAGGACAATTCGCCGCAGGACACTTTAACAATTCAATTTAATTATTCAAAATAACTAAAAAAATATTTTAATTTTTATCATTCACATTCCATTCTGTCCCTCCTTTTGCATTCTTTCTTTAATGATTCTATTCCACCATTTCTTTGATATTGGTGTTTATTCATGTGTTGTGAGCCGCCCAGAGTCCTTTGGGAGTTGGGCGGCATACAAATTTTATTAATAATAATAATAATAATAATAATAATAATAATATAATATTCCTGATAAACTCACACAGCATAAGCTTTGCTGGCTGAGGAATTCTGGGAGTTGAAGTCCACAAGTCTTCAAGTTGCCAAGGTTGGAGACCCCTGTTCTAGAGTGAGAGTTAAGTGTGGGAGGCATACAGTAGTTCTGGGGTACGTTCCATTTAGTGTTATAGGAGGGGAGAGCTGTTGTTCGCAGTTGCTGCTTTACGGAGTGTCTCAGGGTTCAACATGCTCTCCATTTTTGTTTCCCATTTATATGAAGCCTCTGAATGAGCTCATCCTGTGGCATGGAATGAGACTATCATAGCAAGCAGATAATATTCAGTTGTCCCAAAGGTGCTTTTTCAAAAGGCAACTGGACTTCGTTTTTCCTTGAAGACGTTTTGCTTCTCATCCAAGAAGCTTCTTCAGTTCTTCAGTCCTGGATGACTGAGAATCTCCATAAGCATAATATTCAGTTGTATATCTTCCCTGGCTGAGCTGACCAATGATGACATGAAGGTCTTGACTCAGTGTCTGGAGGCTGTAGGGTCTGGATGAGGAAAATTCAGCTCAACTCTAGAAAGACTGAGTCCCTTTGTTTTAGGGACACCTCCAGGTCTGGTAATGTTCCATCAGGGGTGGGTTCTGGCTTACCTCGCTGCCGGTTCGCTTCCTCACGTGCCGCGTGGGCGCGCACGCATGCGCAGTGCTAAAAACCCAGCTTCTACGCATGTGCAGAAGCAAGAAACAGCTTCTGCGTGTGCGCAGAAGCATAAAACAAGATGGCGCCGCCTATGGCGCCGCCGAGAGAGCCGGGAGTGTCCAGCCAGCCATTGCTGCCGGTTTGGCGAGCGGGGAGAAATTCCCGCTACCGGTTCTAAAGAACTGGTCCGAACCGGCAGGAACCCACCTCTGTGTTCCATGTTTAGTTCTATGTGGGATTGCGTTATTGAACCAGGCCTGTCAAACTGGCAGCCTGTGGGCCAGATGCGTCATACGCAGGCCACGTCTACCCCGGCTCCACAAGGGCAAAAAAAGTCATGATATGTCACGATATGTCACGTGACGTGATCGAGTTTGACACCCGTGCTGTAGACTGAACTAAACTGAACTATTTGGAGGGCTTTCTGGACTCAGGTCCAGGATATTTAAAGGCTTTAAATCCAGGATATTTAAAGGCTTGCCTTTCTCCAAAGGTCCTGCCCCATTCTTTTCACTCTGACAGGAGAGACATGTTTGGGTCTCATCCATCAAAGAATGTCATCTGGCAGGACCCAGGAAGCATATCTTTTCTGCCATGATACCTGCCTCTGGAACACCTTACCATCTGAGCTCAGATCAATCCCAAACCTGCTGGCTTTCTGGAAAGCATTGAAAACCTACCTATTTGCCCAGCTGTGGGGAGTTGTGAAGCCCAGCTGGATTTATATTATATGATATTGCTTTTATTTTTGGCTGCCATTTTTCCTCTGAATTATAAGTTTTATAATGTGTGTTTTATGGTTTTGTACTGTGGTTTCCATTTCAATTTTGTTTGCCACCCAGAGTTGTTGTAGTGAGAAAGAAAGAAGAAAGAAAGAAAGAAAGAAAGAAAGAAAGAAAGAAAGAAAGAAAGAAAGAAAGAAAGAAAGAAAGAAAGAAGAAA
>QLTV01001825.1:335382-350775 GCA_003457575.1 Thermophis baileyi
AGAAAGAAAGAAAAAAAAAACAAGTGGAAGTGGGAAGCAAATATAAGATTATGACTACCACATTTCTTCTTGTTTTTTTTATTAACCAAAATAGACATCAGATTAAAAAAAAACATCATCAGTCTTGTTCTTTTTCTTAAAAAGAAAAAAAAAATAGTTCTGTAACTATGTTTTTCTACCTGGCGTTTCCAGGAGTTTTTAAAATAACATTCTTTGTAGTTCTTTCCTGTCAGAGAACATACTGATCTCAAAGAAAAAGTCTGTGATGGTCAGGAATAGTGAGAATATTTCTCCCTCCATGCTTTTTTTTAAAAGTCTTTCTTTCATATGCCGTCTCTTTTCTGATTTTGATGCCTTATTTAAAAAAAAATAAGAATCTGAGGTAAGGACATCTTGTTCTACACTGAATGTTAAACAGTTCAGGGACAGTCCTTTGATTTCTGAGCTTAGAAAATAATTTGCACAGAACAAAATCAACAGGTTTAATTCTTATGTGTCTCTCTGTGTGGGGGAGGGCACAAGTACAATCAAAGTATGATAGTATAATATTTGGAATTCACCCATGAAAAAAAGGTTTCTGCCATTCTGTATTCCGCATGGAATGGTTAATCATAGATATATAGAAAGCAGTGGACTGGATTGATTGTTAAATAAATCCTTACATTTAATGTATGCATCTTTTAAAAAATGAATAATAATAGCTGGGGGAGAGAGAACAAATCATTTTGGGATTAAGTATATGCACTCATCCCCTGCTGTATTGCTGAGGAAAATCTCTTCTGAGATATTATTATAACTGATTTTCCCATCAGTGACAACAGAGATTTTAGGAGGGGATCTTTGAGACAGTCTGGTTCAACCTATTTCCTAGTATCATCTAGCTGTGTAATATAACTGCAAAAAAACCTTATTGTAATTTTTGTTTTCGTCAACCAAGCTATTGTTTCTATTGTTTCGACCACACCACTCAATTCTGCTTAGTCTACCCCTAGCTTGAGTTTTATGTCAGTTTTGGAACCCGCACTTTATAAAGGATTCAAACGAACTGGAACTAGAGCCGAGGTGGCGCAGTGGTTAGAGTGCAGCACTGCAGGCTACTTCAGCTGACTGCTAGCTGCAGTTCGGCGGTTCAAATCTCACCGGCTCAAGGTTGACTCAGCCTTCCATCCTTCTGAGGTGGGTAAAATGAGGACCCAGATTGTTGGGGGCAATAGGCTGACTCTGTAAACCGCTTAGAGAGGGCTGTAAAGCACTATGAAGCGGTATATAAGTCTAAGTGCTATTGCTATTGCTCTTGCTAACTGGTTCAAAGAAGAGCAACAAAAATGATTAGGAGACAAGGAATGGGATTGAAGGAACTGGATGCGCCTGAGAAAAGATTGAGGGATGATATGTTCTTCAAATATTTGCAAGGCACAAGGATGAAAGTCAGATAGGAGCTTCTCTCTCTAATTTAGCTTTAATGTGCAGGACCCCAAGATTAGAAAAAACCTCCTAACAATAAGAGCAGAGACGCAGTGGTGCCAATTATTCAGAAAGGTGGGTGATCCTCTGAACACATCCTTCACCAGATGTGTTCAATCAAAAGCCCTCTGTTGGGTAAGGTTCAATTTAGATCAGGGGTGTCAAACTCGCAGCCCGCAGGCCGGATGCATCATGCGCTGCCCACGCCCACGCCCGGTTTAGCGAAGAGGGGAAAAGTCACGCTACGTCACGTGACGACACTGTAATGACACGAGTTTGACACCCTGATTTAGATTCTTCCACCGAGCTGAGAGACTTCCGTGGCCTTTTCCAAGTCTGTGCTTTTTATTTTATTTTTTAATTAGATGTTTATATATTTATTAAATGTTTTTATCCCACCTTTATTACTTTATAAGTAATTCAAGGTGGCAAACATACAGAATAACAGACTTCAAAGGGACCTTGGAGGTCTTCATAGATAAAAATACATAAAACTCCTTTCTCCTCCTATTTTCCTCACAACAGCAACTTGTGCTATGAGCTGGACTGAAAGAGAGGAACTACCTCAGAGTCGCCCAGCTGGCTTTCCCACCTGAGGTGGGACTAAAAATCACCCTCTCCTGTCTTCTAGCCTACTGCCTGTTCTGACCTGGCTTCCTGATAAACTCACACAGCATAAGTAGCGTCTCACAAACCTCTTTTTTTAATGATAACGTCTGCTAATTGTCTTCATTAACAGTCATTCTGAGTTCAAATAAAGTAAAACAAGTCTTTTCTTTGTAATGTCTGCTAATTATTCTCATTAGCAAAAGTCCAAGCAAAATTCAACAAGGCTGACGAAAAATCTTTCCTGCAACTTCCTCATTCGTGTTCATCACTTAAATAGGCTATGGGAGTGGCCAATTATCCCCAAGCCTCCCTCCCGAGTAGCCCTTCTTCTCTGGAACCATTCCTGCCTTTTGGCAGCTCTGCGCATGCGCGCGTTGAGAACAGGCTCCTCCTGTTCTTCTTCTTCACTCCTGTCATCCTCTGGAGGTTCTGGAGGCCCTGGCTGAATCCCTGCCAGGCCTGGCCCAGGTTCCTCCCCCGCCTCCTCGCTGTCCGACTCTGCTGCCAGATGCACAGACCACTGGTGAACCACAACACCAGCCTCCTCGCTGTCCGGCTCTGCTGCCAGCGGCACAGGCCGCTGGCAGACCACAACATTGCCTTAATCACTAGGCTCAACATTGGTTCACCCTTTAACATTGGTGTAGCCAGTGGTGGGATTCAAATTTTTTTACTACCGGTTCTGTGGGCGTGGCTTGGTGGGCGTGGCGTGGCTTGGTGGGCTTGGCAGGGGAAGGATACTGCAAAATCTCCATTCCCTCCTCACTCCAGGGGAAGGATACTGCAAAATCCCCATTTCCTCCCGATCAGCTGGGACTTGGGAGGCAGAGAATAGATGGGGGCAGGGCCAGTCAGAGGTGGTATTTACTGGTTCTCCGAACTACTCAAAATTTCCGCTAATGGTTCTCCGAACTACTCAAAATTTCTGCTACCGGTTCTCCAGAACTGGTCAGAACCTGCTGAAACCCACCTCTGGGTGTAGCCCCCCCCCAATACATTTTGGAAATTGCACCCATAATTTAAAGAGTTAAATATATGGGTGTATGCATATTTTACCAGGGTCTGTTGGAATAACTGTGATTCTGGATTTAGCATTTATAGACATGTTGATAAATTTGAAATCCTGTTGTGCCAAAGGGGATTCACGGGGAGTATACCCTGAGGTGAGTGGGCAGAAAAGCAAATTATCTTTATTTTTCCGAGGGAAGCTTAAGTTTTGTTTCTGTTATTTTTCCCCCAAGAATTTTTCCAAGTACTGAAATAAGATTATGACAAACATCTCTAGGATGTTTCCGTGGGTGTTGCATAAAATTAAGCTTAGGTGTAAATGTGTGTTTATGAAATACGATTGGCTGAGAGGCTTACTGTATGTAAAAACACCAAACCTTCATCCTCAGAAGAGTTTAGGACACAGCTTTCCTTTCTCCACCTTGAGATGGAGAGTGAGAGGAGATATACAAGCTCTCTTCTCTCACTCCCGTCCCGTTTACATAACATTTGTAATCTAATAAAGCTTCTGGGAAAATCCCCACAGAGGACAATGACTGTTTTCAAATGGATTAGAATCGGGGAAACGTGACTAGAAAGCAGGGGTGGGCTGCTGGGGGTTCGTAGGGGTTCGGGAGACCCTCTAGCTAAGATTCTGTGCAGTTCGTGGAAACCCCCAAATCCCACTCCTGGCTGGCCCCGTGTACCCCACCCCCGCCCCTCCCAGGCATCCCCACGCGGTAAGTGCAGGGCATGCGCGGATGCAGGTAAGTGCAGGGCATGCGCGGAGGCTCGGGGACGGCGAAAAACGGGCCTACCCGAAGTTCGGGAAGGCCGGAAACGGGCCTGTTTCCGGCCTCCAGAGGGCCTCCGGAGCCTGGGGAGGCCATTTTCGCCCTCCCAGAGGCTCGAGGAAAGCCTCCGGAGCCCAGGGAGGGCAAAAACGCCCCCCCACCATGGTGCAGGAGGCCGACTAGGCCACGCCCACCATGGCCACGCCCACCCAGCAACCGGGCAGAGAACCCCTTGCTAAAAATTTTGAAGCCCACCCCTGCTAGAAAGTCTGGTGACCCTTTGATTTGGAGATCAGCTTTAGCAGAAGTCAGTGTATGTTGGAGAGGTGGCGGCTCTTTCTGCCCTGGGGATTGACTTCCGGGCCTTTGGAGGAGAAGGGAGGCTCCCCATTTCTTTGGAACATATTGCTGGTATTCACAGAAGCCAATACAGGAAGTCTTTGCCCTACAACCACAACTGAGCCCAACATTTCTGTTAAGTGAGACATTTGTTAAGTGAGTTTTGCCCCATTTTATCAGCTTTCTTGCCACAGTTGTTAAGTGAATCATTGCAGTTCATGAGTTAGTCACCTGGTTGTTAAGGGAATCCAGCTTCCCCATTGACTTTGCTTGTGAGAAGGTCTCAAAATAGGATCACATGAGCCCGGGACAAATATGAACCAGTTGCCAAGCATCTGAATTTTGATCACATGATCATGGGGATGCTGCTAAGGTCATAAGTGTGAACACCGTCATAAGTCATATTTTTCAGTGCTGTTGTAACTTTGAACGGTCACTAAACGAACTGTTGTAAGTGGAGTCCATCTGTATAGCATACAACCACTGTTCCCTCTAAGGTGCGCGGCCGCGCGGCTGCGCAGCCGCGCACGTGACAGGGAATCGCCGCGCGGCAGTTTTGACCTGCCGCGCGGCGATTTCCCCTGTTAGAGGGAACGTTGCCACGGTCATAGGGAATCGCCGCGCAGCCGTTTCGAACTGCCGCGCGGCGATTTCCCTTGTTAGAGGGAACATTGCATACAACGCGTGGTTTGCATTAGATTTTTTCACAGTGTAGGAGGTGTGTAAAGCCCATACAGGTGGATAGTTGATATTTGAGAAGTTGTGTCAGTTTAATAACCAGCTTGAGCATTTGAAGGTGGCACTAAAACCAATTCTTGTTCCTTGGGAAATGGAGCAACATTATCAGAAAATCTCTGAATTGCCATCAAAGGTCACTTAGCTGTTCCAAGATTTGTTTATTTTGATCTCACCTTTATTATTTTATAAATAACTGAAGGCAGCAAACATACCTAATATTCCTTCCTCCTCCTATTTTCCCCACAACAACCACCCTGTGAGGTAGGCTGGACTGAGCGAGAGTGAATAGCTCAAGGTCACTAGGTGCTTTCATGCCTAAGGAGGGGCTAGAAGTCACAGTCTCCTGGTGATTGGCCCAAACTCACCCAGTCAGCTGTCATACCAGGGGTGGGTTCTAACTTACCTCACTGCCAGTTTGCTTCCTCCCGCGCTGCGTTGGCAGTGCCAAAAAAATTTTAAAAATCCCCCCCCCAAAAAAGGCGAAAACAAGATGGCAACGCATGCGCAGAGCCGGAAACTCGGCTTCTGCGCATGCGCAGAAGAAAAAAAAATTAAAAATTCCAATTTTTTTTTAATTCCCCAAAAAATATGGCGGCGCCCATGGACAGGCACCAACCAAACCGGATCCGTGACATCACCGTGACGTCACCAGCGGGTCGCTACCGGTTCGGGCGAACCAGTCCGAACCTGGAGGAACCCACCTCTGTGTCATGCCTAAGGCGGGACTAGAACTAACAGTCTCCTGGTGATTTGCCCAAAGTAGTGCCCTTAGTGTGTGTTAGACTGCAGCTCCCATCATTCCCACCAGTCAAGTGAGGTAGTGCTGTTACTGAGAAGGAGTAAAATGAAGTGGTAGTATTATTAACACTTTGTCAAATTCCATTTGGGACAAGGGGTTAGTTGAGTCCCATTGACCAGAATTGGACAAGGACTAATCGCTTTTAAGGGTTGACTTGCATGTGGAATGGGAGATCCTAGATTTAACAAATGTCACTAGGTTTTCTTTTTACTACCAGAAACTACTTTTGAGGAAATTTTCATTTTTTTATTCTGATTTGGGGGGACGCAATGATTTGGCTTTGGGGGAACTTTGAAATGTCGAGGCATACAATTGTCTTGGGGATCTTCAGATTTCTTGATAAGAACAAAATAGCAAGTTCATTTTTCCTACATGAAGTTTGATCTTTTTTCTGCATCACTTTGCATTTTTTTCCCCTGTGCGTCAGCAGGAAAACCCAAATGTATATTAGCATGCATTTCTTTTAATTTTATACCATTGTCTATGCACACTTCCTAATAGGCAATTTCTGTAAGTGATTTTATCTAATACAAGGCTTTTTAATACACATATTTCCCCTGAACTGACTTTTTCTGATGATATACTCATTTTTAATGCGTTTTTGAGCTGAGACTTTGGTGAAAAATGCAGATTTCAGCACAATACAATGTTCCAGTTTATTCCTAGGTTTGGGAATGTGGATGGAGTGTGTGTGTGTGTGCGTGTGTGTGTGTGTGTGTGTGTGTATAACAAGGCAAGTTGCCCAGGTTTGAATCCCATAAGGGTATAGCTAGCTGATGAGAGCTAAATAGCTTGAAATAGATCTATACTAGTCTCCCTTTGTTTCTTTATCAGTAAAAATGTTATATATAGGAAAAATGGTTGTCGTGAAAGCGACTGCCTGCATGGCCCCTGGAGTGGGGCCGAAAGGCGAAAGGAAGCAGTATGCTCCCTCCCATATTTGGGTACACTAGGTGATTCGACAGAAAAAACATATAATCCCTACCCTGGTTCAGCTGAAACAGGGAAAATAACTTGTGGCTTAGATGATAAATTTGCCTTTGCCTGACGAGGCAAAACAGCCCAAGTGCGAATCCCAGAAGGGTATGGCTAGCTAATGCCTTTACGCCACAGGCTCTAATTAATTAATTAATTAATCCTCTTAATTTCCTTAATTAGATACATTTGCTACTTTATTTATAAAAATAATAAAGACAGACTAAAAATAAGTAAATGAAAATTAACATGGGCCCCTCGAATTACACTAATGTTCTTACCTAGCCTGTTAGAGAAGCATCTGCATGAAAACAAACAAGCTCAGAGAAGACCAAAAACCCAAACAACTCAACTCTGATTGAGCTTCATATATATATTCTCTACTATGGAATACATGAATATAATATACGGATATTCCCATCAACAGTATGATTAGTTTTTCTCTGATAAGGGGGTTATGGGACATAAATTCCAAATTGGGGAAGACTTGGTTCAAACTTTCTTGTGCTGAATTGCTGATCTTCAGGATAGATCACACATTGGGCTAGGATGGAGAGCTAGGTTTGTAACTGTTTTATGGATTACAAGTATTCCTTGATTTACAACAGTTCATTTAGTGGCCATTTGATGTTACAATGGCACTGAAAAAATGACTTATGACCGATTTTCACACTTAACGAACATTGCAGCACCCCATGGTCATGTGATCAAAATTTAGACGCTTGACAACTGGCTCATATTTATGAGGGTTGCAATATCCCTGGGGTCATGAGATCACCTTTTGCGAGCTTCTGACAAGCAAAGTCAATGGGAAAGCCAGATTCATTTAACAACCATATTGCTAACTTACAGTATGTCACAGAAGTGAGTACACCCCCTCACATTTTGTAAATATTTAAGTATATCTTTTCAGTTTAGACATTAATGGCTGTGTGTTGCGTTATTTTGAGGGGACAGCACATTTACACTGTTATACAAGATGTATACTCACTACTTTACATTGTAGCCAAGTGTCATTTCTTCAGTGTTGTCACATGAAAAGATATACTTAAATATTTACAAAATGTGAGGGGGTGTACGCACTTCTGTGACATACTGTAACAACTGCAGTGATTTACTTAAGAACTTTGGCAAGAAAGGTCAAAAAATGGAGCAAAACTCACTAATGTCTGTTTTGCTTAGCAACCAAAATGTTGGGCTCAATTGTGGTCATAAGTCGAGAACTACTTGTATAGTGAGCCACCTAGAATCACTGTATGAGATAGGTAGCCATATAAGTCCAACAAGCTTCTCTCTCTCTCTCTCTCTCTCTCTCTCTCTCTCTCTCTCTCTCTCTCTCTCTCTCTCTCTCCCTCCCTCCCTCCCTCCCTCACACAGAGAGAGAAGGGGGGGAATGATACAATATATTTAGAAATAAAGAACAGAATTGAGATCCAGAAGCTTCACGTTGAAGTTATTCTGATGCCTTGATCCCATCATCCTCTAACTAACTCACGTGCTGCTCTGGATGGGAATCTCCCAGCTCCCTTGTGGATCAGGGATATGAGGGGAGAAAGAATCTGTCACTCTCTTCCAGTAGGAATGGATCAGGGGTGAAATTCAGCAGGTTCTGACAGGTTCTGGAGAACTGGTAGCGGAAATTTTGAGTAGTTCGGAGAACCGGCAAATATCACCTCTGGCTGGCCCCAGAATGGAGATTTTGCAATATCCTTCCTCCAGGAGTGGGGAGGGAATGGGGATTTTGCAGTATCCTTCCCCTGGAGTGGGGAGGGAATGGGGAATTTGCAGTATCCTTCCCCTGGAGTGGGGTGGGAATGGGGATTTTGCAGTATCCTTCCCCTGGAGTGGGGAGGGAATGGGGAATTTGCAGTATCCTTCCCCTGGAGTGGGGAGGGAATGGGGCATTTGCAGTATCCTTCCCCTGCCACGCCCACCAAGCCACGCCCATAGAACCGGTAGGGAAAAATTTTGAATTTCACTCCTGGAGTGGATCTCTGTCTAACTACATAGACTGTGCTAAAAAGATAATATTTTGTTTTATGTAGTAGTCCATATTATTTCTCTAATATTTCATTTGTAATACTGTAGAAATACAATATTTTTTTTCTCTTTTGGGCCCACCCTTCCATCTGTTTTGCCATTCATACTAGATCATTTTCTGCCTACCTAGTAACCCTTCCAACTTCCCCTTTTGTTTTATCAGCATTAGCGGAACTTGTTTGCTTATCGGATAAAGAAAGATTTCATCCATTTGCTTGAAAACCAATGTCCTTATTTTTTGGCACACCAGCAAACCAACCTCACCTTTTGGTCAATTCCATGCCTTCTTTCTTTGCTTCCTTCTCTCTTTGTTTCTCTTCTTCTCTATTCCATTGTTCATTTATATATTTAGCGTTTCACAGGCTGCAGTTTAAACCCCTACCCATTAACCCCCCCCCGCCATAAAAGCCTCTGCCGGGACAGAAGACTGTCTTGTGAGATTACAGATTAGATATTACAGAGCATATCTCTGGGATTGGGGGGTGGGGGTTGGGGAGGGTTGTAGTCTCGTTGGGGATGCAGGATCCAATCACAGTGGCTGTGATCACCTGATCCCGCAGAGGCAATCCGGAGGCTCTAGTAAAAGGGGAGGCATTACAAACATTAGAAGTAGCTGCTTCGTGATGCTGTGTGCTGCTACATATACACACACACTCTCTCTCTCACAGGCGCAGCTATTATATGCAGTGCATTAGCAGGCATCGCTGTCACATTTTTGATCAAGGAACCACCTGCTCACACAATCCGAATTATCTTCTGCCAAAGAGCAATGCTGTCCTGACATATCGCACTGGTGATAACTAAATAAGGAAACAACCCACTGCAGACAAAACTGGCAGAAAATGTATTTTTATTCATTTTTATTTTTATTTTAAAAAAGGAAAGATGAATAGAAGTTCCTCCTGATGCTTGATGCCATATTCCCAGGTTTTTCTTTTTCTGCCAAGAGTCAGGGAAATATATGGGTCAGTGAAGCCAACTACAGAAATAGCTATCCTCTGTTTAGCCAAGAACTTTCTTTCTTATGTTTGGGATGAAACAGAGAAAGTTCTCTAAGGGCAGACCGAGTGCCTTTGATTCCAGCTCATGACCTAACTCTAAAAGCCAACTCCGATTGGTCTCAGGACAAACTGGATTGGAGCAACTGAAAAAAGAAAGAAGAAGATCTGACAAACCGAATCCAAGAGACAATGGTTCAAAACGTCATCTTGATTTTCTTTCGCAGGCGATTGAGCCAAAGACCAGCTGTCGAGGAGCTTGAAAGACGAAATATCTTGAAACGTGAGTATCGGAATGCTTTCTCTGCCGAGCAACTTGTTCAATTGTTTTGTGTGTGGATATGGAGTGTTCTCCTCTACAAGGAGAAAGCATGTTTGTTACTCTATGCATGATTAGTAAGCAGAAACTTTCCCCCTATCTAAATTTGTTGGGCTCAGAAAATAATATTAATTCTTAGCGTAACTCTGTAGTCATTAAGAAAACTGACAGAGGCTACAGTATAGTAATGTATGTATTCGTGGGAATACAATATACAGGAGATATAAAGTGTGCTGAAGTCTTTGTTCTCTTTGCCCTCAGAAGTGTCATGTGAACTATTTCACCATTATTCCCATTCTGCTTGTGTTGAACACTGAGGCTAAGTGAAAAGTCACTTGGAGGAGAACACTCGCTGCGTCTGGCAGAGTTTTACTAGCTTCTGACCTAGTGTACCAGTAACCAAATTTAGATTGTAGATATTTTAAGAAGGAAAATTAAAGATGACCCCCAAACTGGAGATTCTTACTATTAAAAGTAGAGTGAGCTGCTTCCAGGCAGAAGAAAGATCAGATTATTTGCAGAATGCTCTAACCTTGCTAGGCAACACAAATTCTAATTAAACCACGAAGAGGTAAATTTCTCTGCCATCACTATGTAAGTTCTGCAGCAATGTCACCACTTTTCATCCAATTTTATTTCACCAACTGCATCCTATTTCACTAACTGCACATTTCTCAGGGCTTCAGACATTATCCCTTCTAGCCAACACCAGGCAGTTATAGAGTCCTTGAACTTTTTCTAAGTTTTTCAGTATCACACAGCACCCTTCATCAGGTTAAGCGTCCTAGCAGCTAAAGTCCTAGCAGCTGCATTCATTCAACATGCTAAGCTTGGTAATGGAGTGGGGGGGGAGGGGAAGGAGGGGGGGAGGGGAAGGAGGGGGGGAGGGGAAGGAGGGGGAATGAATAAAAAAAAAAAAAAAAAGTATATGGCTTTGATTGCATGATTGTTGTTGCCATCTGGATAATTCTATATGGCTCAGTATATTTACAAATTCAGGAAAATGAGCTGATTTAGTATCCAGGTTAAGAAATGCAGCCAGTAAGTGAGTCATCTGATTTATGCTTTTTCAAATCACACGCTATCAAAAGATTAAGGCAGATGCAATTCCCTTCATCTCCAACACAGAGAGCTGGGATATTTTACAAAAATAAGGTAGATTGCACTCCTAAAGTCAATTTTCTTGCAAACAACTTCCATGGATTCAAGCAGGCCCCTCTCCTATACAAACTTGTATCAGATTGGGCTGGGCATGATTTGGCCAAAGCCTATTGCTGAGTTCATGCAGCTGCCTGCTGGACTCTCTTTTCTCTGCCATAGCCTTGTGACATAGCTACCTCTCAGCCTCCTTATTTGCAATGTAAGGATTGCAATAGAATAATTCTACCATAAAGTTATTCAAAGGGTTATTAAGAAAATGCATTTTGAAATCTCCAAAGATGAGGGTGTCTTTTTAGAGTGGTCTTTGCCCCAAATGATCCTTTCCAGAAGGATCTCCAGCTTCCAGAATCCACATCTGTTGGCAGTCTTGGCACATCTGGACTGAGAATATGCATAAATGTTAAACTATACTCCAGCCAAATGGGCTATTATAGATTCCATAGATTCCCATGAAGGAGAGTCAACTGTGGCATGGAATTTGTTATTCACATGTCACGTTATTCACCTTGTGCATTCAAAGTGTGGCAAAGAGGCAATGGCCAGATGTTGGAGTAAGTCTGAGAGACCCAGATTCAAGAACAGCTGACTGGGTAACTCTGAAATGGCCAGTGGCTGCACTCACACGTCATGCTTAAACAGATTGGATCAGTTGCATTCATGCTTGCTAAAGTTGTTTTTAATGTCTTAATATGTTAGGCAACCTGTTTGGTTTCCTAGTTTAATTTACTGGGCAAATCAAGAAAATGGATCAATTCAATAAGCAACTAAAGTATGCTATGGAACAAAGATACTTTTTCTTAGCTAACATGCCTCACAGGTTTGTTACTGTAGAATAAAATTGGAGGAGAAAGTACTGTGTACATCATCTTGAGTTCTTGAAGAAAGGCAAGATGGATGGATGGATGGATGGATGGATGGATGGGAAGGAAGGAAGGAAGGAAGGAAGGAAGGAAGGAAGGAAGGAAGGAAGGAAGGAAGGAAGGAAGGAAGGAAGGAGAGAGAGAGAGAATACAGGGAGGGGGAAGCAAGCAAGCAAGCAAGGAAGGAAGGGGAATACAGGGAGGGAGGGAGGGAGGGAGGGAGGGAAGGAAGGAAGGAAGGAAGGAAGGAAATTTGAGAGAGATAAAGGTGGTAGTGATGTATAGTGACCTTATCTACACACGCACGCACACCAAAAATTGTTAGTAATCTTCACAGTTGGTCATGCAAATATCTCTATATAGAAATGTGTGCAACTGATGTCTAATCCAGAGAGGACTGGCAAATGTGAAAAGGAGTTCTATATTCAACATTATTATTCTTTTATTATCACACTTTCCGCAAGACAAGGCATTGGTAGATGCCTCCTCCTGTGTAGGGATGGCCCTCCAGAACCAGAAAGAACCTTTATCTCATACTCTTGTTATAATGAGCTGAACACAGGCAGTGAAGTCAATGGCATGGCCTGAGCTGACAGCAAGATGAGTAGAATAAAAAGAGAGAGACTATCCTCCACACTGGATGTTGATCATTTTGCAATATCAGTTACAGTGGCTGCTCAATTGGGGTTTCCCTGGAATTACTCCTGTGGGAAAATGCCTGATGGATTTAATTTACTTCCGTCTTTCAAATGAAACTCCCAATATCTGTGTGCCAGACGTGCCACCAAGCAGATGGCCATGCATATACATCAAGAAAGCATGTTGAAAGCTGTTCAAAAAAGTTAGCTCTACAAAGCTATCCAAAAGCAGGGGCTGAGGAGTGTTTCTGCCTGCAGGTTATCATAGGCCTGAAGTAGGTTTTGATAGCAAGCTGATAGCTAATATACCTCCTGTAACTTCCTTGAATCGGGAATATGATTTTGGATCGGAGAGCAAGTTTTTGCTTTTATCATTGGCTGCATTTGTGTGCGCAAACGTCTTGGAGCCATAATAGTTGCCCATAGCTACCTTTCCATAAGCCAATGCAACACCATGATCTAATGTTGTGTGAGTCTTCCTTTGCTCCATGAATGTGGAGCTGTCAGTGTTTTGTCCTGCTCCTTATTTGGTAATGATAGCAGGTGAAAAACACTTGAATTATGAGAAAAGTATTTTTTTTAACTTACTTTTCTTTATTTTGATATGGTCTATGTTTTTGTTCATAAGGAGTTTTTCCACGTAGTCTATTCACTCAAAAGAAGTGGCACGTGGCTCAGTTGCTTCTGCATTTCACTCAGGTGTCTCCAACCAGGCTCAGTAACAAAATATGGGTGGACAATTCCTTTGCAACTTCCTAGAGATCAACTAATATTCCATACTGGTAAATTAAGATCCTGCAGTGACCCAACCTCAGTCTTCCTCTAGAAATCTCCAGCATCTGTTTGGTTCTATAGTCCACATAAGCTGGTTGGCCAGGCTTAGAACAAGCAGTAGTAGGCTACAACAAATTGCAGGAATATAATTAAAGAAAAGTTAAGTTGGGATATCTTCATTCAGCAGGTGCCTTTAGAACAGGGATAAAATAGGTTTTTGAGGGTTTTTTTTTCCTTCCAGGAATTTGTTCTGGAAGATATTTCTGGACAGGGAAGGGAAGATATTGGACAGGTAGCCATGCAGTGATTGTTCTTTAAGCATGACAAAAATCTATCCTGATGCAGTACTATTTATGGGAGTTGAGCTGAAAAATTACTGGTAAGCAGGAGAAGATAGAAACCAAGGATGGATGGATGGATGGATAGAGAGAGAGAGAGAGAGAGAGAGAGAGACATAGATAGATAGATAGATAGATAGATAGATAGATAGATAGATAGATAGATAGATAGATAGATAGATAGATAGATAGATAGATATAAAAATATATATAAATATATATTTAAAAATTTATATATATATATCTGTAAAAATACCAGAAGCATCCCCCTTGTCAGCCTAATTCAAAGAGAATGGCAGCATGGGTTTTGAAGCACTTGCTTTCAATGGAGAACTATTCTTATTGATAAGTTGCAGATCATGCAATGGTACAGAAGAGACTTTGTGATTCCCACTGCTAAGAAGCAGTTGGTGGGGTTAATGCACAAAAGCTAAAAAAGAAAACAAAAAAACACCACCCTCTTTTGCATAGCATGAAATGCAGATCTATATATTGGGCTAAATAGGATTAAATAGCAGCTTTCTAGCAACAAAGTGATGTCACTGACTCATAATTCTATCTGCTGCATCAAATGGTCTTGTTTAAATGAACGAGAAGTCCAAGTTATCCGAAGTTAACCCCACCCCCACCCCACCCCACACACATGCCTTTCAGTAGTGGGTTTTAAAACCCGTTGCTACCGGTTCTAAGAACCAGGCCAAACCGGGAGCAA
This sequence comes from Thermophis baileyi, assembly GCA_003457575.1. NCBI lineage: Eukaryota > Metazoa > Chordata > Lepidosauria > Squamata > Dipsadidae > Thermophis > Thermophis baileyi. Next base: position 349,928 of record QLTV01001825.1, read on the forward strand.
CCCACTGCTGATGCCTTTGCTTTTCTAGCGTCCTATGCCAGTGTCATTTTTCCCCTCCATTATTTTTCTTTCTTTTCTAGTCAACGACAATGGTTCTAGGCGGGCAAATCCCAAATCTTGAAATAACCTTCAGGCTTATAGGTTAGCCTAGTGATTCTCAGCCTTTAGACTCACCAACCATGCTGTCAAAGCACCTTCGGGCTGCTTTTCTCACGAAGAGCCTTTTTAGGTTTACAAGAAATCATTTGTAATCAATCACATTTCTGTGAGATGGGTGGCATATAAATATGATAAATAGATATACGGGAGAGAGGGGGGAGGGAGGGAGGGAGATTTGATGATACTTATGGTAAGTTTGACAATTATTTTTACTGCTGCAACTTTACCGTAATGAAAGCTAACTAGGGCTAAACCAGCATTTGTCACTGTGAGACCAGCCTTCTCCTACTCCAGCTAACAGGCCTGAAACATTACCTTGTTTTGCCCCTAAAGCCCAAACTTTTTCAAGACCGCTCCAGTCCTGGTTTCAGCCAACATTTTCAGTTCCTTTTGCCTTAATGTTCCACACAGAAGAGTGTCCATTCTAGTGTCATACTGGTCTGAGAAGGACCTTTCTAATTAATGTTACTGCTGTATCTTTCTTCTTCTTCTTCTTTCTTCTTCTTCTTCTTCTTCTTCTTCTTCTTCTTCTTCTTCTTCTTCTTCTCTTCTTCTTCTTCTTCTTCTTCTTCTTCTTCTTTCTAAGACTAATTGATTAGTCAATTATCTATATTGAACTACTTCTTCTCCTACTCCTCCTCCTCCTCCTCCTCCTCCTTCCACCTTCCCCTTTCTCCTCCCTCCTCTCC
>QLTV01001826.1:4271-16660 GCA_003457575.1 Thermophis baileyi
CATCTTTATTTAATGAAACGAAATTTCTATATCCGCCTTCTTTAGATGCATTCTAGATGTATTAATTAGACAATAATCTTCACTGGCGTTGTGTTAGAGAATTTTTTTTTCTCTGTTGTAAAAAAATAAATCATAAGCTCTCACAGTTGACTGCATTTGCTGAATCAAATAACTTCTTTATAATCTTATCAAAATATTTACAATACCATACTTTCTTCTTTACAGCAACATATCATAATGAAGTCTTCACACAGAGAGATACAGAGACAGACCTGAGACTGGAAAACATGTCCAGCTTCTAGCTTAATTCCTTTTGCACAGACTCAGTAGCACTTTACTCACATTGGCTGACTGAGTTACCACATGACTCTTCCTGCTCATGAATAATCCAACAGTCTGGAAATGTTGCTTAATGGTATATGTGTGTATGTGTATGTGTGTAATCATTTCCAAACCTGGAGGGAGGATGAGATCCTCTAATAATAGAAAATGGAGCTCATTGGCTTGTAAAAAATCTCCCTGAAATAATTATAATGATTGGTTTGCTTTACACAAAAAGTCTGATTGCAGTACAAATGTGAGTGTGTGTGTGAGGTGCCCCGAGGCTCATAAGGAGTGATAAAGCGAAGTGATCCTGAGACCTGTGAATGCCTGTGTGTTGACCCCCCACCTCAGAGAGATTCCCTTTCGTATAAAGAAACAGTAAGTTGCAAGGTTTTGTTGTTATTGTTGTTGTGAAGTACAGTAAGTGAAAAGGCTATAGCCAGTGTTTGCAAGAAAAAGAAATGAGAAAGATCCCATGGAGGATGTGGGAGAGAAATTTGTGGAGAAAGGAGATGAGAATTCTGTGTAGTTTAAACATTTTTCCTACCTGTATTCCCCCCACCCCTCGGGTCATTCTTTTACACAAGGACTTTTTGCCTTGGAAGAGCCAGAGAAGCAGGAAGGGGGGGGGCAGCGGTTTTATGTTCTTTTCACCATTTTTTTCCCTCTCTGCCAAGCCAGCCTAAGAAAGGCGAGGTAAAGGGTGACATCTGATACCTGCCTTTGAAGTTTTGCAGTTTGCACTGTTTTTGGCTTGCATACAGAAAGCTATGCAGATATATTTTTCTTTTCTGAACATCATTTTGATTTGTTTTTTTCCTGGAAATTTTTGAGCTTTCAAATGCTTAATTAAAGTTTTTTTTAATTTTATTTTATTTTATACAATCTTTCATTAAACAGTGTGTCGTCTGGGTACAAATGTTTTGTGCAATAACAATTTAAGTTTACAGCCATATTCATCATTTAATCTATTCTTAGCCTAATACCAATACCTTAAACATCTAATACTATGACAATCCTCTTCTTAATTTATTTAATTCTATCAATCATATTAAATCTATTAATACATTTTCTATATTTCACTCATCTATTTTTATTTCTAACTTTTATATTTATTCTCTAACCATCGATAAAATGACTCAATATAATATTCAGTTTGTTCTTTCTCTTTAATTGCCAGTGTTAACCTATTCATTTCTGCACATTCTAATATTTTCCTAATCACATTCTCCTCTGCAGGGATCTCTTCGCTTTTCCAGTTTTGTGCAAATACAATTCGAGCTGCAGTTATTACATGGATAATCAAATATACATTTTCTTTACTATAAGTTTCTGGTAAAATCCCCAACAGGAATATTTCAGGTTTCAAGTCAATATGTAGTTGTATCATCTTTTCCAACCATGTATGTATTCTTGTCCAATATTTCTTAGCTTCTACGCATGTCCACCACATATGATAATATGAGCCCAGTATCTGATGACATTTCCAACACTTAGCTGATTTATCTTTAGACATCTTTGCCAGTCTTGCCAGTGGAAGATGCCATCTGTAAAACATCTTATACAAATTCTCCTTATACGCAGTTGACATTGTTAATTTGTAATTTCTATCCCATAATTGCTGCCATTTTGCTAATTCTATCGTATAACCAAATTTTTTTGCCCAAGCTATCATTGTTTCCTTCACTTGTTCTTCTTCTAAGATCCATGAATCAAGTAGATAACTATACAATTTTTTTATCAACCTCTCTTCTGTTCCTGTTAATATCTTATCTAATTCTGTTAGTTCCATATAAAAACCATATAATTTAGCAACTTTTTCATACCTAGATTGTATTTGCAGCTGTGTATACCAAACCATATTGATCCCTTGTTTTTTTAATTCTTGTTTAGTTTTGAGCTCCCCCTTTTCAGTCAAGATATCTTTATATCTAACAATATTTCCCATGTTGATAATATTTGGATGTATAAGTGCTTCCATCGTCGAAAGCCAAACTGGTATCTTTAAATACTGTTGCTCCCTAATTTTCTCCCATACTAACAATAAAGCATTTCTTATATAGTGTCTTTGAAAGTAACCATGTATCTTACTTTTCCCATACCATAAGAAGGCATGCCAACCCAATTGTAAATCATATCCCTCCAGTGTCAATAATCTTGTGTGTCGAGCCCTAGTCCGGGGCTCACCATACCTGGGGACTGCAGTGCGGCGGGAATGACGGCAGGTAAGAAGTGGCAACCGGCACAGCGGGGGAGGCAGCATCCCAGAGTAAAACGGGCGCTCCTCTGACATCATCAGGCCGCGATGCTTCCAAGAACTGCCAGCGCTGCCCAGCTGATGCCGGCCGCCGCAGATACCCGATGCCCAGCTGACCGGCATCATTGACTCGGGCCGCCACCAGCCAGGCCCATTGGACCCCGTTACCGGGAGAGTTGGAGGCTAATGGGAGGCGCGCAAGAACCGGATGCTGGCTACCGGCAGGCGTGGCACCTGGGTGATTGGGGCATGGAACCGGGGTGATTGGGGGTGTGGCACCTGGGTGATTGGGGGGTGGGGCGGGTAGTTTAAAACAGCGCTGGTAGGCAGAGGCTCCCAGCGCTGACTTTGCATAGCTTGAATGCTACCCCGCTGCGTTCTGAAGGCTTGTTGATGGGAATAAATCCTAGCTGTTTCAACAATTCGTGTCTGGCTCAGTTTGTTCCTACCAGGCCTGTCCTAGTCGGGCGGAGAGAAAGTCAGCACTCCTACTTCTACCTTTTACTTCGCCCTCGGGGTTGTGGCTTGAGATGGCTGAAGGAACGGTGCCAGAGGCAGCGTTGGAGGAGAAGGAGGCCCCCACAGCAGAGGTACAGGAGGAGGGCCCCCAGCCGGCTGTTTGGCCAAAGGTACAGGAAGCCCGGCCCGGAGGCCAGCCGGTGGAGGCACAGGCGAGCTCAGGGACCAGACAGGGGGAATGGTGGCATAGTTCAGTTGTCACTGGGCCTAGGATACCCACGCCACCTCGCAAGGGAGCCCCTCTGCATGAATGGAGGGAGAGACGCCTCACGGGGGATGAAGATGGCGAGTGGAGCTATTCCACCACTCCTGGCAGCAGTACAATGGACGTGCTGAGGGAGAGGTTCAGGGAGGCCAGCTTTCGGGACGCTCACTCCTGGCAGCCATGGGAGATGGGCCAGGAGCAAGCGGCAATGTGGCAAACACGCAGTCTGGGGGCCCCAGCAGAAACCCGTTTTCATTTGGCTAGCCCAAAGTTGCGCCTGGATCCTGCCACTAGGTGCTCCCACGGGCCAGGCCAACAGGGGCCCTGGGGCCCGGGGTCTTCATTGGATGACCTCATGGGCCTTCCAGAAAGGTCCACACTTGGCATACACACAGCGAGGGATGCTGGGTTTCGCGGCCAGAGGCTCCAACCCAGACCCCAACTGCTGCATGGTCGTCAAGCAGCGGTGGCAGACCAACGCCTGGTAGGGACGGGACCTATGTGGCCACCGGGCTGGGGCCCTCAGCAGGCGGCATGGGGCCCCCCACCACTGCAAGCCTCGTTTGATGGCAACCCCGACCGGGTGGCACTCTTTCTCAACCAGGCAACAAGCCATCTCGACCTCTATGCCCGTTTGTACCCATCGCAATGGGCCATGGTCGTTGCCATAACAGCTGTATTGGACGGGGAGGTGGCTGAGTGGGTAGCCGACCTCCACAGTGAACATGCCAGAGAATTAGCAGACGTGGGCCTCTTCTTGGAAGCATTACGGGCCCGGTTTGAGGATGAGTCCCGGATGCAACAAGCTGAAGATGAACTCATGTCCCTGAAACAACGTGGCCGGACGGTGAGAGAATACGTCCGCGAATTCTGGCGGGTGGCTGGTAGACTACGGACATGGCCGGAATGCTTATTAGTCCAACAGTTCTGGGTAGGCCTGGATCGAGACATCTGCCAGGCCTGCGTGTATCGAGGTCTGCCACACCGCCTACAGGACTGGTTCCGGGCAGCCATCGAACTAGACACCAGGTTATGTGAATTCCGGCCAAGAGGGGAGGGGGCCCCTGGGTCCCGGAAGCCCATGGACAAACCGGGCCTGATGACTGCCACAAAACCCAGTACCGTCATCCCAGGCCCCATGGGGCAGACCAACCGACCGTCGTTGCGCTGTTTCCGGTGCAACCTCCTCAGCCACAGGGCAGCAGAATGTATGGCCCCGGGGCCACAGGCACTGAAATCGCCATCTCCGGCTGGAACCCCATGGAGAGCCAAGGGCCACCCGCAACAGACCCCTGAACGGTCCAGGGGAGCGGTCCAGATGACACCAGGGATTGACCAACAGACGGGCCTGGAGGACAGCGGATCTCCAGCGACGGCGCAGGTCCCGCTAGTGTCCTACGACAGTGAGGACGACAGACCGGAAGAACCAATGGTGAGTGACCCCATTCGACCATTCGTTGTTCCTGTCATTATCAAAAAGCCAAACGCAGACAAGGGGGCCAGATATGGGGCTTTGATTGACTCCGGGTGTACCTGATGTCTCATCAACCAGTCTGTAGTCAACGAACTGGGGATACGAGCATTGTATCGGTTTGAACAAGTAGACAGCTCGGTGCTTGGGGGGGGGGCTCCGGCTACCCATATTACCGAACCAGTTAGGCTAGAGATGGGTGGACACTGGGAGCTCATCTGGTTCATTGTGGTGGCGACGATGAATGAGTCGTTGATACTCGGACTAGCATGGTTGGACAAATGGGGTCCCACGATATGGTGGGAGGGGGGCTTCCGAAAATTATGGATAGCGAACGGCCCTGAACCGCCACCCCATGAACGGGTGATGGCTGGGGTAGATGATGGCCCCGGTAAAGGGGAGTATCCCACTTTCCCTCCGGTATATAACGATTTAGCGGATGTCTTTAGTGAAGCAGAGTGTGAGGTGCTACACCCCCCCCCCACTGGGCCACGGACTGCGCCATCGAACTAATACCCAGGGCAAAATTGCCTAAACCCCGGATGTATTCAATGACGCTGAAGGAGATGGAGGAATTAAGACGTTATATTGATAAAAACCTGGCTCGAGGGTTCATCTGACCAAGTCGGTCATGGGTGGCAGCACCTGTCCTGTTCCGCGAAAAAAAAGATGGGTCTTTACGCTTGTGCATTGACTTCCGGGGTCTGAACGGGGTTTGTGTGGAACATCTCTATCCCCTGCCTCTGATGAAGGATATGCTGGCAACGTTGGCGAAGGGCAGGTATTTCACTAGGCTGGACTTACGGGAAGCCTACTAATGGGTTAGGGTCCGGCCAGGGGACGAGTGGAAAATCACCTTCAACTGCCCCTTGGGAAGCTACCAGTTTCAAGTGATGCCATTCGGGTTGCAGGGAGCCCCAGCGGTGTTCATGCAGTTGATCAATGAAGTACTGCATGAACACCTGTACCGGGGGGTCCTTGTATACCTGGACGATATTTTAATTTATACCACCACCATGGCACAGCACACCCGCCTAGTGCGACAGGTGCTACAGAAACTGTTGGCTGCCAAGTTGTACGTGAAGCTTTCCAAGTGTGAGTTCCACCAAACCCGCCTGGATTATTTAGGTTACCGTATTTCCAGCAATGGGGTGGAGATGGACCCTCACAAGGTTCAGGCGGTACTGAACTGGCAAGCCCCTAAGACAAGGAGGCAGTTACAGAGTTTCCTGGGCTTCGCCAATTTTTACCGTCAGTTCGTATCGTCGTTCGCTCAGGTCGCTTTGCCGTTGACCGACTTGCTGCGAACAAAGCCTGCAGTCACCAAACCACATCCGGGACAGCCCATTAAGTGGACAGTGGACTGTCAACGGGCGTTTGAACAGTTGAAGGCCCTCTTTGCTAAGGAACCCATTCTGAAACACCCTGACCCTGGGCTCCCTTTCGTTGTGCAAGCAGACGCCAGCGATGTGGCCGTGGGGGCTGTCTTGTTGCAAAAGAACAAGGACGACCAATTCCAACTTTGTGCCTACATGTCCCGGAAGTTGACGCCGACGGAACGGGGTTGGGCAATTTGGGAGAAAGAGGCCTTCGCAGTGCGGTGGGCGCTGCTTACGTGGCGACATTTGTTGGAGGGGGCTCAACAACCATTCGAGGTGTGGACGGACCACAAGAACCTCGAGGCCCTCCAAACCCCTAGGCAGCTATCCCCAAAGCTGGTGAGGCGGGCGCAGTACTTTCAATGGTTCAATTTCGCTCTCAAATACATCCCCGCTGGAAAGAACTTTCTAGCTGATGCTCTGTCACGTATGCCTCAGTACCATAGCCGTCGGGAAGATGTCGTGCAGGCCATCATTCCACCGGACCACCCAGTGGCCCGGGTAACTATAGGAGATCCAGGGGACGGCCTTACAAAAGAATTGCAAACGGCGGTGGCGAGCGACCCATGGTTACTGGACAATCGAGCGCTGTGCACACACAGGAATGGGTTAGCCTGGAAGGGCGACAAGTTATATATCCCATGTGCACTCAGACCCACGGTGTTACGCCGTTGTCACGACGTAAAACAGGCCGGCCATTTCAGCTTCCTAAAAACACTGCTTTTGGCAAAACGGCAGTTCTGGTGGCCTCGCATGCAGACGGAGATCGAGGCATATGTAAGGAGCTGTCCAACCTGTGCGGCGACAAAAGCGTGACCAGGAAAACCGCTGGGTCTACTACAGTCCGTGGCTGATCCCATCCGTCCATGGGAGATCGCCATGGACTTCATAGTAGATCTACCAGAGAGCAACGGGCACACGGTCATATGGACGGTCATAGACCTGTTCTCAAAACAGGCCCACTTTGTGCCATGTGTTGGGATACCGTCGGCACGGCGGTTGGCTAATTTGTTCATTAGCCACATCTACTGTCTCCATGGAGTGCCAAGACGTATCATCTCAGATAGGGGTGTGCAGTTCACCGCCAGGTTTTGGCGTGACTTCGTCCACTTGATAGGCTCCACACAAGGCCTAAGCTCAGCATTTCACCCCAGTACCAACGGGGCTGCTGAGAGAGCAAACGCCATGGTGGAACGCTATCTGAGATGCTACATCTCCTATCAGCAGAAGGACTGGGCAGGGTTCCTTCCATTCGTGGAAGTGGCATATAATAACATGGTACACAGCAGTACCGGGTTCACACCCTTCCGAGTAGTGAACGGACTAGCAATAGCAATAGCAATAGCACTTAGACTTATATACCGCTTCATAGTGCTTTACAGCCCTCTCTATGCGGTTTACAGAATCAGCATATTGCCCCCAACAATCTGGGTCCTCATTTTACCGACCTCGGAAGGATGGAAGGCTGAGTCAACCTTGAGCCTGGTGAGATTTGATCTGCCAAACTGCTGGCAGCCAGTGATCAGCAGAAGTAGCCTGCAGTACTGCACTCTAACCACTGCGCCACCGCGGCTCACAAACTCAGACTAGAGTTTGTGGCCATTCCTGAGTGGACCCATGACCCCCAGGCCCAGAGAACCCCAAAGGAATGGGCGGATTTGATACCAGACGTATGGGGGGGCGGTGAAGAAATCTTTGCAGAAAGCAGCCAAAACCTATAAGATACAAGCTGTCAAGAAGAGAGCGGAACACAAACCCTTTAAGGTAGGGGACCAAGTGTACCTATCAACCAAATACCTCAAACTGTGGGTACCTTGCAAGAAGCTAGGCCCAAAGTACCTAGGTCCGTTCCCGATCATCCGTGTCATCAATCCCGTGACTGTGGAACTGAAGCTCCCGCCCTTATTAGGCCGGGTGCATCCGGTATTCCACAGCAGCCTGCTGAAACTGGTAGATGCCTCCAACATCAGGCCCCTACCGGAACCGCCGGGACCCGTGGGTGCAGACCACTATGAAATAGATGGGGTCCTGGATTCATGAGGGTACAGGGGTAAGCTCCAGTACCTAGTGCGATGGAAGGGATTCTCAGACACCGAGGCGTCCTGGGTACCAGAAAGGGATGTCAGGGCGGCCAAGCTGTTGCGGTGGTTCCACTGACGGTATCCCAACAAACCAGGGGGGACTGACGCATGTCAAACAGCAGTTGTTAATGCCTCTGTTTCCTGTCTTCCAGGTGGGCCCCTGGTAGAGGGGAGCCGCCTGTCGAGCCCTAGTCCGGGGCTCGCAATACCTGGGGACTGCGGTGCGGTGGGAACGACGGCAGGTAAGAAGCGGCAACCAGCACAGCGGGGGAGGCAGCGTCCCAGAGTAAAACGGGCACTCCTCTGACGTCATCAGGCCGCAATGCTTCCAAGAACTGCCAGCGCCGCCGCAGATACCTGATGCTGAGGTGGCGCAGTGGTTAAAGTGCAGTACTGCAGGCTACTTCAGCTGACTGTTAGCTGCAGTTCAGCGGTTCAAATCTCACCGGCTCAAGGTTGACTCAGCCTTCCATCCTTCTGAGGTGGGTAAAATGAGGACCCAGATTGTTGGGGGCAATATGCTGACTCTGTGAACCGCTTAGAGAGGGCTGTAAAGCACTGTAAAGCGGTATATAAGTCTAAGTGCTATTGCTATTGCTATGCCCAGCTGACCGGCATCATTGACTCGGGCTGCCACCAGCCAGGCCCATTTCTCAATACAATCCATTCCTTCATCCATGTTAACACCGCTGCCTGATAGTATAGTTCCCAATTTGGTAATCCAAAACCTCCTCTAGTTCTTGCATCCTGTAACATTTTTACGTTAATTCTTGCTTTTTTCCCTTGCCAAATATATATATATAAATAATAATTATTATTTTTATCTTTAAAAACAAAAACAAAGACAAAGACAAAAACAAAACCAAAAGGAAAAAAGTTTCCATTTTACAACAGTTCCGTATCAGTGTATATCCACAATTTATATTTTCCCCCCTTCATACTCACATATGTATATTTGTGGTTCCCTTATTCCTTACATATTATATATACTACTCCTTACATATTATACTTTATTATTATATCGATATATTACTTTACATACATTGTATATTTAATACCATTTTACTAATGTTTCCTAATCCCTAACTCATCACTATTGTATATTTTCTTACTTATTATTCCTGTCCTCTAACCATTTATACCATTCGTTCCATATTAAATAATATTCCGTTTCATCTTTTTCTTTTATTTCTTTCGTCAATCTATCCATCTCCGCACAGTCTGAAATTTTCCTTATCACCTCTTTGTCTTTTGGTATGACATTATTTTTCCAGTTTTGTGCATAAATTATCCTGGCTGCAGTTATAATATGAAGAATTAGATATTGTGTTTCTTTATTATAATTTCTTGTGAGTATGCCCAATAAAAATAATTCCGGTTTCCAGTCTGTATGTTGTTCAGTTATTTCCTCGAACCACTTTTTAATTTTGGTCCAATAATTTTTTGCTTTTGCTATCTAGTTCCTGCTGTTCTTTTTGGAATTTGTATAATTTTATGTCTCTTTTATACCTGGTCTGAATTTGTGTATATGTCCACCAATCTATGTCTATACCCTGATCTTTTAATTCTTGCTTGGTTTTCAAATTCCCTTGTTCATTTATCAAATCCTTGTACCTTATTAATTTGTCTATATCTGTTAGATTCAGGCATTTCAACGCTTCCATTGTGGATAACCAATTTGGTATTTTGGTGTAATGATTTTTTTTTATTTTTTGCCAGACCTGTAGTAAGGCATTCCTGATTAAGTGTCTTTGAAAATAATTATGGGATTTATTTTTTCCATCCCAAATAAATGCATGCCATCCTACTTGTAGGTCATGCCCTTCTAATGTCAAGATCCTCTTATTTTTTAATTCAATCCAATCCTTAATCCATGTTAACACTGTTGCCTGATAGTATAATTCCCAATCTGGGAGTGCAAAGCCTCCTTTCTCTCTACTATCCTGCAATAATTTTAGTTTGATCCTTGGTTTTTTCCCTTGCCAAATATATTTTGTGGTTAGTTTATTTAAATCTTCAAAAAAAGTTTTCCCTAGTTTTATTGGTGCGACTTGAAATAAAAATAATACTCTCGGTAGTATGTTCATTTTAATAGAGGCTATCCTTCCAGTAAGAGGCAATTGAAGGTTTTTCCAACTTTCTAAATCTTTTTTTATTTGTTGTATTATTTTATTGTAGTTTTCTTCCTTGATTGAAGAGCATTTAGCCAAAAGCCAAATTCCTAAGTATTTTACTTTCCTAACTACTTGCATATCTGTTTTTTCTTCCAATTCTCTCTCTTGTTTTTAGTAAGATTTTTTGTTATTATTTTTGTTTTACTTTTGTTAATTTTAAGCCCCACTACCTCGCCAAATTCTTCTACTTTTTGAATTAATTTAGGTCCAGATTCTAATGGTTCTTTTAATATAAATACTCAATCATCGGCAAATGCTTGGACTTTGTACTCTTCTTTTTTAATTTTTAAGCCTTTTAAGTCCTGGTCCTTTCTAATTTTTATTAAGAGTGTTTCTAAAGTTAGGATAAATAGAAGAGGAAAAAGCAGACATCCTTGTCTTACCCCTTTTGTTATATCAAATTTTTCTGTTGTATCACCATTCATTATCACTTTTGCTGTTTGAATTGTATAAATTTTTTCTACCATTTTTACAAATTTCAGTCCAAATTTCATATTTTTAAATTGTGTAATAATAAATTTCCAATTTAAATTATCGAATTTGGGCATCTAGGAAAACCAGTGCAACTTGTTTTTCCGGGTGTGCCTCGTAATACTCTAACGTGTTTATTATAGTTCTCATGTTATTTTTTATCTGTCTTTTTGGTAAAAAAACGTTTTGATCTGAATGAATGTGTTTGTTTAAAACTCTTTTAACTCTTTCTGATATTATCGAGGCGAATATTTTATAGTCCGTGTTTAGTAATGAGATGGGTCTGTAATTTTTGATTTGTTGATGATCCATATCTTCCTTTGGAATGAGGGTAATAAATGTTTCTGTCCATGTTGTTGGTAATTTAGCCTCTTCCAATGCTTTATTGAATATTTCTAATATTAGCCATTCTAACGTTTCTTGTGTATTTTTGTATAACTCGACCGGAATTCCATCTGGGCCCGGTGATTTATTATTTTTCTGTTTTTTCAATGCAACCCCTAGTTCCGTTGTAGTTATTGCTTCATTTAACATCTCTCTTTGCTCTTCTGTAATTTGGTTTATGTTCAGTGCATCTAGGTATTGTTTGATCTTATCCTCTGCAATATTATCTTGGGAATATAACTTTGTAAAAAAAATTTGTATTATATTCTTTTTTTGAGCCGAGGTGGCACAGTGGTTAGAGTGCAGCACTGCAGGCTACTTCAGCTGACTGCTAGCTGCAGTTCGGCGGTTCAAATCTCACCGGCTCAAGGTTGACTCAGCCTTCCGTCCTTCCGAGGTGGGTAAAATGAGGACCCAGATTGTGGAGGGCAAGAGGCTGGCTCTGTAAACCGCTTAGAGAGGGATGTAAAGCCCTGTGAAGCGGCATATAAGTCTAAGTGCTATTGCTATTGCTATGTCCAGGGAGAGTTTCCTTCAAAGAAGGAACCTCTTCCCTTCTGTGCTGAGTCACTCCTTTCTCATCTTGTAGTTGGTATATTATTCTTTTCTCCTTTTCTTTTTTTAGTTTGTATGCTAACCAACGTCCTGATTTATTCGCGTGTTCAAAAAAATTTTGTTTTGCCATCTTAATTTTCTGTACCATTTCTTCTTGCATGGTCAGGTTAAATTTGTGTTTTATGAGATCTCTTTTTTCTTTTATTGTATTATTTTGGGGCTCTTTCTGTAATTCAAGTTCCACTTTTTAAAGTTCTTCCTGTAATGTCTCTTCTTGTTGTTTTCTTTTCTTATTTTTTCTTGCCATATAGGCTATTGTTAGTCCACGTATATAAGCTTTTGTGGTGTCCCACAGGTTTTGTGATGATGTATCTTCTTTTTTGTTTTTTTCAAAAATTTTTATTTTTATTTCCATATAGACATTCACATATTTATCAGCTCATTTCTCCTTTCATTCTTTTATACACTCATTACATATTTTATACATATTTCTTATACTTATCTTAATACATTATTTAATTCAGGGGTGCTTTTTTTCATCCCCTGTCCTTCTTACAGCCCCTCCTTCC
>QLTV01001826.1:17994-38027 GCA_003457575.1 Thermophis baileyi
TTCCTTTATATCACATCATCTCTCTTAAATATAAATCTCCAAAATGCTTCAAAATACTTCACATCTTCAAACATATATTTTCCAAATCTCCAATTTATTTGATTTTTGTCCAAGTCCGATTACATAAATATCTGTAATCTCCTTGGGCTTAATCTTTGTTTTATTGCAATCACTCTATGGTATTTTCAATTGCTAGATAGCCACCATCCTCTGTTCTGGAAAATCCCCAATTAGTCTCTTTTCAAGTTTTCTGTATTTAAATTGGCCATTCACTCACCCGAGTCCAGCACATTTCTTTGTCTCCTCTCCTGCTTTAAAAACTTTAAAGACTTTAATCTTCTTAGCTAGATGGATCCCAGTTCTTTACTTTCTTCTTCCTGTTCGTGGTCGTTCCCTCTATGGCGCTCGAAGCGACCTATACAGCTGCCGGTCGCGGGGTTTGTGCAGCGTTCCCCGGGGGTTTGCCTTACCCTCCAGGGAACCTGCCAGGCCCCCACTTCTTCCCTCCCCCTGCTTTGCAAACTTTACAGACTTTAAAGACTTTAATCTTCTTAGCTAGATCGATCCCAGTTCTTTACTTTCTTCTTCCTGTTCGTGGTCGTTCCCTCTATGGCGCTCGAAGCGACCTATACAGCTGCCGGTCGCGGGGTTTGTGCAGCGTTCCCCGGGGGTTTGCCTTACCCTCCAGGGAACCTGCCAGGCCCCCACTTCTTCCCTCCCCCTCCAGGGGAGTTTCAGCTCGGTTCAGACAGAACCAGAGCTCCCAAGCGGCTGCAAGTTCGACGTCCCCACAGAGCTTTCGCGGGAGACGTCGCGCCGAGGGAAGCTGACCACGCCTTCTCCTTCTTTTTTGTTTACCATAAAAAATAGTCTCAATTCTTTCTCTAACATTTGTCTATATTCTTTATCTTTTAGTAGATTTTGGTTCATTGTCCATCTCTTTTTCTTTTTCTGTCCTTTCCATATTATTTTTATTGGGTTATGATCCACCCAATTGTTGGTCTCTATTTCTATTTCTTCTATCTCTTTTCGCAATCCCGGTGTCACCCATGCCATATCAATTGTTGACCAAGACTGGTGCGGATTTGAGTAAAATGTGTATTGACTGTTTGTCCCATGTACTTCTCTCCATGCATCCTGCAAATTTAATTCTAATGTCATTTCAAAGAATGATTTTGGTAGTGTGTTTTTCTTCTTGTTGTTTTTCTTGTTGCTTTTGTAGTCTTTTTTAATGTCTACAATTGCGTTGAAGTCTCCAATTATGCATATATTTTCGTATTCCATTTCCGTTATTTTGTTATGTAATTTTTTATAAAATTCATATTGGTTGTTATTTGGTGCATATATTATCGTAAGTAATATTTGTTTTTGCTCTGTTTCTAACTCTATCATTAGAATTCTACCCTCTTCATCTGCATATATTAGTCTTGATTTTATTCTTTCTTTAACGTATGTTGCGATTCCTCTTTTTTTAATGTGTTAGTGTTGTATAAAGTTTTCTTATTTTTGGATTTTCAAGTAGTTTACTATGTTCTTTCTTAATATGTACTTGTAAGCATATCACATCTATATCTAGTTTCCGTAATTTTGCAAAGGTTTGCATTCTTTTCCTTGGCGAGTTTAGTCCATTTATATTTATAGAAAGCATTTTGATTTCCTCTTTCATTTTTACTGATATTGTTTTCTTGTGTTTCTTTTCTCCCTCTGTACTCTCCCTCTTGCACCTTCCTGTTCTACTCGTTCTCTTTCCTGTATCCTTTTTTCTTCTCTCTCCCTCTCTTTTTCTTCTGTTTGATCTTCTTCCTGGCTTTTACTCTCCACCTCTTCTCTGCTCTCTTCTCTGCTCTCTTGTTCCTCCTCAGTTGTAAGATGATGCTCATAAATTTCTTGCGCTTTATCCAACGTATCTATTTAAAAAAAAATTCCTGCCATGTAACCAAGATGCCTTCCGGCACCAACCACCTAAACATAACCTTGTATTTGACTAATTGAGTTGTTAGAAACTGGTATTGTCTTCTCTGATTTCTCACCCTCCGTGGTATTTCTTTCAATGTTATTATTTCTTTCCTTTGTATGTTATCAGTTCTTCCCTCGTTTTTTTATATATTTCATCCCTTATCGTTCTCTTAGTAAACCTTACATGTACTTCTTTGGCTAATCTGTATCTTCGTGCATAATTTGTGTGCACTCTGTACACTTCGTCTATATCTCTTCTTACGTCTTGTTTGTCTTTTTGTAACATCTCTGCGAAGATCTCTGCCATTTTCTCACCCAGGTCTTCCTCCTTCTCTTCCATGATATTTTGGAATCTTAAGTAATAGGATGCCTTTTCCATCTCAAGGAAGACGATCGATTCTTTGAGATCTCTGTTTGCCAGCATACATTTTTGCTCCACTATTTCCATTTTTCGGTCTACTTGTTCCATTTTTGTTTCTACTGTTTTTATCCTCTGTTCATTTTCTGTAATAGCTTATTGGATGCTCCCTATTTTATCATCCATACTTTTGATGTCTCCTTTCATTTCTCCCATTTCGGTCTTGATTTCTTCATGATGTCTTTTTGTTTCCTCGTGGTTGTTTGCTATCGCCTCTTGTGTTCTAGTCATCGTTTCTTGAATCATTAGCAGAGTTGTCTACATATTCTGGACACTCAGTGCCGAACCTGATTTCTCCATCCCCAACATACTCTCTATTGATCTTTGGTTCGAGGGTGATGATGTTGTTGATGCCGTGTTTGAAACTGCTTTTTTTCCTGTCTTGGTTGTGGTGGTCGTACTTGTCATTTTTATCACTTGGCAGATGTTTTTCCACAATAACATACAATTTTAGTTAAAGTTTGCTTAAGTTTGGGATTAAGGTTTGATTATTAATTTTACTACTCCCGAATTACCTTATATATATAAATGTGACAGTATACAAATATAACATTGATTAGCTTTAGCAATATATAAATATATACGACCTATTTATACAATATATAAATATATGAGAGGTATCCATAGAATTATATATTATATAATTATATAATTATATATTATGTATAAGTTATACAGTATTGACATTAATATGATTAGTATACTTAATATAATGTAAATGTATTCTCCTTGTACCTTAATACTTTAACACAGTTTAATATATTCTATAAATTTTATATTTTGTAAGATTGTATAAATATCTATATATAAATAAATATCAGTAAATATATATGCATATAAATATAGATATTAAATAAATTTAAATAAATAAGGATATAGTTTTGTAGTATACTAAGCTTATTATTTAAATCTAACTCTTAACATCAATGACCTCTCATTTAATCACATTAATTTTAATCACTTGTTAACACTTAATCATATTTATTAATTAGTTACCACTATTCCTATATTCATAGAGCTTCTATTCTGTTTCACACTGTTTCAACCTTTCATTTAATCTTTGCTTGTGTCAGTACAATGCAATGTTGCATCAGTCTTGCTTTCAACTTGTTTCTAGTCTATCATATAACCCGTTGGTAAATTCCACTAGATGGCATCTCTTGTACTGTCCAATAGTCTCTCTTGTCAATGTTCTCAGTATTCTCAGTTATACAGTTATACAGTTATGTACTTTATATGGTTATAATACCGTATTATCCAAGTTCCAAAGAGATTCCAAATCCAAAGGTATAAGTCAATATTCACCACTCTTCTAGAGTCCCATTTTTAATCCATATACAATGCGTATCAGAGTCCTTGGTATTCCTATTTGAACGGCTAAATCAGGTTCCCCCCCCTCTTAATCACCGCTATTCACATCAAATTATCGGATTTTTATAATCACCAATCACCGCTCCTTATAATCCTGTAGGTTTTCACTTTGTTCCTCCACTAAGTTTTTAAATCTAGAATCTTAAGTCTTCACTTCCTTGCACTGTCACCATTTAACTCCACAACTCCGCTCTGCTTCACTCTTTGATCGCCGCTACCTTCCGGGCAAAATCGTGCCTTTCTCCTTAGAGTCTATCTCTTTCCGCTTCACCAATCCACAAAAAATTCTCACCTCCTTTCTGGGGATGTTTCGTTCCACCAATATCAGCTGCTGTTTTTCACTTTTTGCTTCCTGCTCTTGCGGCTGTCACCATTCCAGATTGGCCAATATGGCTGATTTTTTCTCTACCGGTTTTAAGAGATTCCCTCCTATCCGTCCAGGGGATTGCTTTTCACCCCGACGTCTTCAGAGTGTCCTCTTTGTCCCGTCGATCTCTCCAGGATCAACTGTGCCCTTAAAAGGGCTCCTGGCAGAAAAACTCAGGTTACGGGTACGGAGCTACGTTCTCTTGCCCACTTCACGATGACGTCACCGCCAGAATATTTTATTATTATTTTGTTAAGATCTTCAAAATATTTTCTTTCCAATCTTATAGGAATTGTTTGAAACAAATATAATAACCTTGGTAATATGTTCATCTTAATTGTAGCTATTCTTCCTATTAATGATAGTTGCAAACTTTTCCATTTTTCCAAATCTACCGTATTTTTCGGACTATAAGACGCACTGGTGTATAAGACGCACCAAGATTTCAAAGAGGTAAGTAAGAAAAAAAAAGTTTTTGCCCTCCCCCAGCCCCCAGGAGCACTCTGCAGACCTCCCAAACCCTCTATGCACCCCGTTTTTGTGAAAAATGGGCCGTTTTTTGCCTGTTTTTTGCAAAAATGGGGGCATTTTTGTCCTCCCCCCAGCCCCCAGGAGCACTCTGCAGACCTCCCTAACCCTCTGCGCACCCGTTTTCGCGTGGGGCGGGGCTTTGGGAGGCCAAAAATGGCTGTATTCGGTGTATAAAACGCACCAACATTTCCACCTTCTTTTAAGGGGGGAAAAGTGCGTCTTATACTCCGAAAAATATGGTATCTTAATTTGTTGTATCAGCTTATAATAATCTTCCTTAATCGTTACACATCTCACTGTTAAGTGGATTCCCAAATATTTAACTTTCTTTGTAATCTGAATATCTAGTCTCGTCATTAACTCTTTTTTTTTTGTTTTTCTGTGCTATTCTTCACTAAGATTTTAGTTTTTTCTTTGTTTATTTTCAGACCTGCTACTTCGCCATACTCTTCTATTTCTTTTACCAATTTTAGCCCTGTTTCTTGCGGATCTTCTAAGATAAAGACCAAATCATCTGCAAACGCCTGTAATTTATATTCTTCCTTTTTTATCTCCATACCTTTTATCTCCCTATGCTGTCTGATATTTCTATTTAATACTTCCAGCGTCAATACAAATAATAACGGAGACAGGGGACATCCCTGCCTTGTGCCCTTCATTATGCTAACCTTTTCAGTCATGTCTCTATTTACCATCACCTTTGCAGTTTGTTTATAATATATTGCCTTGATCATCCTAATAAATCTCTCCCCAAAGTCCATTACTTTTAATTGCGAAAACATAAACTGCCAGTTTACATTATCAAATGCCTTCTGTGCATCGAGGAAGATCAACGCCATTTGCTTCTCTGGATGTGCTTCATAATATTCCAGTGTATTCAAAATTATTCTCATGTTGTCTTTAATTTGTCTCTTCGGTAAGAAACCATTTTGATCAGTATGTATAAATTGATTTTAAAATCTCTTTAGTCTCTCTGCTATTATTGAAGCAAATATTTTATAATCCGCATTCAATAATGATATCAGCCTGTAGTTTTTTAATCTGTTGCAGGTCTGCATCTTCTTTCGGTATGAGAGTAATATATGCTTCCATCCAAGAGTTCGGTACTTTCGCCTCTAGCAATAGTTCATTAAATACTTCAAACATTGAGTTACCTATAGTATCTTGTAGTGTTTTGTATAGCTCTGCTGGTAGCCCATCCGGGCCTGGTGTTTTGCCATTCTTTTGTCTTTTAATTGCTTCTGTTAGTTCCATCATTGTTATTCTGTCTTCTAGTGCTATTTTAACTGTTTCTGGTACTGTGGGTAGTTCAGCTTTTTCTAAATATTGTTTTATTTTGTCTCTTGTTTATAGAGTTTTTCATAATAATCCTGAATTATTTTCTTTTTGTCATCATTTCGATAATGAGATGTCCCTTCATCATCTATTAGTTGATAAATCAATTTCTTTTCTTTCTCTTTTTTCAATCTATATGCCAGCCATCTTCCTGGTTTGTTTGCATTTTCAAAGAAGTTTTGTTTAGAGTTTTTAATTTTTTGTGCTAGTTCTTCTTGATCTATTAAGTTCAACTTATGTTTTTTTAAATCCATTTGATTTTTTATATTCTTTTTTTGTGGGTCTCTTTGGAATTCCATCTCTAACCTCCTATACTCCTCTTCTAATTTCTTTTGTGTTTGTCTCATTTTTTTTATTTCTCTTTCCCACATGTTATAGTCAATCCTCTAATATATGCCTTTGCTGTATCCCATACATTCTGTAATGAACTTTCTTCTTTTTTATTCTCTTTAAAGAAAAAGTCCAGTTCTCTTTCCATAAATTGTATAAATTCCTTTTCTTTCAATATTGTTTGATTCATTGTCCACCTTGACTTCTTTTTTTGTCCCTTCCATATAACTTTTGTTGGATTATGATCCACCCAGGTACTTGTTTCAATATTTATTTCTTGTATATTAGATATTAACTCGGCTGACATCCACATCATATCTATTCTGGACCAAGATATATGTCTATTTGAATAAAACGTGTATTGATTTTTCTTAGGGTAAGTTTCTCTCCACGCATCCTGAATACCTAGTTCTTCCACCATTTTGAAAAAGACTTTTGGGAATGTCTTCCTCGCTTTTTTTATTTGTTTTGCTAGTTATATAGTCCAAATCCACATCCACAATTGCATTAAAGTCTCCTATAATGCATATATTTTCATATTCTAATTCTGCTATTTTCTTATGCAATTTACCATAAAAAAACCTCTTGGTTATTATTTGGGGCATATATTGCCACTAAAAGTATTTGCTTATAGTTCATCGTTATCTCCACCATTAAAATTCTCCCTTCCTCGTCCGTAAAAATTTGTTTGGCCTTAATTGTCTCTTTAATGTAAAGTACCACGCCCCTCTTACTTTGTTGTAAGAGAGAAGCATATAGCTTCCCAATTTTCAAGTATTCCAATACTTTTTATGTTGCTTTTTAATGTGGACTTCCTGTAAACAAATTATATCCATTTTAATTTTTCTAATTTATTGAAAGTTCTTTTCCTTTATATAGCCGAGTTCAGTCCATTTATATTAATTGACATTAATTTTATTACTTCTTCCATGGTTTTTATTTATAAATGGGTTTTGCTGTTCTAGTCGCTCTTATCTCTCTTACTTCTTTTGCCCTTGCTCCTTCTCTTATTGCTATTTCCTCCCTATCTCTTGCATCTTCTTTTTGTTGCGTGTCTCTTTCTTCAGTGGATTCTTCTTGGTGTCTAATCTCTCTTTCCTCTCTCTCAATCTCTCTTCCTCTTGTGGTCCCAAGTATTGATCATAAAATTGTTCCACCTTCTCTATTGAATCTAATCTATGTCTTTGCTCATGCCAAGTCACCAGTATTCCTTCTGGTATCAACCATCTAAAATTAACTCCTTTTTTAATTAAGCATTTTGTCAAAAACTGGTATTCTCTACTTAGTTCTCTAACTCTTCTCGGAATTTGTTTTAACACTACTATCTCTTTCCCTTTATATTTCAAGGGGTCATCTCTCGCTCTCTGCAAAATCTCTGCTTTTGTTGCTTTCTTGGTGAATCTGACATGAACCTCCCTAGGAAGTTTGTTTCTCATCGCATATCTAGTATGTACTCTAAATATTTCATCAATCTCAGCCAAAGATTTTTCCTTGGGCTCCTCCAACGCTCCTGCCAGTAATTCTGCCATTATCTCTGCTAAGTTTTCTCCCTTTTCTTCTTCCATATTCTGGAATCTCAAATAATAATCTGCCCGATCCATTTCCAAAGATATTATTGTTTTTTCTTTATTTTGGTCTGCCAGTGGAAGTCTATAATCAAGCTCTCCCACTCTTTTTTCTGTCGATTCAGCTTTCTCTTCTACTTTTTGTATACGCTGTTCACTTTTCACCATTATTTGTTGAAAGTTCTCTAATTTTTCTTCTACTTTTTCTATTTTTTTTCTATTTTCTCTTCTACTTTCCCTATTCTCTCCTTCAAGTCTTCATGAAGGGCTTGTATCATTATTTTTAACTCTGCTTGCACAGCATTGATCTTCTCTTGTTGTATCATGGCATCCAGTGTTCTCTGGCCAGCAGGGCTGGAGGCCGCAGACGAGGACGTTGAGGATGGTGCTGATGTTGTTTTCTTCATATTTAAATATCTTAGTATATGTAATCCACCAAAAATCAGTAATGTAGTCCAATTATAATCCAAGGGAAAGGTAAAAGTATAATTTGTAATCCAAATCCCGTTTTGCCCATTTATAGAATACATCTCATCTTCAGGTTCTTCAAACCCTAATCCAAATTTATCATTGGAACAAAAAATTTGCAAAGCAACAATTTGTAATCCAAATTGGCCCACCAAACCCCAGACAAAAAAAAGAGAGAAAAGAAAATCAACCACCAGTTGTTTATATCCAAAAAGGAAATTCAATGAGAAGCAATAAAAATCATCACCAGAGGGGGGGGGGAAACAAGATTGATAAAACAATAATTTGTAATCCAAATCGGCCCACCAAGCCCCACAAATGCAGTCGCCAAATGATTATGTTCAAAGAGAGAGTTCACAGAGCAGCAGCAAAAAGAGAACCCCCCCCCAAAAAAAACCCTTATTCAAAGAGACAGGGAAGTTTGCCTTGTTCAGCTTCTGTTTTCTTTGTCTTATATTACATTCCCTTTTAAGTTCCAAGAGCTACACTATTCAAAACAAGAAAAGATTCCAGTGTTCCGCTCTCTATCTTACTTCTTCAGTCAAAACAACTTCTTTATCAATTTAGTTCCCAGGCTTCAAAGTTGCTTCCCTTTTTCTCTCTTATACTTCCAGTTTTCACTTTTGCCTGTAAATGGCACTGTTGCTCTGCTCCTCTCTTTTTTCCTCTTTTAGCTGTATAACCCAAAGCAAGTTATAGCATACAATATTTATAAGTAAATAAGTAAAAATAAAGTTCATATAGTCACTTTTATATTAGCCAATAATTCCAAATTTAAAAATTAAGATATCCAGTCTGGATTTCTGACTTTACTCTTCAAGCAGATCCTTACAAGCCAATTTCTTCTTTTTTTCCCTATTAAACTAGCTCCCAAAGCCTTCCTCGCAGCTTTTCTTCTTTTTGAGTCACACTTTCCTCTGTTATTCCCCAGGAGGCTCTTCTTTTAAGAATTTAAAAAATCAAAAAGTCCTATATTAAAAGTATCTCACCCAGACGATCACATCTTCCTTTCATCTTCTCGCTCTTCCGGTGGCTGCCCCAGCTTTGAAGCAGCTCGCAATGGCCGCCTTCCCAGCCGTCAGTTTGGGGTGCTTCTCCGGATCAATCAGGGAGTTTGCGGACTCCCTGAGACCACCGGAGTGTGCTCCCCTCATTTATTGCCCCTACGAGGCGATTCAGACCCAATTAGGGCCGCCTGAGAGCTGGGATTTCGACGACCTCACGGAGCTCTCCGTGAGGCACGTCATCTCACCGCGATGTCAGCCACGCCTCTCCAAGTTTAGAATAGAATGGAATAGAATAACAGAGTTGGAAGGGACCTTGGAGATCTTCTAGTCCAACCCCTGCTTAGGCAGGAAACCCTACACCACTTCAGACAAATGGTTATCTAACATCCTCTTTAAAAATTCCAGTGTTGGAGCATTCACAACTTCTGGAGGCAAGCTGTTCCACTGATTAATTGCTCTAACTGTCAGGAAATTTCTCCTTAGTTCTAAGTTGCTTCTCTCCTTGATTAGTTTCCACCCATTGCTTCTTGTCCTACCCTCGGGTGCTTTGGAGAAGTTTGACTCCCTCTTCTTTGTGGCATCCCCTGAGATATTGGAACACTGCTATCATGTCTCCCCTAGTCCTTCTTTTCATTAAACTAGACATACCCAGTTCCTGCAATCGTTCTTCGTATGTTTTAGCCTCCAGTCCCCTAATCATCTTTGTTGCTCTTCTCTGCACTCTTTCTAGAGTCTCTGTGAAGTTTCCGAAAGAAAATTAATTCAGGAGCCATAAGACAAAGTCCAAAAGAAATACAAAGATTTATTAAAAGCGACATCTCAGCAATACTCCGTTGCAGCCAGAACTGAGTTCACGCCGGCTGCACGTCGTCATGACCCTGTTTCACCAATAGCAATAGCACTAGCAATAGCACTTAGACTTATATACCGCTTCATAGTGCTTTACAGCCCTCTCTAAGCGGTTTACAGAGTCAGCATATTTTCCCCAACAATCTGGGTCCTCATTTTACCAACCTCGGAAGGATGGAAGGCCGAGTCAACCTTGAGCCTGGTGAGATTCGATCTGCCAAACTGCTGGCAGCTGGTGATCAGCCGAAGTAGCCTGCAGTACTGCACTCTAACCACTGCGCCACCGCGGCTCATACCGGGTGTATCTTCCCTAGCAGCCTAGGCAATTTCAATGGTACCGTGACTGGGTTGATTATCTTTACTATGGGGAATGGTCCCATAAACTTTGGCCCCAGATTCTTGCTAGGGAGTTTTAACCTTAAATATTTTGTGGAGAGGTAAACTTTCTCCCCCAATTGGAATGGCCGTTGGGGAGCTCGATGTTTGTCTGCCTGTTTCTTATAGGTTTGTGCTGCTTTAGCTAGCGCCTTCTTGACATTCTCCCAGGTTGCTTTCAGCATCGACATCCAATCGGTCAAGCTGACTGAGGAGGGGGGCTCCCTTGGGTATTCCAGCATTGGGACGAAGTCCATGCTGCTCACTACCTTGAACGGGGTTAGTCCCGTGCTACTGTGAACAGCATTATTGTACGCGACCTCAGCGAAAGACAGGAGGTCCGCCCAATTGGACTGCTGATAGTTGACATAGCATCTCAGGTACTCAGGTACACATTCTCCAATTAATCACATTGGCGGGTTGTGATCACCACACCCCTCCTTCTGACTCCGGTAGCCTAGGACACAATCAGTAAAAGAAACATTTGTGGAATGCATTTACAGTCAGGGCAATTGGCCCTCCTCCAGCTTTCCCCCCCCCCTTCTCTTAATGGCAACTTGAAATCTTTGCAAGTTGACAGTCTCAACATCTTTTTTACATCGTGGCGACCAAAACTGAATGCAGTATTCCAAGTGTGGCCTTACCAATGCATTATAAAGTGGTATTAACACTTTACGTGATCTTGATTCTATCCCTCTGTTTATGCAGCCTAGAACTGTGTTGGCTTTTTTGGCAGCTGCTGCACACTGCTGGCTCATATTTAAATGGTTGTCCACTAGGACTCCAAGATCCCTCTCACAGTTATTACTATTGAGCAAGGTACCACATATACTGTACCTGTGCATTTTGTTTTTCTTGCCTAAATGTAAAACCTTACTTTTTTCACCATTGAATTTCATTTTGTTAGATAGCGCCCAATGTTCAAGTCTGTCAAGATCCTTCTGTATCTTGAGCCTATCTTCTGGAGTGTTGGCTATTCCTGCCAGTTTGGTGTCATCTGCAAATTTGATGAGTTCCCCATCTATCCCCTCGTCCAAGTCGTTGATGAAGAAGTTGAAGAGTACTGGGCCTAAAACAGAGTCTTGGGGTACTCCACTGCATAGTTCCCTCCATGTAGATGCAGTTCCATTGAGGACTACATGTTGAGTGCAGTTGGTCAGCCAGTTTCGAATCCATCTGGATTTATGCTCCAACCACTAATATAGAAGAGAAGGTTGATGAGATTTATGATCAAGTTCAATTTGAAATCGATAGAACATGCAAACAAGATGTGCTGCTCATGACTGGAGACTGGAATGCCAAAATTGGAAATATTAAGGGGGAAACTGTAGTTGAATGTATGCTGGACAACTGACAAAGCCAAAGAATACAAAAAAAGAAGTCAGCATGTGCTTTATTGATTAAAGAAAGGCCTTTAATTTTGTCAGTCACAACAAACTGTGGAATGTACTTAGAAATTAGAATATGGGAATATCAGAACATTTCATTGTTCTCATGCAAAACCTATATACAGGTCAGGAAGCCACATAAGGACAAAACAAGATGAAACAGATTAACTGCAGGTTGGCAAAGGAACGAGACAAGGCTCCTGCCCAATGCCTATGATATTACTCTGATAGCTAAAAATGCAAAGGATCTGAAGCTCTAGTAATAAAAGTCAAGAACACCAAACTAATGACAAGAGGTACAGCAATCAGCCTTAGAAGTGACAATGAAGATATTGAAGCGATGGATAGCTTCTGTCTTTTAGGATCAACCATCAATAGTAAAGGAACAAGCAGTCAAGAAATATGCTGCAGACTAGCATTTGATAGAGCATCCATGAGAACTTTGGAAAAGATATTCAGATTCCATGATTGGAGAAAGAGTGCTAACAACCAGATGACTGCATGGAATATAAAACCTTCCATTCTACACCATTCAGTCAGAAGTGAAGAAGCTTCGTAGATGAGAAGTGAAACATCTTCAAGGAAAAACAAAGAAAGTCCAGTTGCCTTTTGAAAAAGCACCTTTGGGACAACCATGACCTGGATAACTGAGAATCTCCATAGACAGATTCTGTCAGAGTGCGCACAGTGTGACTATGTGAGACAACCCAGGAGCAAATACAGTAAACAGAGGTTTGTATTTAAATAGTGGTTTTATCTACAAAGAATATATACATACACGTACTTTAGTCAGAACTCAAACAAACAGCAATCAGCAATTACAGCACGGAAGCACACACAGAGAGAGAGATACGCCCCAACAGGGCCTCTTCTTATTACAGGCTCTTAAAGTGATATCAGCCCAAAAACCTTGCTGACTCATTCCTAGCATTACATCATCGTAGCAGCTGGTCATCTCTTAAATCTTTACCCTGACAGATTCGATAATGTGTCTATGCCTACAAACATCAGAATAGTGGAAGCAATGGTATTCTGTGTGACATTCTATGGAAGGGAAAATTGGACTTTGAAGAAGCAGTATAGAAAGAGTATTGACATGAGGGTACCTTGGTGCTCTCTGAGCTTAGTTGTTTTCTTGCAGACATTTCATTACCCAAACTAGGTAACATCATCAGTTCTAGCACTAGTTTGGGTAATGAAATGTCTGCAAGAAAACAGCCAAGCTAAGAGAGCACCAAGGACCCCTAATTTCAATCCTGAGCTACAAATATTCTCCTTTAGAGTATTGACACTAGAACTTTGGTCCTCCCAAGAAAACCACTGAGAATATCATGGACAGCCAGGAAAACAAACAAATGGATCATTAAACATATCAACCCAGAATTCACTCGAGGCACAAATGACTAGGCTCAAATAATCATACTTTGAACACATTATGTGAAGACTTAGCACTCAGAGGAAGGCTTTGACGCTGGGAAATTTGGAAAGAAAGAGAAGAGAAAGACCAGCAACAAGGTGGATGGCACTCAATTACAGTGGCAATAGGTGCATGGTTGGAAGAACTAAATGACCAGGTTAGGAACAGATTGTCATGGAGAAAATTTGTTTATGTGGTCACTAAAAGTTGATACCAATTAAATGGCACATAACAGTGGACAACAAATTTTTTTCAAAAGTTTTGCTTCCTGAAAAACTTTTGGTGATTATGATAGACCCCTTCAAATGTAGGAAACTTGAGAAATATGAAATTAACTTTTAATGACTACTGTAAAATATATTTAATCACATGTTTCTGACATGTTGCATGAGTTCAACAGTGCTACAAGTGTTTTGCTGCTGATTTTCATTTGTACTCAGTGTCTGATGGATCTCGCTGCAGTGTCCAACAATAGTCAGCCAACACTGATAGATTCCAGTTGCCCTGATACCATTTTTTCCATTGTGGCAATGTGCTGGTTCAAACTTTAATCATGTTTGTCACTTACTGCACCTAGATTTTTGGGAAAGAAGTCCAAATGTAAATGCAGAAAATGAATCTTCAGTGACATGTTACACTTCATGATCTTGTATGCTGTGAGAAGTTTGTCAACCAGCTGAATTTAGTTTGGTGCTCTGTAGCTGCCAAGAAAATTCTCAATGTCATCCTTGAATGCTTTCCAGGCCATTTTCTCTGGCTCCACTAACAGATATTCGAACCATTTGTCATTGATGATGTATCTGATCTGTGGACCAACAACGTCTTCCTTAATTGTGGCATCAGTTATTCTTGGAAACATCTGTCGAATGACAAAAACCTTCACCTTCCTTATTGCCTTCACAAAATTTTTCATCAGTACAAGGTTTATTTGAAGCTGGGGCAAAAGTAGCTTTGTCAGGTCAAGAAGTGGTTCATGTGTCATGTTTTTCTGCCCTGGAACCAAATTATTGCAGAGTGGCCATTTCTTTTTAATGTAATGTGACTCTCTTGCACGGCTGTCCCATTCACATACTGTATGTAACAAAAGTACTTGATATACCCAAGCTGCATTCCAAGCAGAAGAGCCACTACTTTTAGATCTCCACAGATATTCCAGTTGTACTTGGTATACTGGATGTGCTTGAACAACAGTTCTATGTTTTTGTATGCTTCTTTCTTTTTTCTTTTTTAATAAAATAATCTTTATTAGGTTTTTCATTAAAAACAACATATAAAACAGACATACAAAAAATACATAAAACAAACACAAACACAAAAATTACTAACCCTTTTACAGCTTTTTCAAAGTATTTCCTAATCTATTTACAAATTACAATACAATTCCGGTTTGAAGTCACGCCGGAGCGGAGCAGCAAGCGGACCTCCGTGAGCTGTTGCTGTGTTTTTGTGATTTATGGAGGCCCACAGGCGAAGCTGATCTCGGAGGGAGTAGTGGTAGAAAGGGGAAACCTCGAGGCATTGGAGGAGAAAGGCAATCTCTCCAGATAGTGAGAAGAAACCCCACGATCTGGTCACAGAAGAAATTGACTCATTGAGCTGATCCGGAGGCATGACAGAGTGATGAGAAGAGTGAAGAGTGACGAGAAGAGGGAAGCGTTGAGTGAAAATCAGCTGGGACGAGTGGTGAGAAAGTGAAGGAAAGCGGATTTTTAACATCTAAAATGAAGAGTGAGAAGGAGATCTCTTTTGGTGGATTTGGAGATATTAAACATGACAGAGAGCGGCTCCTGGAATGAAAAAGCAGCGAAGTGAAAGTGGGAGCGGAAGTTGCAGGAACGGACACTGAGAAGTAATAGAGTGGAGGAGAGGTGAAGGATTGATTTGAATTACAACACCGTACTGCAAAGGAGTTAAAAGACTTAAAAGAAGGATTGGAAAAGGACAGTGGCAAAAGGGACAGTAGAAAGTGAAGAAAGGAAGAGAAAGTGAGAGACAGTTGGAGGAAGAGGAAGAAGAGCACTCATGAGTGAACGGAAGCTGATTAGACGAAATGACTGGGAGACATCTTGAAAAAAAAAGAGAGAGACAATAAAAGAAAGAGACATATAGAGACGGAGGAAGTAGCGAAGTGTGGTAATTATATTGGATAAGGAACTTTACAGTTTAAAAATAAAATAGATAATAATAAAGAGATTTGCTTATTATATGATTCTAAGTTGTAAGTGAATATTAGGATTAGCTGGCAGATGCGTTGTTTGGCAGTTTCTATCCGAATAAGGTCTCCAAAGTGCTCTCTAAATCTAGTGACGATGTTTGGGAAACTATTGGTTTTGATGAGTGGAAGCACCCATTTGGCAGCGAAGTCGATTAAAGGACTGAGGATGGAGACTCTCGATCTGTCTGTTGGAAACTCCCCTGGTCGGGTGCCGATAAACACTTTGCACTGGGCTAGGAATGTTCTCATCTTATCAGACTCTCCAGTGAATCTCTGTGGTAGGCAGCTGGGAGTCTGGGGGATGAACATAGCGGGAATTGGAAATTGTGCTTGGGCAGGTGGAGTAGGTGGTTGTGGTTGTGGAGGAATGCTTTGTTGAGTCAGGATCTGCATTTGCTGCATCATTTGTTGAAAATTGGCTGCAAGATTACTGATTTAGTCTTCAATGCTGTCTTGGCATCTGCTGATAGAACGGAGGTCTGCCTCGTCTGGTATTGCTGCAGCTCTGGGATCTGAAGCCATGGCTTGGGTATTCTGGAGTCCATGAAAGTTTTGGTGAAGATGAGTAGTTGAGATTAATGTCAAGTGCCAGGGAAATCAGAAGATCCAGGCAGTTCAAATGGGTATAAAGATTTATTGCAAGCTTAAGGTCTCTACAAGAATCTGAACTAACAGTCCAAGCAAATTGGCGGTAGATAAGAGTCAATGTAATTCAAGGTGGGCTAGACTTAGATCTCTTGTGGGCACAAAGGCACTCGTGATTGATGACATGTTTGACCCCTCCTTTGGGCTCAGCCTGGTCATCCCCTACTGTTGTGAGATGAGGAATCAGTTCCTATTCTTGTTTGCTAGATTTATTATCACAAAACACCTGAAAATTAAAGTCTGCGTATTTCGGTATTGGCAGTATTTAAAAAGACTGGGGAACTATATTAGCTAACCCCCGCCCCCAACATACACACCTGAAAATAACTATGAAGACCCCTATAGTTATGAACATTTTGTTCAACCCAGTTTTAACTTGATTTATACAGACCCAGAGAAAAGTACTGGTACCCCTTCACTTCATAGTCTATGAAAATGCCATCATTTATTTTACAAGAATACGTTAAACTATACATCAAACGCAAAGTGTCTGCTCTATGGAATAGTGGTGGATTATATTACTTGTGTCAGTTTTAACTTATTTCATGGCCAATTGGGATTCTTTGGGGAAAACTGAGGGGATACCAATACTTTTGGCCCGGTCTGTATATATATGACTAAAACTCTTGTGTCTGTAAACCTTTAACTGGGCAAAATGGTACATCACAGGGCAACATTTTTTGAACCAAGGTACCTCAAATAGGCTAACTTACAGAATATGTCTAAAATCTGGAACCCATGACTTTCGTGGAATTGAAATTTGGCAAATTTTATAAAACAATTTATGACATAAAAATTATAAAACATTTTATGACATAATACAAAATGTCATAAAACATTTCCTGTGGTCAGCTCCTAATGTTGACTGTGCTATACAGTTCAACATGGGCTACTTCCAAGGCAGATACATCTCTGAATATCTCCCTGGATTTTTAAGAACTTTTCCTGAAGTTTAGAAGCTCTGCCATTGTTGAAGGTATTGAGGAATTGGGTAAGGAAATATCTCTGAAAGGGTGACCCAATGGGTGGAAGGGAGGGAGGAAATTTGCCAGGTTCCCACAAGGAAATTCAAGGGGGAAGCTGACAAGAAGTTGGAAATCACTCCTGCTCCCACTGATTTTTTCCCTGTCTGTGGTCATTCTGTTTCTCTGTTTAGGTAAGGAAATATCTCTGAAATGATGACCCATGGGTCATGGGTTGTCTAGTACTGTATTATGCTTCTCCTTAAGACTATATACTATGACTATGCAGTACTTCAGAATCAATCCTAAGAAGGTGCTTTTGTGTGCACACAGGGGGAATGAATATAGCATCTGTCTGCAATTCCATAAAGCAACCACACCATCTTAGGCAAGCGTTTTAAAGAGTATCAATCTGGATCACCTTTTCTGGAATTAAATCCAAAATGCTGCATAGCTGTATGATATCTGTATTTCTAGATACACACACATTTTCTTTTATTCACCTTCATTTTTAATCTTCGATGTTCTCTTTGTTTCAATTTAAAAAAAAGCTCAAACTTAGACTACAAACTCAGTTCAATTACTGTACTCAAAATAAAATCCTAAACTCATAGTTTTTTAACTGTACCAGGGCTAACAAATTTATTCAGAGTGGCTTAAAAAATAAAAAAGAAGCTCCTAGTCATATTTAATATTTTGCAAATCAGAGTTGTTTTACAAGGCAAATATTCCTCAGAATACATTTTAATTTCAGAAGTATGAAAGCTTGAAAAATGTGTTGGTCATAACCATATGATGGTTATGCTAATGTTCTGCAGACCACATTTAGGCCCTGAGTATTAAACAACAGCATGTTTGTATGCCTATTTTTAACAGAAAATGAAAAAAAACCGGTGCATTAAGTAACTTGTAATTGGCATAATGGTTCTATATCATTTTCTTCCTCAAAGAAGAAAAAAATCCTTCTGCAATACCATCTGAAAATGTAATATCCTGCACACTGTCATCCTCATAAAAATATTTTGTAAAAATGTAGCCCCAACTATATAAAAAAGATATCTGGCCCCTCTATCGTAAGATGTGTGTGTTATATTTTAAGATATATTTGTAATTCTTGCCTCCAGAAGTTGCGGGTGCTCCAACACTGGAAGTTTTTAAGAAGAGATTGGACAACCATTTGTCTGAAATGGTATAGGGTTTCCTGAGCAGTGGGACAGCAGGTTTCCTGAGCAGGGGGTTGAACTAGAAGACCCCCAAGGTCCCTTCCAACTCTGTTGTTCTGTTATATCAGTTATTCCTTTAACATTGTTTCCAGAATGATGCCGAATGGAGTAATTCCATCAATAATTACTTGGCAATTATCACTTAGTACACTGACTTATATAAAAGTGGATATAGAAAAAGTTTACCTTGAGATTTAACAATTGGCTACAAGGTAGATTGCATTTTCTAGTCAATAGTGGATAAATGCCAGGTAAAATAGTACTGGTATTTAAAATAATTTCATTTAAATTTAGCAGAAGACTTTTTATTTAAGGATATGGTTTTTCAACTGACATAATCCTTCATACTCAAGTATATTACATCACAACATTGTTTATTTTGTGATTTTTCACAATACAAACCAAAATACAGAAATGCAGTATATGAAATGTAAATGTAAAATGTTGACTTTTCTCAAAAGGCCATGATCCTCATTTCTAGAAGACTGACTGCACATAGGTAGAAATGGGTAGGTAGTTAAACCACACTGTTTTCTAGAAATGACTTATAAATCCATTTTCCTGCTACTTACCATAAAAACGTAAAAGAAGAATTAAAGGAAAGGTTTTGTTCACTGGTCCCTATCATATGAAAGAAACTACGGTACATTCTATTTAGCAGGGCCAATATATGATAATATATCTAAATTATATGTTATTACAAAAATGAAGCAGTAGTGAATTTAATTGGACTAAAGCAATTACTAAATGAGGATAGCATAAATTTAATTAATTCCAAACAAAAAAAGGATGGTTATAAAAAGCCTTTAGGTGCCCCGTAAGCCTATATGTTTGTCTTTCCATGTCTACTTTTAAAAACAATGGAAGTGTCAAAAATAGAGTCAACTGTGTTAGACTAAATTACCTTATTATATATGATGCACTGAATTGAATTTTTAATAGGAGCATAGTTCATATTATATTATGGCAACGTATCCTTCCTTCCCAAGTCCTTGTATATTGGAATATTCTGTAAACAAATCAAACCACCAGAATATGATTGCACAACTGTAAACTGTTCTTTTACATTAAAATGATTTGTTCTTTTTTGTCTTTTGTTTAAAGAAACAGTACTTAGAGCTGTTTTCCTAAGTTTATAACATCCCAAAAAATTCAAGACATTCTCAACAGTTATCAAAATCAACACAAACATTTGTCATGCTGTTAAATCCAAACATATGGATACAACTGGTGGAAGATTGGTCAAACAAGTCCAAGACACACTGATGTCCAAGGCTGGAATATTGGCAATTAATACATAACTGGTGGTCTGTAAATATGTTTAAAATATCTTCCCTTTCTTTTTGTTTTTTTCCAAAGTTCTAGAGGGGAAAAAGAATCAGACAGATATAGTTAGACACAGCATATATTATAATCACTGTTCCCTTCATATTATTATGAGAAATTATATCTAATCAAACTCATTCTTACTCATGACTTAGATGAGGGAATAGAAGGGGAACTTACCAAATTTGTGGATGATACTAAGCTGGCAGGAATAGCTAACACCCTAGATCGCTGGTGGCAAACCTATGGCAGGTGGGCCAGAGGTGGCATGCAGAGCCCGCTCTG
>QLTV01001826.1:51237-63044 GCA_003457575.1 Thermophis baileyi
GTAAATCCAATTTATGGGTGAGTGAATAATAATCGGTTTAGTAGTAATAAAATAGTAACAAATTCCAGCTCGGATTCCAGTATTTAAAAAATACCTTTCCAAAGCCACATCTTCATTTTGAGAGTTCAAAGTTTTTTTTTCTTAGTTTCCTTTACAAAGTTCTCCTCTTAAATATTTATAATTTCCTTTTAATGTATTTGTTCCGCTGCTAGCACATATCTCCAATATACTTCCCCCTCGTATTTCTTGGGGTTATTTTCAAAAAAAATTCTTTTGCCCAGATCACAAGCCACTCACTTTCTCTCCTCCTGCTCTGTCTTGGGCATTCTGGTCGTCTTTGGCTTCATGGCAGCCATGTTTGCTGCAGCTGCTTCTTGTCGTCAGCGGAGGAGGCTTTCCTAGTCAGGGAAGGGAGATGCGGCTCCCCTCTACATGCTAGGTGGTCCCCCTTTGCTTCGCCACCCCTCTGGGGTGGCTATGGTCCCGAATTGGACCCTCTGACAAGAAGAGATCAGAGCTGACCGCGGAGCTCGCGGATCAGGCTTCCGAAATCACCGGAAGTACAACCGGAAGTTTCCCCAGTGTTGGTTCTTGGTGGCTTTCCATAGATCCACTCTGCTTTCAAATTCTTCAAAGTTTTCCATTGACCTAAGGAAGCTTTTCCTGGATTTTAGTCTCTGATGAGATGGTTGTAGGCCATAGAGAGGGTGTTCTCTATATATTGGTAATTTGAGTCTCTCTCTGTATGTGTTCTGACCTAGGCTTCCTGATAAATCATAAATCGCAAACGTAGTCCCAAAAACCCTCTTTTTATTTCAACAGCTGTGAATTATTTTCATTCACAGCCGTAATAAGTCCCAAACAGTTTTAATTAGTCCGACAGAAGTCTGCCACAGTCTTTTGGAAGAAGGCTGATAAGCACCCACCGTTATCTCTCTTGACATGCTGCCAAAGACCTAATTGGCAAGTAGCTTTGCAAGGCCAAACAGAACACAGAGTCAGAACGGAGCTGCTGAGTTACACCGACCAGAATTTAACCAAGTTGCTTCCTGCAAAGCTCACATCCGTTTGCTCCACTTTTATGTCCTATCATCTCCAAGCCTTACTCCCGAGTAGTCCTTTTCTTCCTTAACTGTTCTTGCCTTCTGGCAGCTCTGCGCATGCACGCATGGGGAACAGGCTCCCCCTGTTCCTCTGCCTCGCTGATGACAGCCTCTGGAGGCTCCGGAGTCAGCACAGACATCCCAGATGGCCTGGGCCCCATCTCTGCCTCCGACACAGAGCCTTCTCCAGACTCCAGGACTGGGCCATGTTCCTCCTCAGCCTCCTCGCTGTCCGACTCTGCTGCCAGCTCCGCAGGCCGCTGGCGGACCACAACAGTATGCTGTTGCTTCTCTGTGAACAGCAGGCAGGACAATGCCAGCTAGGTGGTAGATCTTATCTAGATGGGTAAGTTTAAGGCATCCTGTAATAATTCTGCTAGCTTCATTCAAAGCAACATCTACTTTCCCAGCATGTGCTGATTTTACCAGACTGGGCAGGCGTATTCACCTGCTGAGTAGCAAAGGGCTAGAGCTGTTGTCTTAAGGACCCTTGGTTTGGCACCCCAGGTAGAGCTCATTAATTTCCTGAGGATGTTAGTTCGTCCACTGACCTTCAGTTTAGTGTTGGTACAGTGCTGCTTATATGTTAGGGGCCTATCTAGAGTGATCCCTAAATATTTAGGGCTGTGGCAGTGCTCCAATAAGAACACTTTCCATATAATATGCAGCTTCCTACTAGCAGCCTGCTTATTGTGAAGATGGAAGGCACATACCTGAGTTTTTGCTGGATTTGGTCTTAACTGGTTATCACAATAGTATCGATCCAGCTCTACCAGGGTTTCAGTTAACCGTTGTTCAACCTCCTCAAATGTTTTTCCCTGTACAGCCATTGCTCAATCGTCAGCATACATATAGTTGTTAGTACCTTCAGGGAGCAGCTGATCATTGGTGTAAATATTCAAAAGAGTTGGAGCCAATACACTACCCTGTGGTAAGCCTTTCCTTTGGTTCCTCCATCTACTTTGCCTTCCCTGGAACTCCACAAAAAACATATGGTTCTGAAGCAGATTCCTAATGATATTTGTAAGTTTAAAATCTTTAATCATATCATAAACTTTCTGCTTCAGTCTTCTAAGATTGATGGTATCGTATGCGGCTGTGAGATCTCTGAATACAGTTCCTGTTACATTGCCCTTTTGGAATCCATCTTCGATGTACTGGGTTAATTTCAAGATCTATGCAGTGCAACTTTTTTCTCAGCCTGCCTCGAAGAGGTATTTTGCAAACTAGACTGGGCAAAAGATGGAATAAAAATCAATGGCGCCTATTTAAATCACTTAAGATTTATCTGCAGATGATGATGTTCCTTTCTCACAAGACTCAGAAGAGTTACAAAGACACATACAAGAGTGGACAAAGCAGGGGAACAATTTGGCTTGAAAATAAACCTGAAAAAGAGCCAGGTTATGTTTAATAAATTCACCAAAGAGAGAAAAAAATTGTATCTGGAAAAGAACTAGATGTAGTAGACCACTATATATACCTTGGCCAAAGGATCTCAATGGAAGGTGATATAATAAAGGAAATTGAACAGCGTGTTAAATGTGGTTGGCGGGCATTCGGCAAGTTTAGCGTAATTTTCAAGAACAACCTCCCCCTATGCTTGAAAAGTCTTTGAACAGTGTGTGCTACCTGTTCTAACAAATGCCAGAGAAACATGGACACTAACCTCATAATCGATACAAAAGTTACGAGTGGCGCAAAGAGCCATGGAAAGATACATGCTGGGCATCACAAGACAAGATAGAAAGACCTGCACATGGTTTAGAGGACAAACAAAACTATATGATATCATCAAGAGAGTAAAATAATTGAAATGGAAAAGGGCTGGTTATATAGAAAAAAGAACTGATGGCAGGTGGACTGAGGCAGTCATAGAGTGGATTCCACTTGATAAAAAATGTCCACAAAAGAGACCTAAAACAAGATGGATCAATGACATCAGCAAGTATTGTGGGCCCAACTGGCAAAAGAAAGCTTAGGACCATATTGGTTGGAAACATGCAGAAGTGGTCTTCATCCTGCAGTGGATAGACAATGGCTAGAATGATTATGGTGATGATATATATATACATACACAGACACACACACACTATATAAATATAAATATATAAATAAAAACTGGTGCAGAATGTGGCAGCATGGGCAGTTTTTGGGGTCCCTAGGGTGGCCCATGTTACACTGATGTTCCATGAGCAGCACTGGCTGCTGGTTTTCTTCTGGGTGCAATTCAAGGTGTTTGTTATCTGAGGAACTGTCTCATCCCAATGGAATTGGCCCACCTCACCCATGCCGGCAGAAAGGGCATGCTGCAGACCCCATCAGTCAAGGAATTTCGGCTGGTGGGGTCCAGGAGAAGAGCCTTTTCTGCTGTGCCTCCTGCGCTTTGGAACATCATGCCCCCTGAGGTAAGATCCATATCCACCCTTCTGACCTTCCGTAAAGACCTGAAGACCTGGCTCTGCCAGTTGGCCTGGGGTCCCAACAGGGGTGCATTACTAAATGCTGCTGCCTGCCAACGCAGCCCCCTCCTCAGCACCTTCACGGAAGCCCTGATCAAGGATCACCTGCCCGATCCTGCAGTGGTGTGTGTGTGTGTGTGTGTGTGTGTGTGTGTGTGTGTGTGTGTGTGTGTGTGTGTGTGAGAGAGAGAGAGAGAGAGAGAGAGAGAGAGATATGCTGCCTGTCAACACAGCCCCCCCAGCACCTTCATGGAGGGACCGATCCTGGGCTGAGCATCCCATTACTGCTGCCGCCCCGCCTGCCACTGCCACCAGCCAGCGCCTCCACGGCTTGGCAGAGGCCCACCCCTCGGAGCCCTGATTGGCTGCTGGGAGGTGCGGCGGCTTGTCCCTTGGGGTGAATCACTCGAGTACGATTCCTTTGCGAAACACCTGCGACGGGGGGACAGAGGTGGAGGGCTGGGGGTCCATTGCCATCGGAGAAACGCCGGCAGAGGTTCAGCTGTGTCTGAACACTCACTGTCAATTGGCTGTGGCTGGAGGTGGGGATGAAGGGGGCATGAGCATGTGGCGGAGGCGAAAAATCCCATTCCGGTTTTCAATGATATTAGCTGAGAGACTAAAAAAGATTTTACAGGACTTTGTGCATGAGAATCAATGTGTCTATGGAGATTCTCAGTCATCCTGGTCATGGTTGTCCTTAATGTGTCACACTAAGGAAGATAGAAGCCTTAACATTGAAGTTTACAGAAAACCCACACACACAGATCAATATTTACATTTTGATTCCCACCACCCACTGGAGCACAAAATGGGAGTCATCAGAACCCTACACCACTGAGCTGAAGGCCTGCCTACCAGCAAAGATGGGAAAGAAAAAGAACTAAAACACATCAAGGAAGCCCTCAGAGCATGTGGCTATCCCAAGTGGGCCTTCATCAAATCTCAAAAAAGACCCTACAGGAGCTCCTCCATAACAGACAACGAAGAGAACAATAAATAAAGCAACATTGTCATTCCATACGTAGGAATATTGGAAAAGCTCAGGAGCATCTTCAGCCAACACAACATATGTGCGCACTTCAAACCCAAGAATACACTAAGGCAGAAACTTGTCCACCCCAAGGATAAAACACCCAGACACAAACTGAGCAATGTGGTATATGCAGTACAATGCAGTTGAGCCATGTGCAGATCTGTACATTGGGGAAACAAAACAACCATTTCATAAACGCATGGCACAACATAGGAGAACAACCCCATCAGGACTAGATTCAGCAGTCTATCTGCATTTAAAAGACAAAGGCCACTTTTGAAGACAGCAAAGTCCACATGAATGTTTTGCCAAGGATGTTGTTTTCATTTCAAAATCTACCTATTATGACAACTGATTTACCCTTTAAAAATGGGGAAAGGATATCTCTGAAGTTTA
This sequence comes from Thermophis baileyi, assembly GCA_003457575.1. Taxonomy (NCBI): domain Eukaryota; kingdom Metazoa; phylum Chordata; class Lepidosauria; order Squamata; family Dipsadidae; genus Thermophis; species Thermophis baileyi. The sequence continues at coordinate 56,235 of QLTV01001826.1, forward strand.
TGTGGAAAGGCAAAAAACCAAGAATTAAATAAAATTGCTTCAAGATGCCAATAAAAGAGGGGGGTTAGCCTTGCCCAACCTGAAATTATACTTTGAAGCATGCTGTTTGGCTTGGATAAAAGAATGGTTAACTTTAAAAAACAAAAGGCTATTGGAATTAGAAGGTCATGAAGCTTTTTCAGTACTTTTAGGGATGGCAGATGAACAGGTGGAAAGAAAACATGGGACTTTGTTTTTATATATGACATTGGCTGCAAGAGAAGTATATACTTACAATGGAAGAATGGATTTTGAAACTAATGAAGCTAGCTGAGATGGTGAAATTGACTGCTTTGCTTAGAGACAGCAACTTGACTATTTTTTTTGTGACTTGGAGGCCACTATTAGATTTCTTACAAGATAAGGAGAAAAATCAACTTTGGACTTTGGGATTTGAGGATTAGATCTGATCTGACTAGAAAAATATTGTGTTTTAAATATATAGTTACTCATATTTGACAATTTATTATGTTTTGAGTTTAAAATCAAGAGAATATAATATGAATATTGATTTTTAGAATGTTTATTATTAGTATTTTAAGATGGTTTAAATATCAATTAGTCATTTAGAGAGAGGTTCTTGTATTATTATCTGTAGGTGTAAGGTACAAAAGTTTAAGGTCACTTTTGTACATGTAATTTCTGTCAATATTTCATTTTTCCAATCTAAACTAAATTTTGTTTTAATTATATGTTTATAAACAGTCTGCTTGAAAATTTGTACACTGAACTTTTGTGTAGTTTTTGTTAATACATTTTGTGCATTTTCAGTAATATGCATGTTTTCATATACATGTGTCCTTTACATGTATTTTGCAAAATATTTATATAACAGTTAAGGAACTGTCAATATGCACAATCTCCCATTTCCATAGAAATAATGAAAGGTAAATGTCTATGGAGAATCTCAGTCAACCAGGTCATGGTTGTCCCAAAGGTGCTTTTTCAAAGGTGCTTTTTCATGGCACAACATAAGAGAACAACCCCATCAGGACAAGATTCAGCAGTCCATCTGCATTTGAAAGACAAAGGTCACTCTTTGAAGACAGCAAACCCACATTCTGGACAGAGAGGACTGTTGGTTTGAAAGAGGGGTCAAAGAGGCCATCTACATTAAGATTGAACAGCCCTCTCTCAACAGAGGGGGAGGGATACACCACTTATCTCTTGTTTACAACACAGTCCTTTCAGCAGTTCCAAGAAGGTTCCAAACCCATCTGCACTATTCAGGTGACCCTGAGGACACAGATAAACCTCCAAGTGGCCTCAACGATTCTTAGAAAGAGGGCTAATGACCACATGACTGCAAGGAATATAAATCCTTCCATTCTCCACCATCTAGTCAGAACTGAAGAAGCTTCTTGGATGAGAAGCAAAACGTCTTCAAGGAAAAACAAAGTCCAGTTGCGTTTTGAAAAAGCACCTTAGGGATAATGAAAGGTAAAAACATCATTACTTAGCCTAAAAACAAACCACAGTACATGATATTATATATACCTGAAAAGAAGGAAATATTTTTCAACAAATAATTACCTATGACTGGATGATAAGTGTTGGAAGGGGACAAGCATGCTAACTGTACTCTTCTCCTGCTACCCTTCTTTTGTATAGGATGGGATTCTGCAATAGACGGCTTCTACTATCCTTGGGATTTTCCTTGTGAATGGAGTCTCAGAAAAATGAGAATCTTCAACTGATGAAGAATCCCTAGCACTAGTCATGTAAATGTGCTGGAGAATGAGAGGTGCAAACTAACATGCTGACTGAACCAGATTAGGTCCTATAGTAGTGAGAGATAGCAGCCCAAAGACTAACTCATTGTGAGAAAAAAAAATATCTGAAATTCAGTTTAGCACACCTATTTTCCATTTTATACTTCCAGAATCATTCACCCCCTTCCACCAATATAGACTGTTTCTTGAAAACCTGTCCACTGATGCTGTACTACCTCTGTGCCTTGCTCCTTGGCAAAATGACAGACCATCTGTATTGTAAGAGGTCATTAGGAGTTACACGTGTCTCTCATCCTACATAGGATAGAGAAATCTTCCCTGTATTTGTCAGAGAAATCTTGCATATACACCTAAGTATCCCACTGAATTTACTTTGATTTCCATTAAACATCCATATATGCTTAGTTATCTTTAGAGTAGCACAATCACGGTGATAAATTAATACTATACGGGTAGTCCTTGATTTACAACCATTTGTTTAGCAGCTGTTCAAAGTTACAACATTGAAAAAAGTGACTTATGACTTTTATGATCGTTGCACTTGGCAACCGGCATGCATTTATGACAGTTGCACTGTCCCAGGGACATGTGATCACTATTTCTGACCTTCCTAGCTGGCTTCCGACCAGCAAAGTCAATGGGGGAACCTGGATTTGCTTAATGACCACACGATTCACTTAACAACTGTAGTGATTCACTTTACAACCATGGCCAAAAATGTTAAGTCGGGCACAACTCACTTAACAATCGCCTTTCTTAGCAATGAAAATTCTAGTCCCAATTGTGGTCGTAAGTTGAGGACTACCTGTACTGGGTCTACTTATTATTTTATTCAGTTGATCCTAGAATGTAAATTCTCTATCAAGCTATACATACCTCAGCTTCAGAGTCTTTCAGTTTCTGAACTTTTTCTTTGACCTTCATTTCAAATACCTGCTCCATTTCCATTTCCATTTTCTTCATTTTTGCCACATGCTCTCTCCTTTCTTCTTCCATTTGTGCCAGAGGGCTCCTGCAATAAATCAGAATAGATGACTATATTCAGTTTTATTTTGCAAATGCTTCATTAGTGAAATGCATTACAGACATACACTAACAACAATCAAGCAACATTCTAATGAAAAGTAACCCAGAGTTAAGAGGTGGCTAAGAAACAAGATTCAAATACCTCATATTATTTTCTTCTATACTGAAAAATAATATGAAAATCTAGTTTTCAGAGAGAATGAAATCATGTGCTGCTCCATTTACAGTAGTATAAGAAAAACAATAATTCTAAACAGTTAAATATATTATGCTGGGTGAGTGGGTTTCAATACCATAGATACATGATGGACATCCTTAAGACATAGTGTATTCTGAAATAATCTATCCTAAATGTTCGTTGTATCACTGTTTATCAGTAAGCTTAACCTGGAACTAAACTTCTGTTACCCTTCCTTCCTTCCTCCCTCCCTCTCTCCCTCCCTCCCTCCCTCCCTCTTCTTCACAATAATAGCAGGTTGTTTACTTGGTAATTGATTTTGATATGAAAAGCTAAGAAAGAACCCAGGGAAAAAGGAAGGTGAAAGGAAGTAGGAAGTTTGAGGAAACATTATCCCATCAAAGCTAAGTAGACTGACAAAAATGAGAAAGGAGATTGAACAAACATGGGGAAAAAAGTGGTAAGCAAATGCCAGAGAAGACTGAGGAAAAGGACTGAGATATGATATCATGAAAATGATGCCCTTAAATATGTTAGAACTATAATTGTTGGGAAGGTGCCCATTTGGCGAAGAATGTGGTCTAGATTCTGGAAGGGAAATTATTCCAGTTGTGGCTTTTACAATTGCTATAGTATTATGACACGGCAACAGAGGTGGTATTCGACCGGTTCGGACTGGTTCGAGTGAACCGGTAGTGGCAATTTGACCTGGTTTGCCGAACTGGTAAATACCACCTCTGCCTGGCCCCGCTCACACCCGCCCGGTCGCCGCTCGCCCCTTCTGGACGCTTGCCCCTTCCGGCCGCTCGCCGCTCGCCCCGCCCAACCCCCCTATATATGTTGCCTTCACCATGCGGCCCAGCTAATTGCCTCACCAGTCGCCTCGCCTCGCCCGCTCTGCTCAGCTCACCAAAGGTAAGCAATGCATGCCGCCCGCTCACCCTTCGCCTTGGGTCAGGGGCCGGGGCCCAGGGACGCGCCATTCCCTGAGGCCCCGGAGCCGCTGCCTGCCTCGGCCTGGTCGGGGAACGCGCCATTCCCCGGCTCCGGCCTTGCCCCGGAGCTGCCGCCCGCTCGTCGCCCGCTCTCCCTTAAGTGCGACGCGTCGCCCCGTCGCCCCGTTTCCCCTCCTTCAGAGGCCCCAGCCCTTAATCTCCCCGCTTCCTTCCCCATGACCGCCTCTTTCTTCATCCCGCGGCCACAACCTTACCTTTCTCCTACGGCTGGCTGCCAGGGAAGGCAAGCCAGGGCTGAGCAGTCGCCGCTGGGCTCCCCGCCAGCCCGCATCTCGCCCCCTTGTCGCGAGATGCCTGCAGCCGCCACGTCTTTTTTTCGGTGCTGCTGGAGTCCAGCCGCACCAAAAAAAAAGACGCGGCGGCTTCAGGCTTCTTGCAGCGAAAATTACCAACCTCCGGCTCTGCTCCGCTTCTCGAACATGCCGTCGCCACCCTGTTCTATGCGCCGGCTGCGCACATGCACCCCATTGCCTGCTGCGCTGCTCCACTCGGACTTGCCCAGGCAAGCCCCTCTGGCGCAGCGGCAGCAGGCAATGGGGTGCGCGTGCGTGGCCGGCGCATAGAACATGGCGGCGGCGCGTTCGAGAAGCGGAGTGAGCCGGAGGTTGGTAATTTTCGCTGCAAGAAGCCTGCAGCCGCCACGTCACATGACCCACCCACCAAGCCACGCCCACAGAACCGGTAGGGAAAAAAATTTGAATACCACCACTGCACAGCAACCTTAACAATGCTTTTAGGAGAAAAAAGGGTGGATGAATTTCTTGGTGTATGGGATGTAATCTCCAAGTAAAATAGATTGCAGTGTAAAATAAGAGCTTTCAACAACCCTCTTGCTGTGCTTTAAAGCTGTAGTAATGAGCAGCTATGCTGGAAAAGGCAAGATAATTTTAAAGTCTGTGTTTGTGCATGACTAGGTGCAACTGGTAACAGGGTTCTAAAACTCAGCAAATAGCTTTAGGTGTTTGATATACAGAAGTCTGTCACAATAAGAGTGCACATTTCATTTTGAAGCATTTCAAGCATAAAGTTTCATGAAACTACTTGTCCTGAATATAAAACTGTTATCCCAGGTTCAAAGCACACTGTTTCATACATTCAAGCTTGAAACATTTTGGAAATGAAACAAACCAAATTCACATTCAAAACAATTCAAAATGAAATATTTTTCACAGAAGTGTTTCCTTTTTTTAAGCTTATGAATCTATACCAAAAACAGGTTCAAATGCAAGAAAATGCTCCAGATTCTAATCTGAACATACCAAAAAACTGTATGCACTACATTGTATAAGAACAGAAAAGCAGGATATGCTCCAAAATAAAAATGTGCATATTCCCACCACTAACCTAGACATTCATGCAACACAAATTATGAAATTACTGCTGCAATGAAGAGCTTGAAAGATGGCAACAGAGACAGAGATAAAGAGGGAGATAGAGAAGCTGACCAGAGTGGAAGCTGACTGAAAATTGGCCTGATTAGCGGAGAGCTGAAGTGAAGTGGGAGAATTGGAGAGCTGAATTCATGCCTGATTCCCCTAGTTCCCAGGGGATTAAATCAATATATAACAGGGCAAGCTGCTGGAAGCTGCTGAAACTGGGGAGTTGGAGCAGAACTGCAAGCTTAAGATGGTGCTGGCTGCACAGTGATAATGGAGGTGGCAGAGAAAATGTTCCCTACTGTAATAACTGAGGATCTGCTGCATAGTCCTGCTGAGACTATAGCCGCCACTAGGAGGGTGACCAAGGTCCTGGATAGGATTGCGCCAAGGCAGCCTCTCTCAACCCATTGAATTCCTTGTTCCTCTTGGTTTACAGAGGAACTGAGAGAGATGAAGTTGATCAAGAGATGCCTAGAGCGCCGCTGGCAGAAGAGAAAGAATGAATTCAACTGAACATGGGTAAGAGCTGCTATTAAAGTCTACCTCATGGTGATTCATGCAGCAAAGTGGAAATACATCTCCGCACAAATTGCATCTGCAGATAATCACCCAGCGGCCCTTTTCAGGGTGACTGGATTCCTCCTGGGGAAGGAGGACTCAGGTTCATCTACAAAGGTGTGCTGAGGAATTTGCTAATTTTCTGACACATGAAGTCGCTTGGATTTGTTCAGAGTTAGATGTTGGCATGGATAATGGCCCAGTGGAGATGTCCGGGGTAGGTCTTTGGCCAGTTATTTGGCAATGGTGTCATCCATCCCACTTAGTCATTCCCGGATTGGGAATTATATTATCAAGCCGCCTCATTGACATGGATAAAAGAATGGGTAATGTTAAAGAATAAAAGGATTCTAACGATTGAAGGCCACGACTTGCAACGAGGATGGCATGCGTTTCTCGGGGAAAGAAGAACGAAAGTACACAATTATTTTAAGAGACACCAAATAAGGGATGCACTAATAGAGAACTGGAAAAAAGTTAAGCAAAAAATTTATATAAAGATGCCAAGATGGACTTCAGCGATGGAAGCAGTGATTTACCCAAATTTGATTAATTTAGATAAAATAGTTACATATGAAGAATTATTAGATAAACAAGGAAGATTAAAATCAAATCAAGAGTTACAGAGCCAAGGAATTAAAATAGATTGGTGGCCCTATCTACAAATTCAAACTAAATATAAAACGGACTTAGAACAATTTGGCTTTCAAGACGAAAAACAAGAAATTGATAAGATATTACTAGGCACAGAAGAAAAACTGATTACTAAATTTTATAATTGTCTATTAACCCGCAAAATGGAGGATGAAGTTGTTAAGGAAACAATGATTGTTTGGGCAAAAAATTTTGGGTATAGCATTGATTTGGAATATTGGGAACAA
>QLTV01001826.1:71021-82966 GCA_003457575.1 Thermophis baileyi
CTATTAAATCACCTTCTTCTATTGTCTCTCCTTCCACTCACTCTTCCTCACTACCAAAGTTTTGTCTATAAAATTCTTCTGCTTTATCTATTGTGTGTAGTCGTAGTCTTTTCCCCTGCCACACTACCATAATCCCTTCCGGTGTCAGCCATCTAAAATTAATATTTTTTCTTGTCAATTTCGAGGTTATTCATTGGTAGGGTCTTCTCAGGTCCCTCACCCTTCTAGGTACTTGCTTAAGTACAATTAATTGCCTGCCTCGATGTTCTAATGGATCGTCTCTAGTCCTAAATAATATCTCATCTCTAATAGATTTCTTGACAAATCTAATGTGGACTTCTTTAGGAAGATTGTGTCTTCTCGCATAATTCGTATGAATTCTATAGATTTCATCGATCTCATTCGCCATCTCTTCTTTGCCAATCCCTAAAGCTCCCGCCAGTAGGTCTGTCATCATCTCTGGTAGATCTTCACCTTTCTCCTCTCTAACATTTTGGAACCGTAGAAAATGGGCAGCCTTTTCTAATTCCAGGGAGATGACTGTCGATTCCAATTCTCTGTTAGCCTGGATTAACCTCTCATTCATTTCATCTACCCTCTTTTCTTCTTTTCCCAGTCTTTCTTCCATTTCCTGTAACTTTTGTTCATTTTTCATAATCGGTTGCTGAAAACACTCAAATTTCCCATCCATTGACTTCATCTTTTCCTTAAGTTCTCCTGTATCATTTCTCACTTCCCCTCTTTCTTTTTTTAAGGTCTTCATGGTTTTTACACATCACCTCTTGCATTGATTGCAGCATTAATTGTAAATCTTTAAATGAATTCGCTCTGTCTCTTTGAGTCACCTCTTCTAAAGATCTTTGCCTAGCTGGGCTTGGTTCCATTGTTATCATTTGTGTTGTCTGTTTCCTTCCTGTTCCAACTCTCGTGAGATTGGGAATACTTGTCATCTTTCTCAACTCTTCAAACCAACCTCCCCACTTATTTACAATTTTTACATTTCTCTCCAGTATACCAAGATTGTCACAATTAAATCTAAGTATGGTACGTTTTGTATATAATAATAGGTTGTCAATTAGATATATTAAATACAAATATTAATATATTTAACAGTGAATATTAAAGCGTTTTAGAACAATAGATAGATGCTAATTATGTCTAACTAATTGATTTTAAATACTTATTATTAAATTAAATTATTTAAATTATAAATCTAAATCACCAATATTTTGCAGCAATCAATATTCAAAATAAACTTATCAATAGATATAATTAACAATCATTCTTTTAGTTAATATAGATGTCAATAATTTCAAAAATGTTTTTTCGCCCTTGTTGTACTCACAGTTTCCTCATATAAATTTTCCCTATAGTTCCTTTTAGATCTTAAAGACAGAGAATTTTGCTCAAATATCAATTTGCACTTGCAGACAAAACTAAGTGTACTTTAAAGTCACAGGTTTGTTATTTCCTTTTTTTTGTTGTTCCCCTTCTAGAGTTGTTCTTTGTTCAGCCAGCAGGTGTCTCTCTTGCCTTTCTCTCTGGTATTCAGCCTACAGTCTTAATTCAAAATGTCTACTTCCTCTGCTTCGTCAGCACTTTCACTTTATGACTTTGAAGTGCACTTGCCTCTCATGCTTAAACTTTCTTTTTAGAAAGAAGCTCCTCTACATCTTTTCACTTTAAGTTTCTCCAGCCAATACAATTCCGCAATGCAAGCAGCCCTTCTGTGCCCGAACTTTTCTCTTGCCGCTATTTCAAGAGAGAAGAAGAAAACTTTCTCTCCTCTCTCTCTTCTGAGCTCCTTTCTTCTTCTATCCTTTTCGGAAATCCTCCGGCAAGTTCTTTCGCCCCGGATCACTTCCACTGAATCGTCAGGATTACTGTCAGGATTACTTTTCACTGGATCTATCACGTCTCTGTCCCACTATTTCACCGCTGTCTATCGGCCAGCTGTCGGCTGTCATTTCTTCGTGGTCGCCATTATGGGCCGTCTCCTTCCTCCGCTCGACTTTTCCAAGGCTTCTCCTGTGTTCGCTGATCCCGACCGCCGCCAAAGATCGCTCCTCAGGACGCCTCTTTTTTCCGGTCCCCCTCCAAGGGACCTGGGACCCCAAAAAGTCCGTCGAACGGTCGGAAGCGGAAGGAAAACGATCCGGAGAATCGTTCAGCACACCCGTTCCTCTTGACAGCTGGCCCCGAACCTCCGGCCCAAACAGTTTTGTGCAAACCTAGACTTGTGCTTGTGTCACCTCTTCTGCAGGAGCTGCGCTGGCTGCCAATCTGCTTCTGGGTACAATTCAAGGTGCTGGTTATCACTTTTAAAGTCATACATGGCTTGGGGTCAGGTTATTTGAAGGACCGCCTCTCCCTTATTACAAGTAGTCCTCGACTTACAACCACAATTGACTCAAAAATTCTGTTGCTAAGCGAGACAGTTGTCAAGTGAATTACTGCAGTTGTTAAGTTAGTAACATGGTTGTTAAGTGAATCTGGTTTCCCCATTGACTTTGCTTGTCAGAAGGTTGCAAAAGGTGATCACATGACCCGAGGACACTACAACTGTCATAAATATGGGTCAGTTGCCAAGCATCTGAATTTTGATCACATGACCATGGGGATGCTGCAATGGTTGTAAGTGTGAAAAAAGATCACAAGTCACTTTTTTCAGTTCCATTGTAACTTCAAACGGTCACTAAATGAACTGTTGTATATCTACCTGGCCCACTAGCGCAGGAAGGCAGGGCATGTTACAGGTGCCATCGAATAGGGATTGTCATCTTGTGGGACCATGAAAAAGGGACTTCTTGGTGGTAGCCCCTTCTTTATGGAACATCATTCGTCCTGAGGTATACTTGGCCCTTACCCTGCTGCTTTTCTGAAAGGCCCTAAAAATGTAGCTTTATCCATGGGTGTGGGGACCACAAATGGAAATGGAGTCGATCAAGTGGCTAATCTGATTGTATTTTTGCTGCCATGGAGGGTGGGGTTGGGTTTTTGCTTTTTAATGGTTTTATTATATGATGGAGTTTTTAAAAATGTAAATGTTGTAACTCTCCTAAAAGATGAGCCGTTGCAAATAATTTCTTGAGTCTTCTTTATCTTCACAAGATAGCACTTTTACATGCTCACCTTAATTTAATGAGCTTGACATGTTTTCAAGAACCATTTCATATAACAGTATAAACAGTGGATTTTTTTTATCCAAATACAGCCAAATCACTTTCTAGACTCTTTGTGAAGAAAGATATTCTTAATCCTCATAAATTTTTAACCTTGTGTTAGGGAAATTTGAGAATAAAAAGAACGTTAAAGCAAAATAAAATGCACAAGCTGAAATATTAAATGTTACACTTAACATTAAAACCTTTTTTTAAATGTCTTAAGTCTTTTGAAAAATGGAAATCACCACTTATATGCCTTCAACTGTGTCAAATCTAAAAAAAAAATACAGAAGCTTAATTAAATTAAAAAAAAGAAAGAAAATTAATTATGGCTTTGAAGTTATGTTTGTTTCAAAGCTCTCCACAAGCAAGATTTCCATCATTGTGGTAGATGGTTAGTTAAAGCTAGGCTTTAAATATTCTGTTAGTCAAGTGTTGCACATAATTAATGCAGACCTGCTGTGCAAAGCTTTCAAAACTTTACCTATACTGTACTGGTATGCCCAGAATTATGCATGCTTTTTAAAAGGGGACTAAATATTCTTCTAATTAACTACTCAATACAAACATCAATTTACAACTCCCTTTAGGCCTATACTACTAGCAGGTATATTAAAATGCAATATTGCAGAAACTTCATTTGACTGACCGCTTCAAAGGTATCTTTCTGGAAAATACAGTAATTTCAGATGACACTACAGCAATTACTAGTTTTCCTTTCCCTAAAAATTATTATAATTTCACAAAATCATTAATAGTACTTCATAAATGAATTTAAAATCCTACAACTGCTTTTCTGAATAAGGAAAAACTGGACGTTTTTCACAACAAATAATACATCACGTTCACTGCACTGAAACAACTTCAGCACAAACTTGAAATATCTCATAAATTGAGGTAGACTTACAACATCTCTGACCTGAAAACTATGGTTTTCTAAGTTTCAACAGTAGACGTTTTAGTTTCTGTACAAACCAATGAAAAAATTCCTGATTCTACAGCCTTCAAAGTTGCCTCCAATTCTCTACAGCATGAATATGTTCTCAATGGTCTAGAACAGGGGAGTCAAACTCAATTTGAGGGCTGCATCAGGGTTGTGTTTGACCTCGGGGGGCTGGGGTGGGCATGGTCAGCTCAACATCATTCGTGTTGGGGGCGCCTGTGGGGGCCTGAGCATTCTGCCAGTGAAAACAGAGCTCCATTTTCGCTGGCAGAGGCGCTGCAGGCCGGTCCTTCGCTGTTTCAAGGGCGGCCCCGCGGGCCAGATCTAAGCACCCCGCGGGCCGGATCTGGCCCGCGGGCCTTGAGCTTGACACCCCTGGTCTAGAAATAATTATAGTTTAACACTATCACTAGTATCAAAAGCCTGTCCAATAATAATATGGTAATCCTATCTGATGCTCCATAAGGAACTGGTATAAAAATGGGGAAGAGGAAGGAGAATTAAATGAAGAATATACAGGTAGTCTTCGACTTACAAAAATTCATTTAGTGACTGTTCAAAGTTATAATGGCACTGAAAAAAGTGACTTATGACCGTTTTTCACACAACCAATGCAGCATCTCCATGGTCATGTGATCAAAATTCAAAGTCAATGGGGAAGCCAGATTCACTCAAGAACCGTGTTACTAATTTAACAACTGCAGTGATTCATTTAATAATTGTGGCAAGAAAGGTTGTAAAATGGGGCAAAATTCACTTAACAACTGTCTTACTTAGCAACAGAAATTTTGGGCTCAATTGTGGTATAAGTCGAGGACTACCTGTACAACTAGCGTGTTTTATTAAAGTCTCCTTTTAGTTATCCTGAGTTGCCAACTGTGGGACACCAATTAAATTTTATAATTATGAGCTGAGGTACAGTTGTGATCCTCTAAGACGGGGGTGTCAAACTTGATTTCATTGAGGGCCGCATCAGGGTTGTGGTTGACCTCAGGGGGGCGGGGGACGTGGCTGGGTGGTCGCAGCCGATTGGGTGGGCGTGGCCAGGATGGGCATGGCCAGCTCAACATTGCTTGCATCTGGGGGCACCTGTGGTGGCCTGGCCGGGGCTGGGGGATCCATTGTCTCCAGTGGAGGAAGGCAAGACTAGGGCAAGCGCCAAACCCTTGTCCACCAGAGGAGCCTCGCCATCTCTCTCAGGCCATGCGGAGGACCCCCGGACGGCGGTGCGGGCTGCCTGGAGCCCTGGGCAGTGGAGGGCAAGCACCCAGACTGGCCCTCGAGCTCCCAGGGCACCAGGACCCCACAGTCAGGCCCAGCCGAGCCCTGATTCCCTGAGGTGGCGCCCGGCTGCACTTACCTCCTCCTCGAGGCTTCTGCTGCTGTGCTCGCTCTCCTTGGACAGGTTGCTCATGGTGTGTGAAGGAGGGCAAAGTGTATGGGTCAGAGGGAGGCCCACTCCCTCTCCTTGCGAGGAGACCTGGCTCTGTAACCAAAGCATCCTCAGCGATAGGATGGGAGAACACCAGGAGAGGCGGGGGCAAGGGGATGGCGAAAGGGCAGCAGGGCTCCTGGTGGCCAGGTGCTAAGGCAGGACTTCCCTCAGACCCTCCCTCCCTCTCATAATCTCCCTCCTTCCTTCCTTCCTTCCTATTCCCATCTTCCTTCCTTCCCCCTTCTCATTCTCATCTTCCTTCCTTCCCTCCTTCCTTCTCCTCCTCCTTCTCCCCCCACCCTTACTCCTCCTATCCTTACCGTTTTCCCTCCCTCCCTCCTTCCTTCCCTTCCCTTCCTCCCCTCCTTCCTTCCCTTTTTCGCATTCCCATCTCCTTCCTTCCTCCGCACTCAGGAAGGGATGAGGGGAGGGGGAGAGATTGGCAGTGCCGCCGGCCATGGCTTTCCCACACAGGGTGGGGGCAGTCCCGGTGAAAGGGAAGCCTTGTGTGCTGTGAGGCCAGGCTGGTGAGTGAGGCATGGAGGTGCTGGTGGCAGGCACAGCGCTGATGTACAACTTGTGGGAGCTATCCGGGCCGGAACGTGGTCAGCCTTAGATCTGACCCGCATGGCTGCCCTGGAGTCGACAAGCCGCCCCGCTGTCTCAGCCCTGCCCCCTGGGCATGCGCACAGGAGGTGGTGAGCCCTGGGGTCCTGGGTGAAAGGGAAGCGCTCAGAACGCAGTCTGCGGTGCAAGACGGTCCCCAGGGACGCCAGGCCCTGCACGCTCACCGCCTCCTGTGCGTGTGCCCAGAGGACGGGGGCGGCCTCTCGCTGGCTCCAGGGCGTCCCTGCAGATCTAAGGCTGACCGTGTTCTGGCCCGGATGGCTGCCACCAGGTTGTAGGCCGAGGCGCTGGGGGCCAGTCCTTCACTGTTTCCAGGGTGGCCGCGCAGGCCAGATCTAATCACATCGTGGACCAGATCTGGCCCGTGGGCCTTGAGTTTGACACCCCTGCTCTAAGAGGATCACAGATAATCTTTCATAATTGTTCTAAAGAAATACATAATGTTAAAACTACTCAAAGAGCTAAAACTAAAAACAAAAGGATGGAAACTGGTCATCCAATTATGGCTGAAATGTAATTTTCATCATTTTTCAACTATCGATCATAATACCTGTAGCTGCTTAAAGTAGAAATTTAGAAACACCTTGAGTTGACCCCCAATTTTATGCTAGATAGTTCCTATCTCTTCTTGCTGAAATGGAAATAGATAGAACCCAACCGTATAGTGGTTAAACCCTTCTTCCTAAGGAATGTTTTTCTTTATTCCTACGCTAATAGTTTATAAACTGAGGGAAGACAATATGAAACAGGACAATTATACGGCAGTTAATAAAGAACTCTTCATCTACAACTTCAAATTAATATGCTAGGGTCATGGTCATCAACAAATCCATTCTACTGGTTCTTGGTACAGTAATATTAAATATTACAGGTAGTCCTCGACTTACGACCACAATTGAACCCAACATTTCCATTGCTAAGTGAGACAGTTAAGTGAGTTTTGCCCCATTTTACGACCTTTCTTACCACAGTTGTTAAGTGAATCACTGCAGTTGTTAAGTTAGTAACACAGAAGTTAAGTGAATCTGGCTTCCCCATTGACTTTACTTGTCAGAAGTTTGCAAAAGGGGATCATATGACCCCAGGACACTGCAACGGTCATAAATATGGGTCAGTTGCCAAGCATCTGAATTTTCATCACATGACAATGGGGATGCTGCAACAGTCATGAGAAAAACGGTCATAAGTCACTTTTTTCAGTGTCAATGTAACTTCGAATGGTCACTAAATGAACTATCAGGTAGTAAAAAAATCTAAACTTCATGTAGCCATGCAGCTTTTAAAATCCTGGATTCAACTAGCCATACTTTTAATGAGTGGTTGACATTGCCCTCTTGGTCGGGTAATACAAAACAAACACAATCAGTCCTAAGCAATTGTATGCAAGACCACAACCCAATATATGTGAGTTATTTTAAGAGTCACTAAAGACTATATTAAGCAGACATGGACAGTAAACAGCAATGGAGTTTTATGCCACAGACAAAAAGCACATTAAATCTGAAATGCTTTATCCTAAATTCATAAATACTAAAGTGAATTATATACCTAACAACACTTAAAGAATCTTTTAAAATGGCTGAGCCCTAATTAATCAGACTAATTAGGTTAAATGATTAAAATAATTAAGAGAACTGTATGAAGAAAACTAGGTTAAAACTCTATTAACTAATCCAGATAATGTAATATTTCTGTGCTAAATAAACTTAAGAGGATATTTTCTCAATTATTTTTCAGTCTATACCAAATTTAACAAATTACTGACAGTGTTGGGCACACAGAATATCTTCATTTGTAATCCGTATTCAAGATAAATTCCCCAATTAATCTAGTAAATAAAAAAAACCTTCCCAATGAAGCTAGTTGGAAGTACAGTATATAAAGAAACGGAAGTTTTTAAAAGTTTATGTGCTAGTTTCATTTTCAACTAAGTAGTTTTGAGGTTTTTGTTGCGGATTTTGGGGAGGACAAGCAAGAAAATGAATGCAGTCTGGCATAGTAGAGAACAATGCACTTGGACAAGGATTAAGTTCTTTAATCTGTTTTAATGGTTTGGGGAAATACTTTCTGTAGTAACTTCTCTGAAAGTGCTCTTGTCTACATTTTTACATTTCAACTCCCAAATACCTAAAAATCAGCTATTATCACAGTAACTGTTCCTGTCAGCTCTATCTGGCTTGGCTTGGGGCCTCACAGGGATCCCGCCATCAAAAGAAGAAAGGTGGGGGGGGAGGATGAAAGGGGGAAGGATGAAAGGGCAATAAAGCTTTGTGTGTATGTGATAGGAAATCGGGATGGGGGGAATGACAGGTGATAAGGACCAGGGCAGCCGGATCCTGATTTTACTAGTACCCTACGGCCAGGCACCGTGAGAAATATGCTGATTACCCCCGAACATTTCAGAGATCTCAAAACATCTTGGCGAGCTCCAGTTGGCTGGAAACGGACTGGTCACGGGGGGAGGGGTGGGCTGGGGAAGGCTATACCTTACTTTTGTAACCCTATCCCTAAATTTCAGAGCTGGCTTGACTTTACTGCAACCAACATCCTTAGTAAAAGAACCCTTTGCTTTAACCAAATGGAGTCAAAGGCTTTTCTTTCCTAAGGGACCAGATTGGGGCAGGTCTGATATTAAACCAGCTCTGCAGTTGTGGTCAACCCAGAGAGGAACTCGCCTCTACCATGGGGGCCATGCAAATGATGTTGGCTCAAGGGAGAGACCAGTAAGAGATCGAGGCCTGGGGGATAGCATCCTTGAAAACCCACTCCTGGAGGGCTGGACCTACCCAATGGCTGGGAGAGGAAGACCCACCAAGACCCCGATGGTCCCTCTGGGTTGGGAAAAAGGAAGAATGGGAAGAGAAACCCATGGGAGTGACATTCACTCATGGGGGTTGTGGCAGCCGCCGGCGAGAGACCAGGAGAGTGGAGCTGGAGGAACTGGAGGAAGAATCGAGCACAGGCAAGCTAGAATGAGGGGACTGGATGCTGGAGCAAGCTATAAAGTTCCTGAGGGGGGCTTCTGGTAGTCTCAAAGCTCGAGAAGCCCAGGTGGCACATCCCGCTGACCAGCCAACTCCAGCCACGGCAAGCGAGGAGGCAAGTACCTCTGCCACCGCAATGGCAGCAGCAGTGAGCTCCTTGGCAACCGCAACCGCTCCAGCGCCTGGCCCCGCAGCCCAGCCTGCACCAGCTGCAGGAGCAGCCCCAGCAATGCGGAGAGGACACAAGGCACCAGCCCTGGGAGTAAAGTTCAACGGAGACCCCAAGTAATTGGGATTCTTCCTGGCACAAGTTTGGACATACATACAAGAGTATGGTTCAGAAATAGCCAACGAAGGGGCTAAGGTGCGGTGTGTGACCATGGCGTTAGAGGGGGCCGCAGATGAATGGTCACCCTCCACAACGATGACACCCTGGAGCTGAGAAACTTCAACCGCTTCATGGCTGCACTTTGGAAGTGCTTCGAAGACCCTCTAGCCAATTGCAAAGCCAGAGATTGCATAAAGACCATCAACCAAGGGTGCACGGGGGTGGCCGAGTACACCCAGGAGTTTCGCGACCTGGCCTGCCGACTGACCAGAAGACAACTTGATTGGATGCTTCTGAGACGGGCTAAGTGACGAGGTCTATAACACCTGCATTTCCAGAGGCGCACCCCCCACCCTCCATGGTTGGTATGTCCTAACAGAGGAAGTGGAAATCGACCTGGTTCGATCCAAATACCGGCTGAGCCATGCATGGCAAAGATCCCCCCCCGCGAAAAGAAAGAGGCCCCCAAACTGGCACCATGTGAGCAGAGCCTGTGCCGACGATCCACTGGCTGCTTCAGGTGTGGGAAGGAGGGGCACCGAGCTGCCGACTGCTGAGCTGCACGCCCGGCCCAGAAGGCAACTCAGGGTACTGCCAAAACCCCAGTGAAACCACAACAGAAAGCCCATGAAACCGCCCTGAAGGGAGTAGAAGTCGTAGAGTTCACCCCACCCCCCAAAGAGGGCGGGACAACTCCAACTGACCCAGTGGGCAGCCCAGTGGAAAGCGAGTTGGACTATGACAATGATCCCTTGGTAAGTCGCCCAGTCAACACAGTGACCATCCCCATAGAACTGGTGGTTCAATCCTCGGGGCGAAAAGGGAGCCTAGTAGCCCTACTGGACTCGGGGTACACCAGATGCCTGGTCAACCCTGCCCTGGTCAGGAAACTGAGCATGAGATAACAGCTTAAAGTGCCAATAGCTTTTTGCCAGCTGGATGACTCAGTGGCGGGAGGGGGGCAGCGACATTTGTCACCGAACCAATAGAAATGAGGATGGGTGCACACACAGAGACCCTGAGCTTCATCATAGCCCCTGGAACAGAAAGGCCCCTTGTATTAGGACTGTCTTGGCTCCAGAAATGGAATCCCTGTGTGAACTGGAGGAGGGGGCTACTAAAAATCTGGCTTGCTGGCTGTGATGGGGAGGGGGAAAAGGACATCAAAAACCTACTGTGAAGGTGCAGCAGGTGAAACCGAAAAGGGAAGTGGGAGTAGCCGCGAAAGATCGGCCCCAGGGTGACCATCGGATCCCCAAGGAGTACTGGGACTTACAGGACGTCTTCAGTGAGAAGGGGTCAGACGTGCTCCCACCCCACCAGCCAACTGACTGTTCCATACAAATCCTACCGGGGGCCAAACTACCCAAACCAAAACTGTATTCCATGACCCCTAGGGAATTGGAGGAATTGCAGATTTTTATAGACAAAAACCTGAAGTGTGGATTCATCCAACCCACCAGACTGAGGGTGGCTGCCCCGGTACTGTTTAAGGAAAAGAAGGATGGGTCCCTTCGTCTATGCATAGACTATCATGGGTTAATGCTGTGTTTGTGGAAAACGTTTACCCACTTTACCCACTGGAAAAGAGCTGATGTAGTCCCCATCTTCAAAAAAGGAAAAAAAATTAGATCCAGGAAACTACAGACCTATCAGCCTGACCTCAATACCAGGGAACATTCTGGAAAAGATAATCAAGCAACGAATCAGTTATCAGAGTTTGTTGCAAAAATCAAAACCAGAAGCATACACAGATGACTGATTCAGCTGGATTCAATAACTTCTTTATAAACATAGTAACAGATGAATTTACAATACCATTAGTAGATTATTTCTTCAAGTAAACACAAGCAGGAGTTAGCTTCATTTCCGCAGAGAGTACAAGCACAGCGAGGACAAAGAGCAGAGTGGACTGGAACCACACCCAGCCTTAAGCTTAGCTTTTCAGTTTCGATTCTCTGCACAGACTCAGAAGTGGTTAGCTCCCATTGGCTGACTCAGTTGCTATGCCTATTCATGGGCTAACCTTGTTAACATGGCTCGCCCAGTCATGAATATTCTAACACGATTGTTTTAAAAACCTTCAATGCCAAGAGGGAAATTAGAAGCTTACTCCTGAAGATATTTATCAGACCTCTCTTGTATATATTCACCAGCCACAAAAGCGTTGTTGATTGATACTATCCCTGAAATTAATTTTTTATGTGTTTTACAGAGCAAAGATTGCTTTGCTTTGTTAGACTTTTATTACTGCTCCAAGATGGTTTTATCTTATTCTATAGCATTCCTTGAAATATATATCTTAGGTTGGGTTTTATGAATAATATACTGCAACAGTGTTTATTGTTATTATACTAAGAATGCTGTGAATGTTTGAATGGTATTTATATTGCGTATTATCTTAAGCACCTGTTAGGAAACATTGCATATAAGGAAGCCAATCAAAATTTCTATGAAACAGAGA
>QLTV01001826.1:92731-106141 GCA_003457575.1 Thermophis baileyi
TGAATATATAAGAAATAAAGTGGAAAATGTAAGAATATGTAAAAGAATTTAGGGTTGCTGGAATACCATCCCAGAGAAATGGAGAAAGTAAAGCAAAGAAGCAGGAAAGGAGAGGAGTGATAAGAAGGAGAAAAGAAGAAGAGGAGGAAAGAGGGGGGAGAGTGAGGAGAGAAGGAGGAGAGGAAGTAGAGGAGAGGAGAGGAGAGAGAAGGGAAGTAGTATAGGAGGAGGAGAAGGGAAGGAAAGAAGAAATGGAAGAAAGGGCTGTAAGATAGGAAAGGGGGATGGTAAAAAAGTAACCCTGAGTTAAATAAAGCAATAAGATAAATATAAGATATATGTATAAAATGTGTAATGATTGTATAAAAGAATGAAATGAGGAATGAAATGATAAATATGTGAATTGTTCATATGAAAATAAAAATAAAAAATTATAAATAAAAAAAAATGAATTGGAAATCCTACTGTGTGGTAGTGATGAACATATTATTACTAAGGTCTATAAAATATTATTGAATTTAAATCTGTAAAGTGAACATGATTCAGTGGGCAAGGAACTTCGGATATAATGTAATGCTTGAACAATGGGAGAATATGCGGAAGAAAGGTTTAAAATTTACATTATATTACAACTTAAAAGAATTTTGTTATAAGATGATGTACTGTTGGTATTTAACTCCAGACAAGTTGTCAAGAATGTATAAAGGTATTTCAAATGAATGTTGGAAATGTAAATGTAAAAAAGGGACCTTTTATCATTTATGGTGGAAGTGTGATAAAGCAAAGAAATATTGGAGTAGGATTCATATCTTAATACAGAAAATTCTTAAAGTGAATATAAGGAGAAAACCAGAGACTTTTCTTTTGGGTTTAATGAAAAAAGACTTGGAAAATTATATATGTTGACGGCAGCAAGACTACTCTACGCACAAAAATGGAAGGACATTTTGATCCCGACAATGGACGAATGGCTGCAAATGTTGATGGAGTTAGCAGAGATGGCTAAATTGACTGCTTTGATCAATGAAAAAAATACAAATACTTTTATTTCTACTTGGAAATTGCTTCTGGACTTTGTGCTTGAGGTGGAACAAAATGAAACTTTGATTTAGGGTTTTACCGATTAGATAGATTTGTTGTTATAGAAATACCTAGGTAGCTAGTTTAAACTATTATGTAAAAGTAAAAAGTTTAGGTTTGATGTTAATGCCTTATTCTACTGCACCAACGGGAGTCGGAAGTCAATGCCTTTTCTTTCTTTTCCCTCCTTCTTTTCCACACTTTTCCCTTCTCTATTTTTCCTACTATTTGCTTTTGTATTTTTTTGTATGTTATAACATAAACTAATAAACTGTTAATAACAGGATGCTTCTAGTTCCGGGTCCTTCTGCAAGGGGCATCTGCTGTGTTTATGTAGCTTATAAATGAAGTGCTGCATGAACACCTGTACAAGGGAGTGTTAGTTTACCTGGTGACATTTTAATCTATACAGGTAATCCTCAAGTTATGACAGTTCACTTAGCAACCATTCAAAGTTACAACATAACCCCCAAGTACTTGTGACAGTCCCGAAGTTACAAATGTTGCAGCA
The DNA here is from genome assembly GCA_003457575.1 of Thermophis baileyi. Lineage (NCBI taxonomy): Eukaryota > Metazoa > Chordata > Lepidosauria > Squamata > Dipsadidae > Thermophis > Thermophis baileyi. The sequence continues at coordinate 94,323 of QLTV01001826.1, forward strand.
ACACGGAAGTCATTCACACAAACAACCACAGAGGCACTGCAACATTCGCCCTGCCTATTCCCCCACCCGCCGGGTCTCCACTTACCTTGCGACGATCTAGCGAGCCGTCAGTTTCTTTGCCTTCTTCGGTGAATTTGTGGAGAACAGAGGCCTAAAGTAGTGCGAGATCACAGAAGATCAGTAGCGCGATATCTCACGCTACTGATCTCGTGTGATCTCGCACTACAGTACTTTAGGCCTCTGTTCTCTGCAAACTGAGGCCTGCATGAGATCCACAGAAAAAGGCTTTGCAAACGGAGAGGACTTCCCTCCGTTTGCAAAGCCTTTTGCCGCAGATCTGGTACAGGCCTCTGTTCGTAGAGAACAGAGGCCTAAAGTACTGTAGTGCGAGATAACGGGAGATCAGTAGAGCGAGATCTCACACTACTGATCTCGCACTATTTTAGGCCTCTGTTCTTGGCGAACCGAGGCCTGCACAAGGCCGTCCGAAGAGTGTTTGCAAGCCGACAAGACTTTGGGGCAGCGAAATCGCACTGCTTCAAGCCTCCCATTGGCTTGCAAACGCTTTTTACGCCGAGACTAGAAGCTTCTGGGGGCCATGATCTCACACGAGATCACGGCCCCCCCAGAAGCTTCTAATCTCAGCGCAAAAAATGTTTGCAAGCCAATGGGAGGCTTGAAGCAGTGCGATTTCACTGCCCCAAAGTCTCGTCGGCTTGCAAACACTTTTTGTGCGGAGACTGCAAGCAGGCAAAGAAACCGCAGCAGAGAGGCTGGAGAGGAGACAGCTCGCTAGAGCTTCACAAGGTAAGTGATCTGGTGCGGCAGCATGGGAGGAGCAATTGTGGGGACCCGAGGGGAGGGAGCATGAGGTATCTCAGTGGGTGGGGGGAGGCCTTGGGTGGTCTGAAGCAGGTGGCCTGTTCCATCACTAGGCCCTCCATGGCCTTCCCCACCCTGAGATACTTCATGTGAACTTAACGACCTGCGCATTCGATTAGCACATGTGTGGGCGAAAGCAGGAAGCGATCACATTCGTTTGGCGTGATTCACTGCAATGAATCCTCAGGTTACGAATGTAATTGGCAGGCTCCATTACATTCGTAACTCGAGGATTACCTGTACAGTGTTGTGGCCCGCCAGCTGCCAGCGGAGCTGGCGGCAGACTCGGACGATGAGGAGGTTGGGGAGGAACTTGGGCCAGTCCTGGAGTCTGGGGAAGGCTCTGATGGATGCTCTGCGTCGGAAGCAGAGATAGAGCCAGGGCCGTCCGACATTTCCCAGCTGCCTTCAGAGTCGGAGATAAGTGGGGAGGACAAACAGCTGGGGCCTGTTCCAGATGCGCGCATGTGCAGAGCTGTTAGGAGAGGAGAACAACTGAGGACAAGGAGCCGACTCGGGAAGAAAGGCACACGTGGATGCTGAATGGCCCCTCCCTGGCTGGGGAATAAATAGGAGGAAAGGGGAGTGGTGGTTGCAGGAGACAACCGTTCGGATTTCTTTCAGAAGATTTGCTTATCCTGGTTCATGCCTCAGAGACTGCTTGCCAGAACTTAATTTACAGCTTTGCGACTGGAAGCTCCCGGCAAGTATCCCAAGGAACTGATAAGGTCTGTTACTGCAATTAACCCTTTGAAGGATTATTGCCTGGACTTTTCAGTGTGTGAATGCCAGTAATTCACAGGAGCTAAATAAAGAGGGGTTTTTCGGAACAAGGAGTCTGTTTCTTGGTTCTGCTAAGGCTGGGTCAGAACATACTGAGACAATGGCAAATCATGTAAAACTAGTCAGACCTGTGCTCATGAAGCTTTGAACAGCAAAATTATATGCCAAGCTGTCCAAATGCTAATTCCACCAGAGTAAAATCGACTATCTGGGCTACCGCATCTCCCACAAGGGGATAGAGATGGACTCCAAAAAGGTGTGGGCAGTGCTAGAGTGCACTCCTTTCCACACCCGGAAACAACAAAGCTTCCTGGGTTTGCAAACTTTTACCGCCAGTTCATCCTCTCGTTTACCCAGATAGCCCTCCCCATCACCAACCTGCTAAAGACAAAAGGGGAGGGGAAACTCAAACCCAGCCAGCCACTTAAATGGACTATGGAATGCCAGGCTGCATTCGAAAAGCTTAAGTGCTTGTTCCCAGCGGAGCTGGTGCTGAAACACCCAGACCACAACGCCCCCTTCGTCATTCAGGCTGATGCCAGTGATGTTGCAAGGGACACAGTGCTTCTACAGGAAAGCGAGCAAGGGGTCCTGCAGCCCTGTGCCTACACTTCTAAAAAGCTAAATGAGACAGAGCAGAGATGGGCAGTCTGGGAGAAGGAAACCTATGCGGTGCGCTGGGTGCTCCTAACTTGGAGGCATTTTCTAGGAGGGAAAACCCCATTTGAAGTATGGACTGATCATAAAAATTTAAAAGACTTAAAAACCTCCTGGAGACTATCGCCCAAATAGGCTCGGTGGGCCCAGTACTTTAACCGATTCAACTTCACGTTAAGGTACCTCCCAGCAGGGAGGAACTTTTTAGCAGATGCTTTATCCAGGCTGCTGCAATACAATAGTTCAAAGCCAGAGGTAATTAAACCAGTCATCCCCTCCAGGCAACTGGCGGCTCCAGTCAAGCCAAAATGAACACCCAACTAGCTGATGATTTAAAGGGTACCCTAAAGGCAGCTTTGGAGGAGGACAAGTGGTTCCAAAAGCACAAGGGGGAATGTACAATGCAAGATGATCTAGTTTGGGTGGGAGCTAAACTATATGTCCCATAAAGTCAATGATTAATGGTTCTACAAAAAAAAAAAACATGATTCAAAAGTGGTGGGGCACTTTGGCTTCATAAAAACCCAGCACCTAATCAAGCGGCAATTTTGGTGACCGTCACTGAAAAAGGACATAGAGAGCTATGTGGCTAGCTGCCCCATTTGTGCCTCTGCCAAGCCTACTGAAACCAGAAATCACATCCTCCTTGCGTCCCAAATCGCAACCACCTCCCAACCCCATTATGATCGAGGAAGAGCAGCACTTTGAAGTCAAAGACATTTTGGACTCTCGTATACATCAGGGAAAAACCCAATATTTGGTAGCCTGGAAAGACTTTTCCCCCTCAGAAACGGAATGGGTCGACTCCCAACATACTAAATCCCTCAAACTGCTTAAAAAATTCCATGACCAATGCCCAGATAAGCCGCATTGAACTGTTTTGCTAATTGAGAAATTTTGTGTATCTTTCCCTCCCCTCTTTTTTTTCTTTTGCAGGAATAACGTCTCTGTCAAGGGGGGCAGAATGTCAGCTCTGCCTGGCTCGGCTTGGGGCCTCGCAGGCATCCTGCCATCAAAAGAAGAATGGGGGAAGGATGAAAGGGCAATAAAGGGCAATAAAGGAAATAAAAGTCCATTCTCAATTAACAGCCTTATACTTACTCTGACATTTAATGTTGCAGATATTTGTCAGTATGAAAAGAAAATATAATAACATCAAGGAGGAAACACTTTCATTGTTGGTTTTACATAAAAAAAAAATGCCAGCAACACTAGAATCTTTAAAAGTGAGATTGGAAGTAAACTGAAAACATTGTTATCAACCTGAAGTTATGCTAGGGCCAATGATATTCACATACCCATAAAGAAAATGTATATTTTTTATTTAAAACAACTCTCAAACATAATTATTTTTGCAAGAGAAAGATCTATATGATATGCAGAAGTTCAATTGACAACATAAAGTATCAAACATCTTTCCTATTATATGTTATCTAAGAGTATGCAGAGTTGCTCTTTGTATAATGATAATCAGTCCATCAACAACTATATATTCGTGAGGGAGATGGGCGGTTCCAAAATGTGGTAAATAAATAAAAATAAATGTCTCTTGCAACATTACATTAACCTCCTTTGGACTAGTATGGGTGCTTCTCCTATCAAAATGGCAAGAAGATGAATTGTTGTTTGAAAAATAATGTTCATTCTTCCCACCAGTTTTTTTTATGTGGAATGCACACACAAATACCAGAAGTAAATTATGATATGCTGCGGTAAAAATCTTGAGAACGCTGGACTGAAATCTGAAGCACATACAAAAACAGAGTATGTGTAGCATAAGTTCAAATAATTTCAAATAGCTCATCAGTATATTTGTTGTGTATAACCTGCTAGCAGCACCATAGAAATGCTTTCATTATTTAAAAACAGATCCAGCTACTATCCAATGCATGTACATATTTGAGAATAAGTTTGGCCAAAATCAACACATGCACAGACTACATTCTACAGAAGAGTGTTTGGGTGGGATAAAGTCTGTTTAGTCTAGTATCCTGTTCCTCACCCTGTCCAATCAATGGTGAGAAGCCCACATCTAAACAACAGCAATGTGCTCCTACTGTACTGCTACCATTTATATGATACGGTAACTTGGAAGACAGCAGGATTATATTGTTGTTTTATGAGTCTTTAAAAATTTAATAGGATGGCAGAATATTTACCCACAAATAGTTCTCCAGGACCAGGCAGAACAAGCTATAGCTCCATCTAAATTACCACTTACTTTGTTAACTGCTCTTTATTTTTGTTGTTGTCAATTCCATTGTATGTTACAGCTGCCAATTTTCTGCTTCTGTAATTCTCATAATGGACATTATTAGTGACATCTTTCAGGTCTTGCATGTGAGTTCTAGGGAAGGAAACAAAAAACCTGTCAGCAACTTATTTCCTGCATAGTAGCATACCTTATATAAGCAATAGTGTTAAATTTTGCTTTCAAAGAGTGTTTGAAATGGTTTTCAAAAGTTCCTTTGAAAACTGAAATATTATGGTTAATGCAAATTAGTTCATGGTTGGAAAATTCTATATTTGTACCCCCAATGGGCAGAATACAATATTATTCTGTGATGCATTTAATGTTGATTTCATTTCAAATTATAGCCAACAAACTATTTCCCAAATTTACTATATGAAATGGGCAAATAAACCCTGTTTTCACATTAGATGTCAAGTTTTTCTTCTCTTACTCTCTTTTGTGCCATCACACGACACCCTCCACTGAAAATAGTCAAGCCCTCTTTTACTCCAAGTTCCTCTTATTGCAAAATATAGGAAAAGTCCAATATATGGAATAAATAAAATGTATTGCCAATATTAAAATTATAAACTACTTGCTTACCTTATCAACATGTTCCTTAGAATTGTGAAGTCACAATGTTCACCATTTTCAACTGCAGGAGAAAAATGCTCATTTTTAACAGATTTCAATCAGCACCAGATGGGCAAGCATGGAAATTAATCCCTCTATTTACAAGTACTCATTTACTAACGACCGGTCAGTCATTTAATGAGCATTTGAAGTTACAAGGAAAAGGTGCTTTATGGCTTGTAAAGCACTTCCCGCCATCGTAAAATGAGGCTAGTACCCCTGGAGTCACATGACCACATTGGCAGCCAGCTTGCATTTATGAACAGCTGCAGCATCCTGCAGTCATGTGACCATGATTTGCAACCTTTTTTGCAGTTTCTGGCAAAAAAACAACCATTTAGAAGAATGGATTTGCTTAATGACCATGTGATTCACTTAATGACTGCCATAAAAAGGGTTGAAAAATCAGTTCCAGATATTTGGGTGCATCAATGTACAACTGCAATGACTTACAACTGAAATTTTGGTCCCAATTGTGTTCACAAATTGAGGACTACCTGTAGTAAAATTTCCCTTGACTCTTGGTAGCTCCAATGACACACCCATGTTATTTTTGTTTCAACAATATTGAAGTGCTTTGCCACTGCCTTCCTCCAGGATGTTTTTACAACTTCCCTCTCTAGCATATAGTCTGTGTTCTCCTGTGGACTACCCATTCAAGTATTAACCAGGCCCAACTACATGTATTTTGAGGTCAATAATATCAACTTAATGCTGCCACCAGCAATAGTAGAAACAAGCTTAATAAATTTTATGCTGCATTATTAAGATGTCATTATAATTATCCAGATTTACAATGAAAGAAATAGACAAACTGTAAGAAAACCAACATGCAAGTTGACTACAGTTTAAGAAAAGTATAATAGAATTGTGCTGCACTTCCGATTCAACAACAAAAACATGCTTTGGAGTGTGTAGGAATTCACATGTAGCAACTCCTGTCTGCGATTAATGTGTTTTCCTAGCTTGTGCTGGGAAAAGATGCATCTGCTTTTGCAGAAAGGTGCTATGTGTGTTCCTCCTCATGTCTTGAAGCAGTTTCTTGCCTACAAATTCAGAGAGCTTCAGAGCTTTCTGATATAAGGAAAACTGCTTGAAACAAGCTGTTGCAACACAGAGAATTTCTCTTCAAAATGCAGGGTTTTTTTCTCCATTTGTCTCTTGTGGGAGATGGGCAAAATTTAAGACTTTTTTCCACAGAAATGTATGTACACCTCTGATATTCTGCCTATCACATATACTCGCAGATAAGCCCATCTGCAGATAAGCTGACCCTCGAAATTTTAATGAAAATATCCTGAAAAATGTGCCACCTGCAGATAAGTCAACCATCAAAATTTTCATGTATTTTAATTTTCACAACTGGCTTATTTTATAATTTCATTAAGGCTTTATATATCATGTTTCCTACATTATAACAAAAGTAATAATTGCATTACAATTCTGAACTCAAAATTTAGCATTCAATGAGAATAAGACTGCATTTCAGTCTAAGAAACCTTTTTCTCCTGTCATGAGACATACTGCATTTTGAGTAGCTGTCAGTTCTCTTGAGATAATTTCTCAGTTTTGTTTGCAAGAGTTTATGTCCAATTATGAATACAACATTGGCCATGCACACAAAATGGTTGATTTAAGAGAAAGGTAACAAAACATAAGGAACATGTAGAAAGGTGTCACAGGGAAAGCACTAAATAAAGCTTCCACAATGGTAATTATACATTTTTTAATCTAATGATTTAATCTGAAAATTAATTACATTGTAAGAACATGGTAGTCCTCCACTTACAACCATTTGTTTAGTGACTGTTGAAAGTTATAACAGCATTGAAAATAGTGACTTACAACCGGTCCTCACACTTACGACTGTTGCAGCATCCCCACGGTCACATGATCAAAATTTGGGTGCTTGGCAACCAGCATGTATTTACGATGGTTGCAGCATCCCAGGGCCATGTAACTGCCATTTGTGACCTTCCCAGCTGGCTTCTGACCAGCAAAGTCAATGGAGTAATTCAGATTTGCTTAATGACGTGATTCACTTAAGAACTGCAGTGAATCACTTAACAACCATGAAAAAAAGGTTGTAAAATCAGCCATGACTCATTTAACAACCACCTTGCTTAACAATGGAAATTCTGGTCCCAATTGTGGCCAAAAGTTGAGGACTACCTGTATTACAGCCTAGACTGTTAATCATAACCAAGCTGAAAAGATATGATAGATGAATTTTAAAATAATTCAAGCATCCACACTATAACTCTCTCTTCAATTAGTATCTCAGGAAACTCTCAATTTATATAAATGTGAGTCTTACAAATAACTTTGTTATAGTACTGGTAAAAGATACAAAATATAACCTAGGGTAGGTAATAATGTACTGTCATGTGGAGGGGAGGAGAGGAAGTGTCAGCTGCTACCCCAGCTTGCACTTTGCAACCATTCAGTATCAGCTGCCATGAACTGGGGGGGGGCTGGATGGGAGGGGGGTTGTTCTGCCCCAGCTACGAACCACGAAGAACGCAGCACACACAAAGTCCGTGCAAACCTTATTTTACTAAATAAAGACTACTAATACGCTTTCTTAGTAGTTTGTTCAAACAAAAATTTTCAAGCATTCTTTTATTNNACCGTGCATTGAGAATAGGCTCCTCCTCTTCTTCCTCTTCACTGATGGGAGCTTCTGGAGGTTCTGAAGGCCCTGGCTGAATCTCCGCCTCTGGCACCGAGTCCTCACCAACCTCCTCACTGTCCGACTCAGGTACCAGCTGCACAGGCCGCTGGCGCATCACCACAACAGCCTCTTCGCTGTCGGAGTCTGCAACCAGCTGCACGGGTCGCTGGCAGGCCACACCACCCCCCCTCACCGCAGGGCCCTTCCCCCGGGTCTGTCGGTCTGGATGCAGTCGGGACGGGAACTGCTCGTGAAAGGTGCGAACAAGATCTGGAGCATGGAAGGAGGTCGCATCCTCCCAGGTGAAGTCTTCCGGCCCATACCCCTTCCACTCGATGAGGTACTGGAACCGGCCCTTCATCCACCGGGAGTCTCAAATGCTGGCGACCTCATACTCGGGCGGTTCATCTCCGTCACGGGGCGCCGGCTGGGGACGATCAATAGCAATAGCAATAGCACTTAGACTTATATACCGCTTCATAGTGCTTTACAGCCCTCTCTAAGCGGTTCACAGAGTCAGCATATTGCCCCCAACAATCTGGGTCCTCATTTTACCCACCTCGGAAGGATGGAAGGCTGAGTCAACCTTGAGCCGGTGAGATTTGAACCGCCGAACTGCAACTAGCAGTCAGCTGAAGTAGCCTGCAGTACTGCACTCTAACCACTGCGCCACCTCGGATCAAGTTGGCGGAGCGGACAGGCGGGCCATTCGGGAACAAGGAGGGACCGATGAAACACAGGATGGACCCTTAGCGACCGAGGCAAGGTCAGGCGGTAGGCCACTGGATTGATGACCACCTCCACAGGGAAAGGACCAATGTAACGATGGTCCAGTTTTCGGACCGGCCGGTCGGAGGGGAGATGCTTGGTCGACAGCCACACTTGATCCCCCACAGCCAAAGGTGGTGTTGCCTGCCGAGAGCGGTCCGCGACCCTTTTATAATCATCCTTGGCCTTGTTTAAGTAGCGCTTCACCAACTGGTGAACGGCCTGCAGCTCTGTCACGAATTCATCCGCTGCCGGAACTGGGGAGTCAAGGGGCATGAGCGGGAAGAACCGGGGGTGATAGCCCAAGTTGGCTAGGAAAGGGGTCATCTGAGTGGAGGTGTGTTGGGAATTATTAAAAGCAAACTCTGTGCCTGCTAAGTACTCTGCCCAATTGTCCTGTTGCTGATTAACAAAGCAGCGCAGATATTGCTCCAATATTCCTATGACCTTTTCCGTGCCGCTGTCGGTTTCGGGGTGATAAGCCGACAACAGGCAAATCTGGACGTCTAAGGCCGTCATCAGCCCCTTCCAAAACTGGGCGGTGAATTGGACCCCTCTGTCTGACACGACCCTATCTGGTAGGCCGTGTAGCCGAAAGACATGCTGGATGAACATGCGGGCCGTGGCACGAGCTGTCGGTAATCCTCGACAGGGCCATCTTCGTCAGCATTTCCACCACCACAAACACGGTCGTGAAGCCAGCAGACGGGGGCAAGTCCGTGAGAAAGTCCATTGAGATGGCACCCCAGGGTCTCTCTGGTGTCGGCAAGGGCTGAAGCAGTCCAGGAGGAGCTCCCGTAGCCGACTTGGCCTGTCGGCAGCAGACGCAGGAGGTCACATACGACTGGACATCGTGGCGGAGATGAGGCCACCAGAAAGTCCGCGACACCAGGTTGAGGGTCTTAAAAAGGCCGAAATGTCCCGCCGCGGGGTTGTCGTGGCACTGGGACAAAATAAGACCCCGGAGTGGCCCCGATTGGATGTACAGTTTCTCCCGGTGTCTCAAGAGGTCGTCGGAAAACGTCCAGGGAGAATTGGGCCCTATCTCGCGCTTCCGGAGGTCGACGTACGCGTCCTGCTGCTGTGCCTCCCGGATCTGTGCCCGTAGGTTGATAGGTTCGTGAATGGCAGCGAACGACTCGATGGGCAGAATAGTCCGAGGCGGAAGCGGGTCCTCGACATGGGCATACTCGGGCTTCCTCGAGAGCGCATCTGCTCGTTGGTTGCGCCCACTCGGGATGTACGTGACCTTGAAGTTGAAGCGGGCAAAAAAGAAGGACCACCGGATCTGTCGTTGATTGAGTTTCTGCGCGGTCTGCAGAAATTCCAGTTTCTTGTGGTCCATCCGGACTTCCACTTGATGTCGGCCCCCCTCGAGGTGATGTCTCCAGGTCTCGAACGCGGTCTTAATGGCCAGTAGCTTTTCCCCAGATGGTATAATTGCGCTTGGACGGATTCAATTTCCAGGAATAGTATGCGCAAGGGAAAAGAGTACCGCCAGCCGCGCGAACCTGGAGTAGCACGGCTCCGACCGCAATGTCCGACGCGTCCACTTCCACCACAAACGGATGGTGAGGGTCAGGATGCTTCAAAATCGGCTCTTTCATGAAGGCCTCCTTTAAGGCCAGGAACGCCTGCTGCTCGGGGGTGCCCCACTGGAACGGGATTTTCTTTTGCAAGAGCCGAGTGAGAGGCGCGGTCAAAGTGGCGAAGCCAGGGATGAATGATCTGTAATAGTTAGCGAACCCGAGGAGTCGCTGGACGTCTTTCACCCGACGAGGAGGTTGCCAACTTCTCAACGCCTCGACTTTGTTCCGATCCATCGCTATGCCCTCGGGAGAAATGCGATGGCCCAAGAAGTCAATAGTTGTCTGATAGAATTGACATTTCTCCAGCTTTGCATAGAGCTGGTGGTCGCGAAGCTGTTGCAAGACCAGGCGGAGATGTTGGAGATGACTTTTCCGGGATGTTGAATAAATCAAGATGTCATCGAGATAGACCACGACAAACTGGTCCAAAAGATCCTGGAAAATGTCATTCATGAAATGCTGGAAGACAGCGGGAGCATTGGTTAATCCAAACGGCATGACCATGTATTCAAAATGGCCATACCAGGTGCCGAATGCTGTCTTCCACTCATCCCCTTCTCGGACCCGAACCAGATTGTAAGCGCCGCGCAGGTCCAACTTTGTAAACACGGTAGCCGCCCGAAGTCCCTCCAAGAGTTCAGGGATCAAGGGCAAAGGATACCGGTTAAACACCGTAATGGTGTTCAGTTTACGGTAGTCACAGCACAGGCGCAAGTCTCCGGTTTTCTTCTTAACAAAGAGGACCGGAGCGGACAAGGGCGACGACGAGGGCCGGATAAAACCCCGGGCCAGGTTTTTGTCCACAAAGTCCCGTAACGCGGCCAATTCAGGGTCCGACATAGAATACAACAGCCCTGCAGGGAGTGGCGTGTCCGGGATTAAGTCAATGGGGCAATCGTACGGCCGGTGCGAGGGCAACTGGTCCGCCTCTTTCTCGCTAAAAACATCCGCGAAGTCTGAGAGGTTGGCTGGCAAAGACACCGCAGGTGGACCCTGCACCTGGCCTGCGCAGACTTGGTGCGTATGATCCACGCATTGCAGGCTCGGGAATGACATGAAATTCTGGGACCAAAGGATGTGTGGATCATGAGTCCGAAGCCAAGCCAGCCCCAAAACCATCGGGAAATGTAATCCGGACGTGACATAAAATTGGATGGCCTCCTCATGCTTACCGATGGTCAGGCGCACGGGTTGCGTGGCGGCCTTAATCGGCCCGGACAGAAGCACCCGACCATCAATGGTCTCGACGAGCATGGGAGGATCCACGGGACACAAAGGGATGGCAAAATGGGTAGCAAACGCCTCATCCATGAAATTAGTGGTCGCTCCGGAGTCCACCAAGGCATGGGCAGGAATCCCTTGGGGGTTGTTGGCCACGAAAACTTTGGTGTCCAAAATCAACTGACGAGGGCGTCCGGGATCCACGTCCGTAGGGCGTGAGCCGGTGTTGGTACGTGCCCGACCCAGAGTCTTTCCTAGATCGGGCGCCGGCCATTTCCCGACAGGGTAGGCTGCGACTGTGGTGCAAGGCCAGGAACCGACGGCCCTCGTCGCTTCTTGGGGCAAGAGACGGCAAAGTGTCCAGGCTCCCCCCAGTATA
>QLTV01001826.1:119461-137357 GCA_003457575.1 Thermophis baileyi
AGGAATTTTAACTGAAATTTACAAAAAAGAGAATGTATATTTGATTATTCATGTATTAACTGCAGCTAGAATTGTATTTGCACAACATTGAAAAAGTGGAGAGATCCCTATTGATGAAAAAGTGATAAGGAAAATATTAGAATGTGCAGAAATGAACAGACTAACATTAGCAATTAAGGAGAAAGAACAAACTGAATATTATGTGATATGGGAGGTATTTTACCAATGGCTGGAGAATAAAAAAGGAGCTTGGAAATGAAGAAGATTAAAGAGAAAGTAAAAATATATTAAGATAAAGATGTAAATTGTTAGTAGCTATATAATGAGAATATGGATGTTCAATGTTAAAATGTATTATTATCATAATATATTAAGAAGAAAATGGAGAGCTTTATAATGTTTAAATGTATAATATACTATAATATTAAGCTTAGCGAAGCAATGTTATGTGAATGCAAATGAGGTGGAAAATGGTGAATGATGTTCCACAGAGATGTTTGTAACCAGACGACACACTGCAGATGGACTGACAGAATGTTTATGTTTGTAATTGAAAAATAAAAAAAACTTTTTATAAAAAAAAAGGAAATAAACTACTCTGACACACTACTACACAATTCCTATAAAAGGATCACTGGAGATCTTAATATTTTTCTGATGGGTTAGAGAAAGACTGCAGACATCCAAACTATGAAAGACTGATTATGCCTTTCACAATTGTCTCAGAACTCATTGAACAATTCTATTCACATTTGTAATTCTCAGTTATTTTTAGTACATTCCTTATGTCTCAGAACTACTAGATGTAAATCCATTTTTCATTCAGTTAATTGCATTTCATTAAATTATGTTTAAGCTTCCAACCTGTCTGACAGGTAATTGCAGTCATCCATACAGAAACCTCAATCAAATGCACTGTATTATTTTTCAAACGACAAATATACCACCTCCTTTAACAACTCAGGCAGGCAGGTTGGGCATGCTGTGGGTGCCGTTAGCCAAGGAATGTTGGCTGGTGGGAACCAGGAGACCTGTCTTCTCTGCCACATTCCTTGCCCTCTAGAATATTCTCCCTTCAGATATCAGGATGACCCTGACCCTGTTGGCCTTTTGTAAAGCTATAAAGACTTGGTTGTGTGCTCAGACCTGGGGCCCCAAGTGTGTTAAGAGCCCTATTTCCTGGCTGTATTAACATCCATAGTAACAGTTTTACTTGGTGCCATCTATATTTATTTTGTACTGTTTTAATTGTTTTTGTGTCTTATGATGTATACCACCCAGAGTCACTTGTTGAGATGGGCAGCTATAGAAATCAAAAACCTCATAAACAACTAAACAAATAATCATGAGATCCTAAGGGTATTCACTAAAATTTCAAATATATATTTGCTGGTCTCCTGGCAAAAATATGTAACTTGAGCCTCTGACAAAGTTCCTCATCAAAGATTCTTGAATAAACGTAGTGGCCATGAGATTAGAGGACCTAACCTTTCCGCTAATTCATTAATAACAGAAAGCAAAGAATAGGACTAAATGGGAATTTTCTCAGTGGAAGGAAGTCAGAAGTAAGGCCGCTTGGAATTTGTATGGCGGGGGTTTCCACAAGTTAAATATAAGGTACTACAAGATGGAAAGGAAAGAGGAAGATTAGGTCTACCAGATTTGAAATTATATTTTGCCACCTGCTGTCCAGCTTGGATGAAAGAGTAGGTGTTGTTAAGAAATAGGCTATTGGAGTTAGAAGGACATGATCTGAGATTTGGGTGGCATGGATATTTATGGTATGACAAACTTAAGGTTAATGTATGTTAGATGGGTATTCTTAGAGTGTGGAATAAATATAAATTTAGGCTGTGCCCGAAAACACATTTGTGGCTTTCTGCACAAGAAGCATTTTATAGATGACAAATAAATAAACATGGTTAACTTACCATGATATACTAGAATTTTCTCAAGAGAAGACTTGACAATAGAAGGATATACTTGTCAATGGTTTTCTTATGTACAATTATCAGAAAGGTTAAGAAGTGGATAATACATTCTATGGTTTTGAACAATGTAAGACTGAGTTTGAAACAGAACTACTGTATGTACCAAAGATGAACGTGTTATTGCTAAAATGTATAAATTTTTGCTGATATAAGAGACAGAAGAACAAGTGAAAGAATGTATGATAAATTGGGCCAAAAATGGTTACAATATACAAATACATCAATGGGAAAATATGTGGTTGAAAGGATTATGTTCTAAACTTAAGGAGAATTTTTAAAAAATGATGTATTGTTGGTATCTGTCACCAGAAAAATTGTCTAGAATGTATAAAAGTACCGGTACTTTGAATCTTTGTTGGAAATGTGAACATGAGGGGACTGTCAACTCGCAAAGCATTTCTAGTCTGCTATCGAGTTGCCATGGGCAGAAAGGGGGGGAGAATTGACGGAGCAGTCCAGTAACTACATTCCACACATACCTTCCTCCAAGGTTGGATCTCAGATTACCAGAGCCAGAATGTGAGGCGGGCTTTCTACGGCTCGCGAAAGTGCCTCGTTGGAGAATGTGATTTATGACACAGCCTGAGAGGAGGGGGAAAACAGGGTCATAGTTGAGCCGTAAATTACGTGCGGCAGAGCTGACTTCACATGGGTAGATGCTGACATGTTGCTCCTAATAAATGACTGGATTTCTTTTGAAACTTGGCTCGAGACTCATGAGTTAATTAAGGCATCTGTCGGAACCCTGAAAGCAAAGTCAGCTCTCTTTTAAATTAATCAAGATTACCCGGCTTCCTGAATCCCGGCCTCTCCAACCGCTCCCCGACATCTGGGGTGCTTGGAGAGAAACTCAGGCAACCATGACAGAGGGGGGGCTATCTGAAGACAGCCTCCTACAAGCGACCCAAAAGGAGGCAGAGATTACTTCCAATCTGGCAATCCCAGGACCCAGCAGCCCGATTGCAACCGGAGTGCAACCTCCCCCAGACATCAAAGCGGAGACACATGCAACAGCGACCAAAGCAAGAAGGGATGAGTATTGGTGGAAGATAACCCCTAAAGGAGCTGAGGTTGAGTTCCCCCACCCCAATGCCCAGAAAAGGGGAAGGCCCCTGAGCGAGCAGGGAAGAGTGGATTGGATGTGGGACTGGGCACAAGCCAGGCTCCCAAAGCCCCTGATGGAGCCCCTGGGGAGTTCCATAGAGCAGCTGAGGGAGGAATTTGACTCAGCTACCATTCGTGATGAGGGACTGTCATGCCGGCCAAAAGAGCGGGGAGGGGCAGCTGATCCTCAGCAAATGGACAGCAGGCAGGCCATTCAGGTCAGACAACCCCCTCCCTCTCTACAAATTAGAGTTGAGGAAGAGGGCCAGCCACATCAAGCGCAGGCTCACAGGGGCCCGACAGGAGAAGGGAGGAGCAGTGCTGAACGAACCGCTTCAGGGGAAAATTTAATGGGGACCCAGACCAGCTAGCTCTATTCCTTGACTCGGCTGAGATCCACCTAGAATGCTATGGACACCTCTACGCATCCCCCAGAGCCATGGTAAATACTATCACCGAGGGGCTAGAGGGAGAAGCAAGGGAGTGACTAGTAGCCCTCCACAAGAGGAGAGACCCCCAACTGCAAGACATAGATGACTTCCTACAACTGCTAGAGGCCAGATTTGAGGAGGCGGAGGAGGACCCGTACACGGAAGATGAGCTCAGAAACTTAATGCAGAGGGGGCGACCCATCAAGGAGCACATATGCGAATTCAGGAGAGTCATAGGGAAGCTACCCCCTTTACCAGAGCTGTTGTTGGTGCATTTTTTCAGAACAAGCCTGGACAAGCAAATTGCCCAGGTAACTGCCTACCAGGACATCCCGAACCGACTCTCTGAGTGGTTCCGAGTAGCCATAAAAGTTGACGGCAGATTGTGCGCCAACGACATGAGAAAACAACCAGATACCAAAGAGAGAGGTCAACCCGACCAGAGACCATCCAGCCGACGGGGAACCACACCACCACCGCTGGCCCCAAAACCAGCCCTCCCACGAAGTCTGCTGAAATGCTACAGATGCGGGGGAATAGGCCACATGGCATCAGCATGCGCCTAAACCAAGGCCAGAGCCACCACCCAGGGCACGACCGGAACGAGGCCCCAAGCATGCCACCAACACATCCCAGAAGGCCCTCCAGGCTGCAGAGGTCCCTCCCCACCCAGCCGAAGGGGGGGGGGGGTACCCCAGGCAATGACGACTAGTCGCCGGAATCCTACGACAGCGAGGACGAGGGGGAAAACGACCCAATGGTGAGTGAACCAGTCCACCCTTTCGTTTTCCCAATATGCCTAGCAGCACCAAAAACAGGAACCCAGGGGACTTTTCAAGCCCTAATAGACTCAGGCTGCACTAGATGCTTGATCAACCTAACCACGGTCCTGAAACTGGGGATCAGAGCGAAAAGACTGGCCCACCTGATCCGGTTCGAACAGGTCGATGGGTCCTTATTGGGGGGAGCCTATGCCACCCACCTGACCGAGCCAGTAAGGCTAGAGATAGCGAATCACTGGGAAGTAATTTGATTCGTAATAACCCCCAAAATGACAGATGCAGTCATACTGGGACTCTCCTGGCTAGACAAGTGGGGACCGACCATCTGGTGGCAAGGGGGCAGCCGCAGACTGAGGATACCAAGGGGACCCCAACCCCCTCCACACTAGCAAGTAGAAACACCGCCCACGTAGGGAACCCTCCTAAAGAGCCCACCAGAACAACTGGCAGCCACCTCCGACTGTTGTGGTCTGCCAGCGGCCTGCGGAGCTGGCAGCAGAATCGGACAGCGAGGAGGCTGGGGAGGAACCTGGGCCAGGCCTGGCATCTGGAGAAGACGCGGTGCCAGAGGCAGGGATCCAGCCAGGGCCACTGGGGAGGTCTGTCCTGCCTTCAGAACCTCCAGAGACTGACTTGAGCGAGGCAGAGGAAGAGGAGGAGCCTGTTCTCAATGCGCGTAGGTGCAGAGCTGCCAGAAGGCAAGAACAGTTACAGAGGAGAAGATCTACTCGGGAGTAAGGCTTGGGGATAATTGGCCCCTCCCATAGGCTATATAAGTGGAGAACACGACAGGGTTCGTTGCAGGAAGCAACTCAGTTCATCTCTCGTTCTCGTCATTGCAACTCGGATTCAGTTTTTGTTCCTGTTTGAGGGACCCTACCCCCCTCCACACCAGCAAGCAGAAACACAGCCCATGCAGGGAACCCCCCAACAGAGCCCACCAGAACAACTGGCAGCCACATCCGACAAAACCCCAGAGGCCAAACAGATCCCGAGGGAATATCAGGACCTCGCAGAAGTATTCAGCGAGGCCGAATGTGACGTCCTGCCTCCTCACCGTGAGACAGACTGCGCCATCGAAATCATCCCTGGGGCAAAACTACCCAAGCCAAAACTGTACGCCATGACGCCCTGGGAACTGCAAGAAATGCGCAAATACATAGACAAAAACCTAGCAAGGGGGTTCATCGAGCCAGCCAAGCCACGGGTCGCAGCACCAGTCCTCTTCAAAGGAAAAAAAAGATGGAACTATGAGATTATGCATTGACTTTAGGGGAATAAACGCCGTGTGCGTACACAACCTATACCCCCTCCCTCTCATGAAGGACATGCTATCTCACCTAGCCAAGGGAAAAGTCTTTACCAAATTAGACCTCAGAGAAGCATACTACCAAGTATGCATCAGGGAGGGAGATGAATGGAAAACAGCATTCAACTGCCCCCTAGGGAGCTTCCAATTCAAAGTGATGCCTTTCGGACTGCAGGGAGCCCCAGTGGTGTTCATGCAGTTAATAAACGAGGTGCTGCACGAGCACCTCTACAAGGGGGTCATCGTCTACCTGAACGACATCCTCATCTACACGGAGACCATGAACGACCACATACCTTTAGTCCGCCGGGTACTGGAAAAATGTCTGGCAGCCAACCTGTACGTCAAGCTATCAAAATGCGAATTTCACCGCACACGGCTAGACTACCTGGGCTACCGAGTGTCAAACGAGGGCATAGAGATGGACCCAGCCAAAGTACAATCCGTCCTAGGCTGGCAACCCCCTCGCACCCGCAGACAGCTACAAAGCTTCCTACGGTTCGCAAACCTGTACAGACAATTCATCCCCTCCTTCGCAAAGATCACCAAACCCATGATGGATCTCTTAAAGACAGGGGGCCCAGGGACGAAACCCCGCCCGGGACAACCTCTACAGTGGGACCTAACCTGCCAAGAGGCATTTGAAACACTAAAAGAAATGTTTCCAAAGGAACCGGTGCTGAAGCATCCTGACCCCGAACAACCCTTCGTCATCCAAGCAGACGCCAGCGATGTGGCAGTGGGAGCAGTGCTACTCCAAAGGAACAGCCAAGGAAACCTACAGCCCTGTGCCTACACCTCCTGCAAGCTCACGGACACAGAGAGACAATGGGCCGCATGGGAAAAAGAGGCTTTCGCGGTGAGATGGGCACTGCTAACCTGGCGCCACCTGCTGGAAGGAGGCCAGAGACCGTTTGAAGTCTGGACTGACCACAAAAATCTGGAGGCCCTCAGGACCCCGCAAAAACTATCACCCAAACAAGTCCGCTGGGCTCAATACTTCAACCGCTTCAACTTCGTGCTAAAGCACATCCCAGGGGGGAGGAACTTTCTAGCTGACGCCCTCTCCCGCATGCCCCAGTACAAGTGCAAACGGGAGCAGGTAGTGGACGACATCGTTCCCCCTACTCAAATAGCTGCCCAAGTGACCACCAGACGACAACGCCACTACCGGCAAGACCAATCAGCGAACGACCTAACCACAAAACTTAAAATCGAACTGCTAGCAGACCCCTGGTTCCGAGACAATCAACACATCTTGACAAAAAGAGATGACCTAGTGTGGAAGGGGACGAAACTCTACGTCTCAGAATCCTTACGCACCCTAGTCCTCACGAGGAGCCATGACGTTAAACCGGCAGGCCACTTCGGGTTCCTAAAGACTTTACACTTAGCACGGAGGCAGTTCTGGTGGCCCGGCATAAAGAAAGATGTGGACAGTTACTGTATGTGAAAAGTTGCACCATCTGTGCCACAATGAAGAAACGACCAGGAAAACCCCCCGGACTGCTGCAACCGGTGGCGGAGCCAATGAGACCATGGGAGGAGATCGCAATAGACTTTATAGTGGAGTTGCTGAAAAGTGGGGGAAACACGGTGATCTGGACTGTAATAGACCTATTCTCCAAACAGGCGCACTTTATACCCTGCAGCGGGCTACCCTCAGCCCACCAGTTGGCCAAACTGTTCCTGAAGCACATCTACCACCTGAGTAGCACGGATAATTATCTCAGACAGAGGGGTCCAGTTCACGGCTAAGTTCTGGAGGGAGTTCCTGCGGTCCATTGAGTCGTCCCAGGGCCTTAGCTCGGCCTTTCATCCGAGCACCAATGGGGGGGCAGAGAGACTGAATGCCATGGTAGAGCAGTACCTGAGGTGCTACGTGAACTATCAGCAGTCCACATTTGTCAAAATGTGAGTTTCATCAACATCGGTTGGACTATCTGGGTTTTCAGATTTCGCATAAAGGTGTGGAAATGGACCCAGCTAAAGTACAAGCTGTGATGGATTGGCAGGCACCAAAAACATGAAGGCAACTCCAGAGTTTTCTGGGCTTTGCAAATTTTTATCGCCAATTTATCCCCTCTTTTGCAAAGGTGGCATTACCTTTAACTGAACTATTGAAAACTAAACCATTGGCGACAAAACCACGACCGGGCAGTCCAATTCAATGGTCGATCAAGTGTCAGCAGGCCTTTGAAAATCTCAAAGGATTATTTGCGAAAGAACCCATACTGAAACACCCAGATCAATCCAAACCATTTATAGTACAAGTTGATGCCAGTGATGTTGCAGTAGCGGCTGTATTGCTACAAAACAATCAGGATGGGGTGTTACAGCCTTGTGCCTTCACCTCACGGAAACTGAGGCTGAACGTAACTGGGCGGTCTGGGAGAAGGAAGCATTTGCGGTCAAATGGGCTCTCATGACCTGGCGACACTTACTTGAGGGGTGCGGTCTTCCTTTTGAGGTCTGGACAGACCATAAAAATTTGGCTGTTCTGCAGACGCCGAGACGGCTATCCCCAAAACAGATCAGGTGGGCTATGTATTTCAGGAGATTCAATTTCATGCTAAAATACATCCCAGGGGGAAATTTTTTTTAGCAGACTCTGTCCAGAAAGCCCCAATTTGATAGCCAATGTGAGGTGGTGGTGCAAGCGGTAATACCTGCTCCCTCCCATAAGACAGCCCAACAGATACACAAGTTAGCTCAGACCACAGCGGACTATACCATAAACCAAGAAATACAAAAAGCCCTCACAGATAATGAATGGTATCAAAAGAACCGTGCTATGTTAACTCACAGAGATGGACTGGCAGGGAAGGGTTCAAAAGTCTGCACCTAAAGAAAGATGTGGAAGAATATGTGAAAAGTTGTGTAATATGTGCGACCACAAAACACAAAACAGGAAAGCCTTCAGGGTTGTTACAACCAGTAGCATGTCCCGTGAGGCCATGGGAACAAATTGGGATGGATTTTATTGTCGACCTGCCAAGCAGTAAACACCGTGATCTGGACGGTGGTGGATTTATTTTCTAAACAGGCACATTTTGTGGCATGTCCCGGACTTCCATCAGCCAGAAAATTGGCTAAACTGTTTATAACCCATATTTATCATTTACATGTGATTCCACAAAGGATAATATCAGACAGGGGTGTACAGTTTACAGCTAAATTTTGGAGGGAGTTTCTTGTTAGAGTGGGGTCGTCTCAAGGGCTCAGTACAGCTTTTCATCCAGCTACAAACGGAGCATCCGAAAGAACCAATGCAATGATTGAAAGGTATTTAAGATGTTACGTGGACCATCAACAAACTAACTGGGCTGACCTGATACCATATGCTGAAGTTGCGTACAATAACGCGGTTCACTCTAGTACAGGCTGCACTCCTTTTCAGAGTTACCGGATGGGATTTGGTGCCTATCCCAGAATGTCCACACGTAGAGCTAAATGTTACAGAGTACACGGCTGGATGGCCCAAATACAAAAGGTGTGGGTGCAGGTGAATAACGCTTTACGGCAGACAATGCAAAAGTATAAAACCTAAGCTGATAAAAAAAGATCAACTGGATTTCCAAGTCGGTCAATTAGTGTATCTCTCCACAAAATATATAAAATTTAAAACACCATGTAAGAAACTAGGACCGAAGTTTCTAGGCCCGTTTCCTATAGTATGGGTTATTAACCCAGTCACAGTAAAACTGAGATTACCTAATTTACTGGGAAAAATACACCCCGTATTTCATTGTAGCTTATTGCGTCCTGTGCATACCTCGCCTATGCGAGGTAAAGCTACACAACCACCCCCTCCTATGATAATAGATGGAATGCAGCATTATGAAATAACGCAAGTGCTGGATTCCCGATGGCGTCGAAACAGATTGCAGTATCTTGTGTTGTGGAAGGGGTATCCATTGGCGGACGCCACATGGATCGGTCAGGAGGATGTCCAGGCTCCCAGACTCATTTCCCTTTTCCACCCCCGCTATCCGAACAAACCGGGGGAGGGGAAACAGGGTCATAGTTGAGCTGTAAATTATGTGCGGCAGAGCTGACTTCACATGGGTAGATGCTGACATGTTGCTCCTAATAAATGACTGGATTTCTTTTGAAACTTGGCTCGAGGCTCATGAGTTAATTAGGGCATCTGTCGGAACCCTGACAGGGACATTCTATCATGTTTGGTGAAAGTGTGAAAAAACTAAAAAAAATTGGATACAAATACATACACTGATTCAGAAGATTTTAAAGACTAAAGTACTATTAAAACCAGAGATCTTTCTTTTGGGATTAATGGACAGGCAACTAGAAAAAACTCATGTTTTTATATATGACAACTGCAGTGAGATTATGATATGCTCAAAAGAGAAGAAGTTCAACACTACCCACAACAAAGGAATAGTTGATGAAGATGATGCAACTTGCCGAGATGGCTAAATTAACTTATTTAATTAGAGAAAAGACAATTATCTACATTTATGGCTGACTGGAAATCCCTTATAGACATTTTGCATGAAATAGAAAAAATGCACTTATAACTCATGGTTTTGCTGATTAGAAAAAGGTTGGATAACAGAAAAAAGTGAGGTTTTTATTATAATCATAGACGTGATAATTTTGTAACCATACTGCAAAAGAAATTGGAAGTGTCTTCTTACTATTTCTTTGTATTCTTCTTTTCTGCACTGTTGTCTTTTCTTGTTTCCTTTATTCTTTATTCATTTTTTATGTTCACTTTAAAACTTTTAATAAAATTTATATATGTAAAAAAAGAAGTAGAGCCCCTTGGGTATCTCTGTTAGAGAAAGTGCTTTTAACTTCCTGATAAATAATATTTACAGGTAAACAGTAAGCTGGCAAAGTTGTGGATGATACTAAAATAATCAGAATGGTAAAAGTCAAAAGCAATTAAAAGGAACTGGGTGACTAGTTAAATGCAAATGCACGCCAAGTGATACATGATGGGGCAAAAAAAACCCCCTAATTACATATACACAGCAATGGAGTCTGAGTTGTTTGCAACTAACAAAGAAAAACATACTGGGGTCAAAGTGGATAGCACAATGAAGACACCACCTGAGTGGGCAGCAGCTACAAAAAAGGTAAATTCCATGCTAGGAATCAGTGGGAAAGCGATTGATAATAAAAATGCCAACATTTTAATACATTCAAACAAATCTATACATATTTGGAGTACATTTGTTCTCCAACAGTTCTAGTTGCCATACTTAAAATATGGATACAATAGAGGTAGTGAAAGTGCATAAGAGGGCAAATAAAATGATCTGCGGTTTAAACAGCTTCCATATGAGAAAAGGCTAGGATGCTTGGGAATTTTTTACTCCACTTGCTGCTTGAAGGGCCGCATCATTCCTTTCATCCTGATTGAATTAATTTGTGCCAGGACTCCTTCAATGCCACACTTTTCTTTTAAAAGGGCCTTATATCGGGCCTTTAAACATTTTAGGTAGTGAGTTTGATCCTCAGAAGGAGAGTTTTTACTTTTTCTGTACACTTTATTATATGCCCTCTTTAACTGTACACAATCCTGATCAAAGCATTTTTTATTCTTTATAACCTGATTTCTGGAGTGAGGCTGCATTCCATTAAAGGGAACTGTTTTCAGATTGTCAATTAAAGTTTCAATCCCATCTAAATATGATCCATGAGGTTTGTTTTCTAGGAGATGTGCATGAATTTCTATAAAGTTTCTGGGGCTAGCATCCAATTAGTAACTTCAATTGCATTTTTCTCAGAACATTTAATTCTCACCTGGGTATTATAATTATCGAGCCTTGGTGGGTAGACTGAGTTTGAGGTAGAAATTTACCTGTTTTTTAAACTGTTGGCATTCTTCAGGTGTGAGTGTGTCAGCCTTGGCAATAAGTGGAATTATATTCACTTTTTCATGCAGGCGTTTCATAAACTCGATATCCAAAGGCTTAAGCCTAATAAATAAATAATTAAAATGTTATTTTCCAAACAAATGCAGCCAAAATGTGAGCCATATACGATACTAAAAGTAAAGTAATCTCTTCTGAACATAATCATTGCAAAAATGTATACAATGAAACCTCTACACTAAAAAACTGTGTGTGCTTCTGAAAATGGTTCAGAGGAACTATTTCAAAAATCGCACAAGCAAAGTAACTTTCTACTGCTAATTAAAGTATCTTTTTCAAGTCCCAAAAGTGCTTTTTCAAGAGGCAACTGGACTTTCTGGTTTTTCTTTGAAGATGTTTCGCTTCTCATCCAAGAAGCTTCTTGAAGAGCCGAGGTGGCGCAGTGGTTAGAGTGCAGTACTGCAGGCTACTTCAGCTGACTGCTAGCTGCAGTTCAGCGGTTCAAATCTCACCGGCTCAAGGTTGACTCAGCCTTCCATCCTTCTGAGGTGGGTAAAATGAGGACCCAGACTGTTGGGGGCAATATGCTGACTCTGTGAACCGCTTAGAGAGGGCTGTAAAGCACTATAAAGCGGTATATAAGTCTAAGTGCTATTGCTATTGCTATTCTTCAGCTCTGACTGGATGATGGGGAATGGAAGGATTTATACTCCTTGCAGACAGCTGGTCATTTGCATTCTTTTAGCCAATCGTTGAGGCCACCTGGAGGTTTATCTGTGTCGTCAGGGTTACCTGAGTAGTGCAAATGGGTGTGGAGCTTTCTTGGAACTGTTGAAAGGACTGTGTTGTAGACTGGAGATAGATGATGTCATATCCCTACCCCTCTGTTGAGAGAGGGCTGTTCAATTTTGACATACTGTAGATGGCCTCTTTGACCCCTCTTTCAAACCAGCAGTCCTCTCTGTCCAAAATGTGGACTTTGCTATCTTCAAAAGAGCAGCCTTTGTCTTTTAAATGCAGATGGACTGCTGAATCTTGTCCTGATGGGTTTGTTCTCCTATCTTGTGCCTATGTTGAACCATGACCTGGATGACTGAGAATCTCTATAGATATCTTTTTCAAGCTTGCAGCTCTATTTAACAGCTATGCTTGTTAGAGAAGAGGAAACCAAGTCACTTTCCAAACATTATTCCTATTATCCTCTTAGACTTAGGACAATATTTAATATTGATTTCAAAAACAAAGAGCTATATAAGAAATTACTGGTATCACAAATTCTTGTTCTGTATAATACAGGCAGTCCTTGAGTTATGACTGGTTGCTTGGTGACCAAAGTTATGACAGATACTGAAAAAGGGACTTACAACCCAGTTTTGAAGTACCGATACCTGCTCCCCACCTGGGTGAAGTGAGTGCATTTGGGTGCTCAGCAGCCAGTCTGCATTCATGGCTATTTGCAGGGCTCCATGGTCATGTAACCACGACTTACAACATTTTTGCCAGAAACCGGCATTTACTTACAGTTTCTGGCAAAACCTGCCCCATAGCAAAGAATGTGTTCGCTTAACAACTGCTGCAAAAAAGGTAAAATTGGGTGTGGTCACATGGTGACCCACTTTACCACCATCACAACTTACAACCAAAATTGTGGCCTAAATTACAGTTATAAATTGGGAACTACCTGTATGTAGCAATCAGAACAATTAAAAGAAAAATTATCTTGCAATTATATATTTTTAAGATCAAGCATTAGGATGCTGAAATATCTAAAACTCTGAAATACAGTATATTTGCTTTTACAACTTGCTTTTCAAAGTATTTAATTTAGATATAGCCAAGAATAAATTATTTATCATCCTTTATTGTGATACTGTAAACAAAACATGCAAAACTGTACTCTCTACTCAATCAGAAAAAATCCAGAGAACAAAGCCATTAATAACATACAATCCCAATCTTGCTCTTCTGGATTTTGTACAAAACACTTTTGCTAATATTAGAGAAGGAAAATTATTTAAATTAGAATTTAATTCCTTACAATTCCTATGATCAGACATATCTAACAGTGTATTTTAAATGCTTCTGACTGGATAAATTGTAAAGTAGGAGCAAAAGCATTTATCTTTAATACTGACCCATGTCCTGAAGGAGCAATGAAATATAAGCAACACTGGACCCTGTTATCTGGCATCTGTCGTCTGTTCACACGTGATTCTGCATTGAGATAGTCTTCAAATTTACTGTCAATGTAATCAATAACTGGCTGCCAGCTATAATGTACAAACACATTTTTTTAAAAAAGCAGATTAACTTGGAACATTTACTGTAACAGTACAAGCTGTACACCATCATATTAAATATGACATGTAGGTATCACTGATACAATTTTCATAAGCAAATTTGGTTAGGTTGCTAGAAGAGAAAAGGCATGCTCATTCTTATAGATGAAGCAAGGGCAACAAGCAGAAGAAGGTGCAGTAGTAAAAGGAATCGTCATAAAAATGGTGTGAAGGGACCGAAACATACTTCCCAAAGCTATTTCGTAAATAGTCTTAATCAAAGTTCATTTATTAATGTCAACTATCTACAATAATTAACAGACTGAATATTTATTCACTACATTAGTATTACAATAAAACTTTTATAATAACCAAAGACATTCTTGACATCAGGAAAATTCTGATGTAGTGCAGAATTGGGGGTGTTACTTGGAACCCTGACAGCAGACTACTGTGGACCTTGTTCTCCTGCAGAGGCCCCTCTGCCTTCCTTTCCATGGTCATGGGGAGGAAGGAGGGCTACTGCTCCCATTAACAGCTTAGGGAGTCCATGGGTTTCCTATTGTGGCTGAAGTAATTCCGCCTTCTCTTTCCTTCCTCTGGGCAGAACCAGAGGTGGATTGGGGGAGGGGGGAAGGTTATATGGGATGAGAACCTTGGCAGCTGGTGGAAGCAGAAGGGGAGGGGGTCCTTGGATGGGCGCGAACACATACACCCCATTCCAAGTTTGGGGACTTTTATTTGGATCCCTGCTGGGAAGCTGCCAATCACGCCTGGACTTGTGGAGAAGGACCTCTCCTTTGGCGTGCTAGGCGCTCACGGACACGCACACACACACACTCCATTCGAAGTTTGGGGACTTTTATAAACTGTTTTCCTTCCCCACCTTGATTAGCAAGTTGGAGGCTCCCCTCTGGAGCACAGATTTTTCAATTCTGTAAATGCAGACACTTAGAATAGAATAGAATAACAGAGCTGGAAGGGACCTTGGAGGTCTTCTAGTCCAACCCCGTTTAGACAGGAAACCCTATACCTTAGGAACTTCATTGTTCATTTTTCCCTTTAGTGTTGCTTTTGCAGTGTCTCCCTTTGCAAACTTCCTCCAGACCAAACTTTAAGTGTTCTGTGATGGCTCTCAGCTACTCCCTTCTGGTCCATGTTCTGCATCTTACTGCCAACTTGTGATGACAGAATGAGGCAAGTCCCCAAGCTCGGAATGGTGTGTGTGTGCGCGTGCGCATGCAGCACACCAAAGGAGAGGTCCTTCTCCCCAAGCCCAGGCACAATTGGAAGCTTCCCAGCATGGATCCAGATAAAAGTCCCCAAACTGGGAATGGTGTGTGTGTTTGTGTGCACGCTCACACGTGCGTGCTTGGCTGCCAGCAGTTCAGGGAGGCAAGGAGCTGGTGGGGCGCCAAGTTGTCCCCACATCCAGTTAGCTGGTGCAACTTGTTCTGCACCGACCCGGCCACGCCCAACTGGCCGCGTCCACTCAGCTATGCCCACTTGACCTCATCCAGCAGTGGGTTGCTCCTGGTTCAGCCTGGTTCTTAGAACAGGTAGCGGCGGCATCGGGAGGCTCCGCCCACCCGCCCGGGACGCTTCTGCGCATGCGCAGAAGCGTTGCACATGCACGAGCATGCGAACCGGTAGTAAAGGGTTTTAGAACCCACTACTGACCCCATCCACCTGGCCACGCCAACCCAGTTGCGTCCATTTGGCCATGGTCACCCATCCATGTCAACCTGACCGCTGTGAGTCGTCCTATTCCGTACAACAGTTCCAGAGGGCTTTGGAGGAAGCGGATTACCTGGAACCTTTTCAGTCAGGATTCAGACCCAGGTATAAAATAGAAATGACATTGAACACACTTTTGGATGACTTCTGATATGGATGGGATGGGGATAGTGTGTCCATCCTTGTCCTGCTTGACCTCTCAGCAGTTTTCAATACCATCAACCATGGTATTCTAGGTCCAATTCAAGCTGCTGTTTATAACCTTTAAAGCCCTTCACGGCATGGGACTGGGTTATCTGAGGGACTGTCTCTCCCCAGTTACATCAGCCTACCCCATCAGATCTCGCAGAGAAAGCATGCTATGGGCACCACTGGCTAGGGACCTATACCTGGTGGGTACCAGGAGACATGGCTTCTCTGCTGTGGCACTCGCCTTATGGAACATTTCCCCCCCTGAAATTAGATTGGACCCATTCCTTTTGATTTTTCATAAGGTCCTCAAGCCCTGCTTATGCTGCAAGGCCTGGGGTACCTAGGGGCCCGGAGATCTGTCCTGATGACTCCATTGCTGAGGGAGCCATTTTTATCCTCCTTTCTCTCAGGGTTAATATTTTTGTTTTTATTCTATTTATTACTGTGATTTTGATTTTTTTTTATCAATTTTATTATTGGCTGTTTTGTTTATTATTTGCCACCCAGAGTCCCCTTTGGGGGAGTTGGGAAGCTGTATAAATTTGATTGATAAATAAATAAATAATTTATCTCACAGTACCAATAGTACAAAGTCTTTTGATTTTTCTCTGTAAAAACCAAACATCATTTATCTCAGAACTAATCACTGAGAAACTAAAATGTTTGATAACTGATTTTGGAAAATTATGTTTTTATTTCATTTCTGACCAATAGTATAGTTGTAAAAGTGTCATGAAAAGAAAAAAAAAACCTGATTCTACTTTAAATACATGCAGGTGTTTCAAGATAATAGCCACTATTGAGTAATATTAGAATGTACCTACCAATTGCTGTTATCCACTGCATCACCAAATCCTGGTGTATCAACTATTGTTAGTAGCAACTGAACACCACCTTCTTTAATTAGAACCTTAGACTGTTCTACCTGCAAATTAGAAAAAGAAAATAAATAGTGCATATACTTAAAATATGAAAGTGTTATTTTGCTAAATAAAAAAACTCCTGAACATAATAATTAGGTTTTTTAAAAAGAAATATTACAGTAGTACAACTGCTTCTAAAAATGTTGTTAAAAATATGGACATAAATGAAGTTTATTGGTTTGGATCCCAAACTGCTCTTCTAAAAATAGAAGGATTCTTTTGGTTCAGAGAAACAACTTTGATTCCGTGGAGAATCCCACTGCTGTAAGGAGAGGAAGAAGCATCGGCCAAAACCATCTTACCAACCCTTCAGGAGAGGTTAGTTGTGAAACAGCATGCGTGAAGAAACAGAAGAAAAATACCTTTTGTTTTGCTAGAAAAAGAATCCTACATGTAGAGTTCTGGTCACATCAATTGAGAATCTAAGTCATGTATCTTTCTCTATTTGCTCAGTTTGTTTTTGCCATCTCTAGGGAAAATATTTTAAGGTCTAGACCACTGTTCCCTCTAAGGTGTGCGGCCGCGCGGCCGCGCACGTCACAGGGAATCGCCGCGCAGCAGTTTTGAACTGCCGCGCAGCGATTTCCCATGTCAGAGGGAACTTTGCTGCGCGGCCGCGCACGTGACAGGGAATCGCCGCGCAGCAGTTTCAAACTGCTGCGCAGCGATTTCCCTTGTTAGAGGGAACGTTGGTCTAGACCAGGGGTGTCAAACTCGCGGCGTCACGTTGTCATCACAGGATGTATCGTGACTTTTTTCCCCTTCCCTAAAACGGGGGTGGGTGTAGCCAGCGCGTGATGCATCCGGACCGCGGGATGCAAGTTTGACACCTCTGATTTGACAAAACATTACATAGCTTAACAGCACAAACCAAAAGCGAAGGTGGGTTTTCAATGCCTCTGCTTAACACTTTGTGTTTTCATCCATTATCATTCCTTTTTTTCTCCTTCATTCTCATACAGTAGAAGAAATGTTTATCCCAATTTCCTGGAGGACAGACAGAAGTTCCGTTGGCTTACCTGAACGGTCTTCTCTGTGCGCTGCGTAGAGAGTCCAAAGTAATGGGTTAATCTCGGTCGGTTAAGTGAGGACTGAGTTGTTATTTTTTTCTTTTTTGAAGCACGCCCTCTCACTTCCGCTGAGAAGCCCGCCAGTTTCAAAACGAAGAAGTACGATGAGGACATGTAGAAAGTCAAAGGCACCCTGGACCGAACAGCCAGGGCGGGTTTGGACTCTCTACGCAGCGCACAGAGAAGACCGTTCAGGTAAGCCAACGGAACCTCTCCTGTGCGCTGCTACGAG
>QLTV01001828.1:29871-45808 GCA_003457575.1 Thermophis baileyi
TTTCCTTCTTTCCTTTCCTTTCCTTTCCTTTCCTTCTTTCCTTTCCTTTCCTTCTTTCCTTCCTTCCTTCCTTTCTTTCCTGTCTCTATCTCCCTTCCTCTTTCTTTCTCTTTCTCTCTTCTCGGTGGCGGGAGAAGGAAGAAAGTGCTCTGGGAGGGCAGGCGGCCTGCCCCTCTCGCCTTCCTGGCTTCGGCTCCGGGACCTTCGTGGGCCAGGCAGCGTCGGGGCGCGCACCTACAGAGCTCTGCCGGCCTCAGGCTCCGGGGCTGGCGAGGGCCTTGACAGGGCAGGGAGACAGTGGCGCTGCCTGGAGAGCCGGCGGATGGGCGTGCCGGGCGGTCTCCGAGGCTCACGAGGAAGGCAAGCCGAGCGCCGGCCGGGCCCACGCGCGCTCCCGCCCGCCCCTCGCTCCGGCCATCTCCTGGGAAGTTCGCTCCGGCAGTCTCCTGGGAAGGAACTAACTACCTTTCCTTCTTTCCTTTCCTTTCCTTTCCTTTCCTTTCCTTTCCTTTCCTTTCCTTCTTTCCTTTCTTTTCCTTTCCTTTTTCCTGCACCAGGTGGAGGAGCTGCTTTGGGATGACCAAAGGGCCAGTCTTGTGACTACCACAGCTCTGGAATATGGGACTGGCCCGTGGTGGGGCTGGAAATCTCCACCATAGGGCAGGCGGCCTGCCCCTCTCGCCTTCCTGGCTTCGGCTCCGGGACCTTCGTGGGCCAGGCAGCGTCGGGGCGCGCACCTACAGAGCTCTGCCGGCCTCAGGCTCCGGGGCTGGCGAGGGCCTTGACAGGGCAGGGAGACAGTGGCGCTGCCTGGAGAGCCGGCGGATGGGCGTGCCAACATCTCTCTTGCTGCCCCCCCAAAACGGGGATAGCCCCCACTGCCGCTGCAGCCAGACCTCGGTGCTAAAAATACACACCGCTTCTGCCTGGGAAACGGCTTGGAGACAGCTGCTGCAGTGGGCTGGGGGAACGTTAGGGTCACCCCAATGCGGGGAGAAAGAAGGGGGGACAGGGGGCTGGGGAGAGCGCCAGATCCTCGGCCCCGGGAGGATGGCACGCCGGTGAGTCAAAGCAAGGGTCGCTGCCCGGCTGGGACGAGCCAGAGTGATGCTGGCGGGCAAGGGGGAAGCCTCTTTCGGGCTCGGCTCTGCCCCGCTCCCGGTTTTGTCCTCTGAGGCTTCCCGCAGGAGCAGGAAACGCCTCCCGCTGAGGTGTTTTTGGCAGCAGCGGTGGCGGCAGCAACAGCAGGAGGAGGAACGGCCGCCCATCCGCAGCCGGCGAGCCAGGTCGCTTTGCATGAGGAGGACATGGGCTTTGGAAGGGGATCTGGGATCCCCACGCGAGCGCTTGGGGGCGCAGGAGGCCGGACCTCGCAGGCTTCCTGGCGGCTTTGCGCTTCCAAAAGCAGCAGCCGCAGTCTCTTTAAATCAAGGGCCGCCTGCTGCTGCTCTGGGGCGGCGGCGGCACTGAGCGCCCGATGTTGGTGCCGCCCGGGCTAGCCAGTCGCCATGCTCTTTGCCCTCTTTTCAGGCCGAAAAGCTGCCGAACACTTTGGAGAGAGGGATCGCTGCCAAGCGTGCTCTCTCCTGGCGCAACTTGCTGAGCACATTCTTCCCTGCCCCTTTCTGTCTCCACCAAGGGCCACCCGCTTCCGAAGTCTCCCCCCCACCTCGGCAGTCATGCTCTCTCCTTTTTCGCACCCGAGCTTTCAAATCATATTCGCAGCTTCCAAGCTTTGGGTGGCTCCCTCCACGGAGCCCCCGGGCAGCTAAAGTTCAGGTCGGGGCATGGATGGATCGAAAAGGGGCGGGGAAGAATCTGCTCAGCAAGTTGCGTCAGGAGAGACCGTGCTCGGCAGCGATCCTTCTCTCCAAAGTGTCCGGCAGCTTTTCGGCCTGAAAAGAGGGCAAAGAGCATGGCGACTGGCTAGCCCGGCCGCTGCCCCTCTCAGACCCAGAGCAGCAGCAGATGCGTCTCCACCAAGGGCCGCCCGCCCACCCACTGGCCGGGCCAGGCTGGATGCCGAACTCGGAAGGCAAGCAGGCGTGGGGGACTGCCGGGAAGGCTGCTACTTCCCTTCCCCATTGCTGGCCTGCCCCAACATGCTTTCCTGCCTTCCACGTGGACTTCTGCTTGCCTGCCTTCGCAAGCTGGCCACGGGGACACCGGGAAGGCCGCATGGAAGGCAGGAAAGCATGTCGGGGCTGCGGGCCGCAGGGAATGGAGCAGGGAAGGCAGGCTGGGACGGTGGGGGGGGGCAGGGGCAGCTAGGTAGGCCGCGACTTCGCAGGCTTACCTGGCAGGCAGATCAAGGGTGCAGCGCTTCAGGCAGGCAAGCTGCAGAGCAGAGACTGGGCGGGTCAGGGCGAGCGAGCGATGACCGGGGGACTGGTTCGGGGGTGTGGCCTGCCAGCAGTCACTACTGGTTCGGCGACNCGGGAAGGCTGCTAACTCCCTTCCCCGTGGCCAGCAGGCCACAACATGCTTGCCTGCCTTCCACGAGGCCTTCTGCTTGCCTGCCTTCGCAAGCTGGCCACGGGGACACCGGGAAGGCCGCATGGAAGGCAGGAAAGCATGTCGGGGCTGCGGGCCGCAGGGAATGGAGCAGGGAAGGCAGGCTGGGACGGTGGGGGGGGGCAGGGGCAGCTAGGTAGGCCGCGACTTCGCAGGCTTACCTGGCAGGCAGATCAAGGGTGCAGCGCTTCAGGCAGGCAAGCTGCAGAACAAAGACTGGGCGGGGCAGGGTGAGCGACCGGCGACCGGGGGACCGGTTCGGGGGCGTGGCCAGCCAGCTGTCGCTACCGGTTCTCCAAACCATGGGCGCCCGCCGCTACCGGTATGCAAGAACCAGTCCAAACTGGGAGCATTTCACCCCTGGTACCAAGGTACCACTGTAACATCATCAGAGCTCTCTTGTGAGCTCTCCATAAGGAAAACAGTATTTAAATGTCTTGAGAATGAAGACAGCGGAGGGGAGTTGATATTTTCTGAACATGAGATTCAGAAGGTTGTATCATTCTCTCATCCCAATCAAATCTGATGTAGTGACTAGACATTGAGATCATCCCATTTTCCTTCCACTAGATTGAGGAAGGCCCATGTCCACCCTTGCAACTGGAAGTGGATGCTCCGTTTTCTCACCCTCATAATAGCAAGAGTTGAGGTGCTGGGCTGAAGCATAATGGCACTGTATCGAATGAGCCATGGGAAGGCCTTCGATGAAGAACATCAAAACACAGCAATGGTTGCCTGCTGTGTCCAACTCCAGAATTCCTGGATTGAAGTGCCCTCATGATGGATGATAGGGAGAATCAGCTGCCTACTAGTGCCGGGTTCTACCTATTCCAATTGCCTAGCTCCTCAGCTTCCTGAAGGAGAGAATGTGGACCTTCCAGAGGCATGTGGCTCATAGCTGGAACTGATAGTTTTGTAATGGAGGGAAGAATATCTCCCTATCTGGAGAATCACGCCTCCTCCCAGTGTCCAAGTGCTCTCCAGCCATTAAAGAAAAGACCTGAACTGGAATTAGCAGAAAGGTACCTTGGAAAGACAAATGGTGTTCTTTCTCATTCTAGGAATTTTTAGAAATATTTTAGTCCTGCCTACTGGAGCAAGTAGAAGATGGAACCCAGTTTTCAAAACGTGTAGATGCTGAAAGTCTCCACAGCACATTTAGCCATTCTTGCTGACACTGCTGGGGTTCAGCGATATCTGAAGCATCACAGATGTCCCACCTCTGCTGTATTGGGGGGGGGGGGGCAAAGGGGCATTACATTAAATTACACATTACATTCCTAGTTGTTTGTAAGTCATTCTAATTTCTTTCAAAAGGTTATAGTTGAGTCCATAGGATGGAAACTGAAGGCTCTGGCCATATTACCTTAGTTAAAGTACCGTATTTTTCGGAGTATAAGACGCACCGGAGTATAAGACGCACCTTAGTTTTTGGGGAGGAAAATAGGGGGGGGGGATTCTGCCTACCAGGTATTCATCTGGCTAGTCCTTAGCATGGTCAGCTTCAGCACATTAGTTCGCTCGCTGGTTTTGAGGTTGGGGATGGTGGGGGATAAGCTTCAGCACATTCGTTCGCTCGCTGGTTTTGAGTTTGGGGATGGTTGGGGCTATGCTTCAAAAGCACAGCTGATTCTCAGAGGGACCTCCAGTGACTAAAGCAGGCAAAGCGGGGAAGGGGTAAGAGAAGGCAGCAGCTGTTCCGGGTAG
Source organism: Thermophis baileyi (assembly GCA_003457575.1). Lineage (NCBI taxonomy): Eukaryota > Metazoa > Chordata > Lepidosauria > Squamata > Dipsadidae > Thermophis > Thermophis baileyi. The sequence goes on from QLTV01001828.1 coordinate 34,093, forward strand.
CCATTTTGGGCACCGCGCGAGCGTTTGGAGGCTGAAAATGCAACACGCGGAGCCCAAAAACACAAGCCATTGTCAGTGGCAATCTCTGCAACCAGGAAGAGGATGCGCGGAGGCCGAAGGGTAGGGGCTGGCAAGTGGGCGGGACTACATTCGGAGTATAAGACGCACCCAAATTTTCAGCCTCTTTTAGGAGGGAAAAAAGTGCTTCTTATACTCCGAAAAATACGGTATTTTATATTTCTGGATTAAAATAATAGTGGCCCCACAAAGTGTGGGGGGAAGATGTTACAGTACTATGTTGTGAGAACCACCAAAAAGGAGTCAGCTGACCTAATCACCTATCCCAGTGGTGGGATTCAAATAATTTAACAACCGGTTCTCTGCCCTAATGACCGGCTGGGTAGGCGTGGCTGGGTGGTCATGTGACTGGGTGGGTGTGGCCAACTCAACATCACTCACGTTGAGGGGCACCTCGTCTTGCCCGGCCTCTCCTCACCCCTCCCCTCCCAGCCACTCCTCGCCTCACCCGGCCTCTCCTCGCTGGGCGGCTCGCCTGGCCTTTGAAATAAGCACAACACGGAAGGCTTCCGTCCTAGGAAATAAGCCCAATCAACGCCTCTCTCTCCACCAAAACAAGGTGGCCTGTCTTCACGTCTTTTCAAGCGTAGCCTCTCTTCCAAATGATCCTGTGTATCAGATGAGCAATGCACACCGAACTGATCTGGAGGAGGAGGAGGGGGAGGATTTGAGCTACCTGAGCGGGCATGAGCAATCAGTTTGGCGCAACTGCACACTGTACAAGTAGTGCCCTGACCGGAGTGTGGGAGTGCCTGGCGACCGATCGGGATTCATGATCTCAAAGGGTAAAAGCAACCGAGCAGCCGCATCACCTCCAGGCACTTCGCCACCGTTCAGGCTCTTTCCCCTCAGCCTTAATTAGGGCTGAGGATGGCGAGAGTCACGACCGGACTCCCGACAGCAATGCCCCTTATGCTCGCCCCCTCCTGCCAGGGGGGAAAACAGACGGGGGCCTGGGGAGGAGGCTGTCAGGCCTGGAAGCCATCTTTTACCTTTTTGTATTCAGGCCTGCCACATTTTCTACTTTGGGAAAATGGGAGGGGGGATTATATGGAGTAGGTGATATGTAGTAGTCTAAATAACATTCTTTCCAGAAAGTCAAGGCCGCTGTGCCCTGCAGCTGCGATGAAGTGACTGGGAGGCATCTTCAGTTTGGATGGTGCCTGATTGGATCGTGTGATGGACATGTGGGAGCTGGGCAGGGACTTGAACTTTCATTTGGGTAGAGAAAATCTGGAAGCTTTCAGATTCAGACATGGCATCTCTAATAGATTGGCAATTTGAGGAACTTCTAGCATTGGAGTTTTATTTTGTTGGGGGTGTTTATTGGAAGCCTGACATTAACCCGAATCTCTAGATAACTAAGCAGCACCCCGAAAGGGGGCTGTCCGGGGTGCTGATCCCCAGCACTGACCTGAAACTCAGGCAGTGTGAAGAGTCAGCGAAAATGGAAGAGAAAGAGGAGATAACAGAAGGAGCCACAGGAGCAGATACCGGAGAGCTTATAGAGGTCCGTTATTCTCCTTCTGAAGATGTTGTGAAAGCCCTTGAGGCTGCAGGGATGGCCCGACGGCTGGGCGCTCGGCCCAAAGAGGTGGATTCCTGGAATAGTTGCCAGTCTGATCCAACTTCAGAGATGGGGCTGGGAGAGCGACTGCCTGAGTGTCGGCCCGTCGCCAGCCCCCTGAAGTCGCCCCATGAGCCAGAATGGGGAGAGGTGAGGACGACGGGGTCTGAAACTCCCCGAGGCTGGAACCTGTTGCCCCCGTCTCGAGCCTATCGTTGTCCGGCCTCCCGGAGCGGTTTGAGCGGCTTTAAATGGGAAGTTATGCACCGCCAGCGCAGCCCCCGCAAATGAGATGGAGCTTAGCTCAACCCACTTTCACTTTTCCTGATCCAGGACCTGGCAGTGGAACTAGTGTGGCATCAGCACCTTTCTACTTGGACAGGGGTGATCGGGGGATCAGCTTGGTGCAGCAGGGTCAAGCAACAGGAGGGGGACAGCAGACGCAGCCGGCACGGGGTAAGCTACAACCGCCAGTTGCCCCCCCCCTCACCAACCGAGGCCCCTGCTGCCCCATGCGGAATGCATCCCCCCAGGCTGGGGATTCTATCCCGGCCATGGGTGGGTCCAGTGCCAGTGGATGCCAGCCCCCCCTGCTCCGCTTTTTTCGGGATTCCCCTGGGCCCAATATGCCCCAACGATCCCGGCACAGCAGTGGGGTCTGAGCCAGCAGCCGGCTGGAGCCCCCCCCCATGGCAGCTCAACAGCCGGCCCCGGTCCCAATGCCGGCCGCATTCCAGCAGCCAACAGCACCGCCCACCGCAGCGCCCCCCTCCGAGGCCCCTGCCCAACAGGCGGTTGCTGTGGTGATTCCACCGGTGAGGCCACCTCCGCCTAGGTTCAGGGCAACCTTTGATGGCCAGCCTGCCAAGCTAGCGTACTTTCTCAGCCGAGTCTGGGCCCATATAGATCAGTATGGAGAACAGTATGAAACGGAGCGCGACTTGGTATCTGCTATTACGGATGGGATGAATGAAGGAGACGCTGCTGCCTGGGTGGCCCAGCTGCACAACGAGGGGGCTGCTGAGCTAGATGATGCCGATGGCTTTGTTGAGCTGCTCCGGGCCAGATTTGACGACACTGATCGAATCAATGAAAATGAGGCAACAATAAAGGTGATGAAGCAAGGTAGTCGACCAATAAAGGACTTTGTATGGGACTTTAGACGGGTCGCAGGAAACATAATGCATTGGCCGGACAGAATACTTCTGCACTATTTTAAAGAAGCCATTGATCCAGAGGTCAGAACAGCCTGTGCCATCAGAGGGGTGCCTGAGCGACTACAAGATTTGTATACCATGTCAATAGATCTAGACCGAGAAATCCACCCACGCCGCAGACCCCCTGCTGAGAGACCCCCGAAGAGGACCTTGGCCAGGCGTCCTCTGACTAAACCTGTGGAGGCCCCCCCTTCTCAACCTACAGGAGCTATCAAATGCTACCGGTGTGGACAAGGGGGTCATCGGGCCTCCGAATGCCTAGCACCTGCGCCAGTTCCACAGCAACGTCCCGCTACAGCTGCCCGGGGCCGAAGGGCTCCACGAAAGCCTCTGGATGCCAGCCGATTCACCCAGCAGGCAGTCGAGATCCTCCCTCCCCCTGAAGAGAGTAAGGAGACCTCGGCCAAAGACCTTCCGCCCGGGCTGGCCAGCGGTAGCAGTGGTGAAGACGACCCGATGGTAAGTGGAACCATCCGCCCATTTGCAATCAAGGTCAGACTGATAGTGCCAGAGACAGGGGTGCAAGGGGAGGTAGCAGCAGTAATAGACACCAGCTACACCTGATGCCTGATTAGCTCCTCCATCGTTGAGCAGCTAGGCATAAGGTCACACCTTTTAACCCGCCCCATACGCTTTGAGCAAGTAGATGGGTCTTTAATAAGTGGCACCCCTGCTACACGATGTAGATGGGACCTTAATAGGTGGCACCCCTGCTACCCGAGTCACTGAGCTCGTCAGAATGGAGCTGGGGATCCACACAGAACTCATCCGGTTCGTGGTCGCCCCCAAAATGACAGAGTCAATCCTTCTGGGGCTCGCCTGGCTAGACAAATGGGCCCTGACGATTAAATGGGAGGACGGCTACCGAAAAATCAGGATAGGTGTGGGGCCTTTGCCACCCGTCCCACCTGAGGCAGGGCTCACTGAGGCGAGCCCACAGGAGCCCCCACCCCAACGAGAGGCAGTCACGGCAGCCATCCAAGTCCTGCCTGGGACTCCCCAGATCCCCAAGGAATACAGGGACCTGGCTAAAGCATTCAGTGAGGAAGAGTGCAACATCCTTCCCCCCCCATTGCCAGACCGACTGTGCAATTGAGATTGAACCCAGGGCTAAACTCCCTAAGCCAAAGATGTACTCGATGACCCCAAAAGAGATGGCCGAGCTAAGGAAGTACATCGACACCAACCTGGCCCGGGGGTTCATCCAACCTGCAAAATCCAGAGTAGCCACCCCAGTGCTATTTAAAGAGAAGAAGGATGGGGGGATGAGGCTCTGTGTTCATTTTCGTGGAATTAATGCAGTGTGCGTGCAAAACACGTGCCCCCTCCCCCTCATGAATGACCCGTGTGCATGGAAAACACTTACCCCCTCCCCCTCATGAAAGACATGCTGAACTACCTTTCAAAAGGGAAGGTGTTCACAAAACTGGACTTGAGAGAAGCCTATTACCGGGTGCGCATAAGGGAGGGGGACAAGTGGAAGACGGCTTTCAACTGCCCTTTGGGTAGCTTCCAATTCAAAGTTATGCCCTTTGGTCTCCAAGAAGCCCCCACAGTATTCATGCAATTGATTAACGAGGTGCTGCATGAACACTTATATAAGGGGGTCCTTGTCTACTTGGAAGACATTCTCATATTCAGTGAGACATCGGAAGAACATGTGAAACTAGTCCGACAAATGCTAAAGAAACTGTTAGCCGCAAAGCTGTATGCGAAGCTGTCCAAGTGTGAATTTCACAAAACTTCTCTGGACTACCTGGGCTACAGAGTGTCAAACGAAGGCATAGAAATGGATCCCAGGAAAGTGTGAGCCGTACTTGACTGGTAACCCCCTCGCACCCGGAAACAACTGCAAAGCTTCCTGGGATTCGCTAACTTCTATCGGCAATTCATCCCAGCCTTCGCGGAAGTGGCTCTGCCGCTTACGGAACTGCTAAAGACAGGGTCCTCCCCCATGAAGCCACGGCCAACACAGCCCCTAGCCTGGACGCTAAACTGTCAAAAAGCGTTTGAAAGCCTAAAACGGCTGTTTGCAGAAGAACCCATTCTTCAGCACCCGGACCCAGACAGGCAGTTCATTGTCCAGGCCGACGCCAGCGACGTGGCGGTGGCGGCCGTGCTCCTCCAGAAGGACCCCCAGGGATGGCTGCTGCCCTGTGCATATGTGTCAAAAAAGCTCACGGACACCGAGCGGAGGTGGGCAATATGGGAGAAGGAGGCCTTTACCGTTCGTTGGGCTCTCCTATCGTGGCGACACTTCCTGGAAGGAGCCAAGATCCCCTTCGAGGTCTGGTCCGACCATAAGAACCTCGAGGCCTTAAAGACCCCGTGAAAGCTCTCCCCCAAAAAGGTCCGCTGGGCGCAGTACTTCAAGCAGTTTTTGATTTCAAGCTGAAATATATCCCAGGGGCGAAGAACCTGCTTGCAGACACCCTGTCAACGAAACCCCAGTATGACAGCCAGCGGTAGGAAGTCGTCCACACCATCATCCCGGACACACAGAGTGCTGCGCAAGTCACTACCAGGAGCCAGGCCAGCAGACGGACTGACCCCATCGATGGAAAGCTAACTGCTGATTTGAAGGCAGCACTATCTACCGACCCGTGGCTAGCTGACAATCGAGATACTTTGATGACCCGGGATGGACTAGCCTGGAAAGGTTCTAAGATTTACGTCCCCAACAGCATGAGACTTCTGGTCTGATGTGGAGGACTATGTGAAAAGTTGTGCACCGTGTGCTACAAATAAAACAAGGGGGGGGAAGCCTCCCAGTTTGCTTCAACAGGTAGCTGAGCCTAGCCGGCCATGGGAGGAAATAGCTATGGACTTTATAGTAGAACTCCTGGAAAGTGGTGGCAACACTGTGATCTGGACTGTGATAGACCTGTTTTCCAAACAGGCCCATTTTATCCCTTGTTCTGGGCTCCCCTCAGCTAAGAAATTGGCCAAGATGTTCGTCAAACAAATCTACCGGCTACATGGAGTTCCGTGGCGGGTGATCTCCAACCGAGGAGTTCAGTTCACCGCTAAGTTCTGGAAAGAGTTTCTGAGATCCATTGGGTCGTCACAGGGGCTTAGCTCGGCTTTCCATCTGAGTACCAACGGGGCCGCGGAATGGGCCAATGCCATGGTGGAGCAATACATCAGATGTTATGTGGATTACCAACAAGATAATTGGGCTGACTTGCTTCCTTTCGCTGAAGTGGCTTACAATAATGCAGTGCACAGCAGTATGGGATTGATGCCTTTTCAGATTACGAGCGGCATGGAATTTGTTCCTATGCCAGAACTACCAAGAGAACAGCCTTCTTCCATGACTCTAAATGAGTGGATGGAGTCATTGAAGAAAGGTTGGGAGAATGTAAAAAAAGCCCTGACTGAAGCGGCTGAAGCCTACAAAAAACAAGCTGACAAACACCGATCTCTCCAAACCCCCTTCCGGGTGGGAGATCGCGTGTACCTTTCCACCAAATACATACGCGTGAGGTTGAAGAGTAGAAAGTTAGGGCCGAAATACTTAGGTCCCTGCCCCATAGTGAAAGTGATTAACCCAGTAACCGTCCAATTAAATCTTCCCCGCATACTGGGAAAAATTCATCCTGTTTTCCATTGCAGCCTGTTAAAGCCTGCTGTAGGATCTAGATTGAGGCCTCAACCGCTGCCCCCCCCCCCTAAACCGATTGTGGTGCAGGGTGAGACTCATTATGAGGTGAAGAAAATTCTGGACTCCAGACTGCAAAGAGGACGTTTGCAATATTTAGTGCATTCGCTCGCCCCCTCCTGCCGGGGGGAAAACGCTCGCCCCCTCCTGCCGGGGGGAAAACAGATGGGGACCTGGGGAGGAGGCTGTCAGGCCTGGAAGCCATCTTTTACCTTTTTGTATTCAGGCCTGCCACATTTTCTACTGTGGGAAAATGGGAGGGGGGATTATATGGAGTAGGTGATATGTAGTAGTCTAAATAACATTCTTTCCAGAAAGTCAAGGCCACTGTGCCCTGCAGCTGCGATGAAGTGACTGGGAGGCATCTTCAGTTTGGATGGTGCCTGATTGGATCGTGTGATGGACATGTGGGTGCTGGGCAGGGACTTGAACTTTCATTTGGGTGGAGAAAACCTGGAAGCTTTCAGATTCGGGTTTTCCCAGATGTTGCCAAACATGACATCTCTAATAAATTGGAACTTTGAGGAACTTCTAGCCTCGGAGTTTTATTTCGTTGGGGGTGTTTATTGGAACCCTGACAGAGGTGTCTCCTCCCCAGGCCCCCGTCCATTTTGCCCCTGACAGCCAGACAAACTTAGGCAAAAAGCCAGCCCTCTCCGCTTCTCTCGCCTCCATGGGTTCAGGCGGATGGTCAGGAGGCTGGAGTGGGGAAAAGCCCGAGCACATGGAGAACAAGCGGCTTCCAGCCACTTTCCTTGCCCAGCTGCAGCTCGCACTGCTGCGTGTCGCAGTGGAAAGAAAGTCCCCACTGAGTTTTAGCCGGTTTCAGCGGGCGCTCCAAACTCCTTCCCAAAGAGACTTGGGGATCGGTATGTAGGGTGGGCGGGAAGGCGTTTTGCATTGCTCTCTGCTGCCCTCCTTGCAGCAAAATCCAAGCCGGAGTGACGGGCAGAGAACTGCAGTTTTGCAGGCGCCGGAGAAGGAGAAGCCCGAAGCTCCCTCTTGTATCCGCTCGCCTGGGGAGGAGGCACCGGGTTCCAAATACGTAGTAAAGAACCGCAGAGGGATTGGATGTAAACACTAGACCACGGGGTAAGCGGAGAGAGCTTTGGCGCTGGGCCACTTTGCGTGGGCTGCTCAGCGCCATCTTTCGTGCGCAGTGGCAGGTAGGGTGGCAAAGTGCCTCCTAGGTTTTCTAGGCTTCGGCCCCGGCCTTTCTCTTACGAGATGCTGCCAGTGGAAGCAAAGAGGAAGATGCCCGGGCTCCGTTCGTCCAAGTGGAGGGGGCGTTGCTGCCGGGAGTCCGGTCACGACTCTCGCCATCCTCAGCCCTAATTAAGGCTGAGGGGAAAGAGCCCGAATGGTGGCGAAGTGCCTGGAGGCGATGCGGCTGCTCGGTTGCTTTTACCCTTTGAGATCATGAATCCCGATCGGTCGCCAGGCACTCCCACACTCCGGTCAGGGCACTGCTTGTACAGTGCGCAGATGCACCGAACTGATCGCTCACGCCCGCTCAGATAGCTCAAATCCTCCCTCTCCTCCTCTTCTGGATCAGTTCGGTGTGCATTGCTCATCTTATACACAGGATCGTTTGGAAGAGAGGCTGCGCTTGAAAAGACGTGAAGACGGGCCACCCTGTTTTGGTGGAGAGGGCTTATTGATTGGGCTTATTTCTTAGGATGGAAGCCTTCCGTATTGTGCTTATTTCGAAGGCCAGGCGGTGAGGAGTGACTGGGAGGGGAGGGGCGAGGCACGCTATTCAGCCGGTTCGCCGAACTCCACAAAAAATTAGCTACCAGTTCTAATGAACCAGTGCGAATCGGCTGAATCCCACCACTGACCTATCCCCTAGGGCAGGGGTGTCAAACTCAATTTCATTGACGGCCGCATCAGGGTTGTGTTTGACCTCAGAGGGGCGGGGGTGGGGGCGTGGCCGGTGGCATGGTCATGGTGGGTGTGGTCATGGTGGGCGTGATACAGGACTGGTGGGTGGGGCTGTGGTGGCCAAGTGCTAAGGCAGGACTTCCCTGAGACCCTCCCTCACTCTCATTATACAGAAAATCCTCGAGTTACAAATGTAATAGAGCCTGCCAATTACATTCATAACCCAAGGATTCATTTGATTGAATCATGTTAAATGAATGTGATCACTCCCTGCTTTCCCCAATGCATTTGTTAATCAAATGTGCAGGTCATTAAATGTACATGAGGTATCTCAGAGTGGGGAAGACCATGCGGGGCCTAGTGCTGGAGCAGGCCATCCAAGGGCTCCCCCAATTCATTGAGATACCTCATGCTCCCTTGGGGTCTCATCGGGCTGAACTGCAAGCCCCTTGTTGATTGGCTGCCATGCCCCAATCCCTGAAGCTGCTCATTCGAACTAGCCAGTCAGCAGCAAGCAGGAGGCTCCTTGTCGCTGGCCAGACTGGGCCCAAACTAAGCCTGCAGGCCCTCATGGCAGAGAAGCCGGTCTTTTATTCAGATGGAGAAAGTTGTTTTCCTTACATCTCACGTTCTTACAGCTTCATGGGCTTCTGAATAAAAGACTTTGGCTTCTCTGCCACGTGGGTCAGCCTCTTCTGGAGCTCTTCAAAAAGTAAGTACAGTAAAGCCCACGTAGGCTCCATTTCTACCTGTAACAGGCCGGGGAGGCCCGCGGAAGGCTGAACGGAGCCTTGGAGGGCCAAATCCGGCTCACGGAGGCTCCATTTTGGCCTGTAACAGGCCAGGGGAGGCCCACGGAGGGCTGGAGAGAGAGAGAGAGAGAGAGAGAGAGAGAGAGAACCTTCCCATACTCAGCCAAGGTCTCAGAATATACTGTTGTGCCCCATCAGCATGCACCATTACTCTTTCAGGCAGCAGGGCAGAAACACAAAAGAGCAATCAAGGAGAAAAGACATTACGTATCAGGCTCCAGAAGAAAAATGCGCGGATAGTTTGAGATGAAGAATGATTACCTTTGCAGGTGGGCTCGCTTTCATTCCAGCGGGGGTCTCTTGAATCAATGCATTCAATGGCCGAAGGACCTTGCTCAAGCATGTATCCTGCACTGCAAGCAAACTCTACAATGGTCCCTGTACGATACAGAGGGTCTGATGTGCTGAAATTTCCATGGGCCAGGAACGGTTCATAACATCGATTTTCATCAAAAGCTGCCACCAGGGGGAGCAAAAAAGTCAGAAAACTGCCCCTATAAAAGTTATAGCTTCTGATCTCTCCCTGTCATGCCCCAGCATATAACTTTTATATACTGTTGTTGCTCTCTAGCCACATCTAGTGGCTGGAGGGACAAATATGCCCAACATACGATCCTTATATACTGTTGTTGCGCTCTAGCCCCATCTAGTGGCCGGAGAGACAAAATACCAAGTATATTGTTTGAAGCTGACCCAACCCATTTTACCCATCAGCCCGCACTCTCAAACCAAGTGCACGCTGGGAAGCCAGACTCCATTTCCTTTAGCATTTGGAGAAGGCAGAAGCACAAGAAGAATCCATCTTAATCTGTGGCACATGGTCATCCAAGGACAAACCCACATCCTTGTATTTATTAATTGTTATGTTCAGCAGTAACTTAATACTGTCTATCTTGTATTTGGTTCTCATTGTATGTATCCCTATTTTCCCCAGTTTCACCATATCCTGTTCTTTCAATAAAGCATTCAGATCTACGCACACGGTCTGTTTTATTGGAGGATAGGTGGGTTTAGCTGCATGTTGAGCTGCACACAGACTAACATGTAGTGAGGACAGAACACTCCCATTGCAGTAAAGTATTATAGTAATATCTCCTTGAAGATGGGATCAACCCTACCTCTGTTGTTGACCTGGTATATAGATTCAACTACAGCATTACCACATCTTGGTCAAATCACAAGAAGAAGGCAGTCAAGTCAAATCAAATTGCACCTATTTCCTTGTCTAAAGTTTTGTATCCATTCAGCAATCTTCTATGTCTGATCACTTCTTTCCTGCCAACGTTGCTTTCTCAAACTTTATCACTTTTCTTCCTTCAATATTTACATGATCGGAAAAGAAACCAGCTCTAGGTATTGACCCACTGTTTCTTCTGATAACAATCTGTTTCTTCTGTTTCTCAATCTAAGCAACTTGAGGATGTGTGGACTTCAACTTCCAGAATTCCCCAGCCAGCTTAGCCTTTAGGTCTGGTGATGGGGCAAGATACAGTGCTGCTAGAGCTACCGTGTTTCCCCGATAATAGGACATGTCCTGAAAATAAGGCCAAGGCTAATTTTTGGGGTGGGCATAAATATACGCCCTCCCCCGAAAATAAGCCCTTTGAAGGGGTGGGCGTGGCCAGCACAGGAGGCAGCCCTTCCCTTCTCTGGTCACCTCAGGGCTTCTCAGCCCCTTAATTGATCAGCTGAGCCACTCTGGCCGCCATTCACAAAACAGCTGATTCGCAGGTGCCGCTGAGGCTGCAGCCTCCAGCAAGTGCGGCCACTTTTGCAGCCAATTGCTGCTGCAAAAGAAGCCAGAGGCCAAGCGATGCACCCCACACGCCTCGCGCCCTCCTTAACTAACGGTGACAGTCACAGCAGGCAATTCCGTCCACGGAACAGGAAAGGAAGGCATGTAAATTCATACACCTGGGACATCAGAAGAAGCCCTGTGAGGAGACGCCGCTGCCGATGTGCAGGAAATCTCCCCCCCCCCAACTGCAGATCGTCATTTCAAAGAGGAGTTTCACCAGGACAAAGAGGTGGCTGGAGGCAGCGTTTGCATCAGGTTGGGCTTTCTTCAGGAGGGGACGATCTGGGGAGCGAGATATTTAGGAAGCCTGGGCTGATTGGGGCAGTTTCTTCAGCGAAGCTTCTGATTTATCCCCAGGGGTGAGCATCTTGTGGGCTGGCCAGAGAGGGAGCGTCTTCAATTAACTTCGCTCTGTTTGTCTGTGTCTCTGCAGGCGGCAGCATCGGCAGCATCTCCAATCAGAGAGAAGGAGGAAGGACCCCTGCAACCTTCCTGCAGGTGCTGCAGGCTCCAGGCTACGAGCTGAGCCCGGCGCTCTTCAGGCCCTGGCCCTGGTGGGCACTAGTTCTCATGCTGGCTCTACGAGGCAGCCTGAGTGGCGCAGCTCCACCAGCAGCAGAGGGGCGCTCCGGAGGTCATAGACCTGGGATGACTCGCCCTGCACCAGGCAGGACCAGCCCAGAAGGATGGCCAAAAGCA